>JAPZEB010000024.1:19487791-19498659 GCA_029783705.1 Chaetodon striatus | reverse complement strand
GAATGATTGGCTAATTGTGGGGATGGCATTCTTGGCATTGGCTGACTTTTTGGACTCACACACCAACACCGCTGATGTCAGAATGTATCACTGTTTCACACACACACACACACACACACACACACACACACAGAAAAAACATCAAGTGTGTGTGTGTGTGCGTCTTCATATGTAGATTTATGGGAATCTGTTGGCTCTTCAGGAGTGTTTGTGGCACAGAGAAAGGTAGAAAGAAAGACAGAGCAAGAGATAACGTCCTATCCTCCAGCATGGAGGTATTTTAAGTGGACAGTCAGTCAAAGGAGAGCTCAGTCTTATTTTAGTGGATGTGGAGGGGCGGTGAACCCTCAGACCGTTGATGAATGCGTGGCCAGGCTGATGACAGAGTTTAAAGTTTCCTGAATAAATAGCACACATGATGCATCTATTGGAGCCTCATATTGCTCCTGGTTTTATCACTTGTTTTAGCGGCTGCTTATAAACCTGAATGCTTTTTTGGCAGCTTTTCCAGCGCTGAGTAACTGTCATATGTGAAGAGCTGGCCAATTTCAGGACACTATAGGTGAAGTGCTTGTATAGCTGATTGTGTTTAGACAACATATAACATTTGAAAAGCTTCTTTTATGAAATGAAAAAGGTGTTTTGTACAGAAGACCGAATTGTAAGGAAACTAAACTTAAAACATTTTAACTATACCAAACCCAACTTGTTGCTCTATGCAAGGAATTTTTGTCTTAATGTCTGTAATGATAATCAGATCAGGGGACTAACGCTGCGTCCACATGGAATCAGGCAGACAGAAGATGGACAACACCTTCTGGATGACATGGGGAAAACGGTCCACACAGGAAAGGAGGGAAACAAAACATGCATGATGATATGTTATTGTTTACAAAGACTGGAATAAAATGTATTTATTTCATGTTATTTTATGTAAATATTCTTGTATTGTCCAGTAATAGTCCAGATCGCCTGTGTTTTCTCCTTCTCTGAAGGAGCAAAGTAACATCCTGTTGTCACTGAAGACGGCAAAAAGTTAAACACAATGCTGTCCACTGTTACTGTTGCTCTTACTCTCTGCTGGCATCCCCTAATTTTATCATCCTGCTCTTGTCCACTAAAATGATATCCGGTTTGGCATTGCCGTCTGCCCGATTCCATGTGAACACAGCATAAGCTTGTCCAAATCAGACTGCTGAATCACTCAGCAACTCCAAATTCTGCAGCGATTCAAATAGATGAATAACACACTGACGTGAAATTGCAATTCTGTCAGATTATCAGGCTGTTTGGTGCCGGGCACACAGACCCTCTCTTCAGAGAATTTACTATGAAATAAGATTTGTTTTTAACAGCATTTACAACTCTCAACTAGAGTGTGAACTCCAGAAAATCAAGCCACTTATCTATTTATTACCTATAGTGGCGGCACAGAAAGGTCTGGCTTGGTGACATAACAGAAAATAAACCCTGGTTCTCCTGTTACAGGTGTTGGATGACACATGAATATGAACGCAACTCGATATAATTTTCTCTGGGTTCAAATGAATGCCTTCAATTCCTTCTGCCTCAGAATGAACTTTTGCATTAAGGAGGAGGATCTAGTGATTTTGAAAGTATCGTGTGATTGTCGTGAATCATCTCTTTCTGCGTGAAGCTCTTGGAGTCTTGATGGGAGGTGGGCGGTGCTGTGAACAAGATTATTTTGGGCTGCCAGGCCTTTGGACTGCTGAGCGAGCAGGGGGTGGCCAAAAACAGCTCAGAGGGGCGAGGGGGACGCAGTGGGACACAGTGAGGGACAGAGGGTGTGAGAGAAACACTGAAGCGGCAGCCAACATGGCCAGTAAAGGTGAGAACATGGGCTTTAAGCGAATAGAGGATAATTTGAGACAGCGAAGTCCACGTACGGAGATAATGTTTTTGCTTACAGTGTGTGTTGACAGTTATCTACTGTAGAGAGTGTTTCCTTTTAGAGGGAAGGCAGAGGAAAGTTACAGGCTCAATTGTGAAGGGGTGAAAGTGGACTACTTTGTGACTTTGATGACGTGGTAAGAGGCCGGGTTATCACGGGACTGAAGGTGGGGTCTGAGTGGATTTCTTGCTTCTCTTTGATCATTGTACAGGCAGAGTCTCTGGAGACGGCAGCGTCCGTCAGCTAGAGGTGTGCTTCTCTTTTCACTGATGAGCTGTTCAGATGTAGCAGGGTACTCACTGTATCAGTAGCCTTCATTTAAATTAGCAGCCGCAATGCAAATGAGTGTAAACGGTCCTAGTGTGGTATGCTTCTGGCAGATAAGTTAATTTGCCAGCTGGGCTCTCTTACATTTTAGTGTTTCCGCTTTAGGCTGAGGAGCTGGCACGAGCAGAGACACTTCAGTTTGTAGTACTACAGTATGAGATTTCCTGGACACATGTGATTTGGGTGGCATGAACTGGGTCAATGAAAAGGATGTGGATGTTAAAATGAGATGATGTCAGGCTGAGTTGACATTAAGTATACATGAGCTATGTGATTTCTATTCTCGTTGGTCAATTGATTATTAATTCCTTCATGCAACCACTAGTTTCATGCTTATTTATATAATAAGGGACTTAGTCAAATGATTAG
Source organism: Chaetodon striatus (assembly GCA_029783705.1). NCBI lineage: Eukaryota > Metazoa > Chordata > Actinopteri > Chaetodontiformes > Chaetodontidae > Chaetodon > Chaetodon striatus. Next base: position 19,496,051 of record JAPZEB010000024.1, on the reverse strand, counting down.
TACACAAAGATAAATTCTGCTGGTTTGGGTTGCATTGTTGTGGTACAGATAATGTTGCATCTGATTGGAGGTAATTACAACTCATTGATTACTGAGTCATCGCAGCTGCTGACTCTACAGCTGCACATGAAGTACACTTGAGGTATATTAATGCTGGTACAACAGGTTTAGTAAGGGCATAGATATATCCACTAGATGGCAATAAAAACATGGCGAGGATGGGGAATGTTGTAATAATGTGCCTTTTGACAGTGGCGGCCTTGTAGACAGCAGCAATCTGTGAGGCCATTAAGTACATTGCAGCATGTGTTATCGGCAGTATTACCAATTTGTTCCATACTGCCATTTTTTAAATGTCTTTGTTGTATCCTTCGGTCATGTCTTGCTTGAAGTATGCTGCACTGTTCCCACAGTTTACGGTGGTATGGCTCCATTTTGTCTGTATCCCGTGTTCATGTCTGGCATAAATGAGCCTTAAAGGAGCAGTGTGTAGGATTTACTGACATCTAGTGGGGAGGACTGCAGATCGCAAGCAGCTGAAACCTCTCCCATGTGTCAAGCGTGAACTCATGGTTAGGATTCCTTTATGGGTCTTTGTTCAGGAGGTTTATTACCTGGAGCCGAATTATCCACAGAGGTCTCTTCCTCTCCAAAACAAATGGACCAGGCAATTAAAACCAGTAAAAAAATCCCTGAATAAAGCAGTTTCACCTTACAAATAAATCTTTCTGTGATGCCGTTTGGCTCATCGCAGCACCTGCTAATGTGTGTTCAACCATTTTCTCTGACAACTTCAGGAGGTCTCCTCCTCTCCAAAACAAACAGACTCGGTGATTTAAACCAGTAAAAACACTGAATAATACAGTTTCATGTTAAAAAAAAAATCTGTTTTTAAAACACTATTTGCGGAAAGGCTGCTAACTATGGTGACCGATACCAAAACACAGATGTCCCTCTCTAGAGCCAGTTTTTGGTTTGTCTGTTCTGGACTACTGTTGAAACATGGCAGTGCAACATGGCGGACATGGACGAGGTTCAGTTCCCTATGTAGATGTATCGCTCATTATACAGCAACCCACAATTATAAAAATGATATGCCCCCGTAGGGGCTGATGCATAGGTGCTCCACCACAGTGTGATAAGAAAACCCAGAATGAGTAAAGGATATGTGCAGGATGTGGGTGGCTCTCTAGTACAATGCCCATATTTTTAAATTTAAAATTGTCTTCCATGTGTCCCTTTTCTCTGTAGACGTTATCCATAGATGCTTTCAGTACACTGGTATGAGTTTCTTTCTATTGTTCTTATTAAATTAATCTCCAACTGTGCTGAGCAGCTCTGTCCCAGAGTGGCAGCAGCATAAACAAACATGTTGGACAGGTGTGTTCCAGGAGCATCATGGGTATTAATATTGTGCAGTGATGCTTATAAATAACCCACCTGCTGTCAGTGCACTCTATTCAAAGAGGCTTCCCTTTATTCTAATGCTGAGGCTTAGCGTTTCACTGAATGACAGGCACAAAGAGCTATGCCTGTCTGACAGCGCTGCTGCACCATAACACACACCCTGTAATTACACGACACTGACACACTTTTTGTAACGCATCAAACATAAAGGTTAAGTTATGAAACATGTGGTGTTTGAAATCATGTATTCTGCCATACAAAGTGAAGTTGTCATGACTCTATGGACGCCACAGTATCCAGGGCAGCTGTTGCTGGGTGACAAAGCGGTACACCAACAGGGTGTGGACAAGGGGGTTGCTGACTGCCTGATGTCTGTCAGCAGGTGCTGTGAAAGGCTGCATTTAAACTCTCCTCGACCACTCGCTTCCCTCTTTCATCTGAGGGCTAAATTTAGTCAGAGCCGGAGCCTGATGTGTCCTCGGAGCTGCTGTGTGTGTTCTCTCATGCTGGAAGCTGGAAATCCCTTTCTGCCTCATGAACCCCCCCACCCGTCCACTTCTCTAGCCTCTCTTCCGACTGCATCTTCCTGACACTTTTACTCTCTGTAGGCCCCTGAAAAATGAAAGACGTCTTGATGGGTCTAAGGGCTGGAAGATGATTGATATTGCTGTCAGCGCCACTGTTAAAACCAGGAAGGCAGCAGTAACTCACAGTGATGTCAGCTTCGTACAGCTAGAAAATATCTGTTTGAATTGTACAAACCAGCCCTGTAAATACATTCTAGAAAATTCAGCCAGTCTTCTCTACACTGTCTGAACAGCCAACTATACTTGGCCTTCCTTTAACATCCTGCGCTCTCCTTGTCTTTCAGTAATGGACCTGATCTTCTGGAAGGACACGGAGCGAACAGGCATGATCCTAACGGGCTTAGTGGTCGGCCTGCTGTCCCTGTTCCAGCTCAGCATCATCACCGTCATCTCCACAGTCTCACTGGCTGTCATGTGCTTCACCATCTCTGTGCGCATCTACTACCAAGTCCTCTACATCCTGAGCTGGGGTGACGGAGAACACCCCTTCAAGTAAGATGCTATGCTTTTATTTATTCTTTAAGGTCAGTGGACATTTCTTCCTCCTTGTCCCAGCTTCTCTAAAAAGAATAAAGAGAGTGGTCAAGACAGAGGAAAGAAAAATTACACAACACACAAAGGCGGATTAACCCCATTCAGTCACAGTGCATGAATGTTTCCCAAAACAAGCGCCTGGGTTGATTTGGCCACGAGCCTATCCTCTCCAATTTTTATGTTCTTTCTTTGACCAAACAGATTACAACTCACCTATAAAGTATTGTGCTTACATCCAATAAATAAATATTCAGTAGCTCCAATTCTGGTTATCGATTAGTGGGATTTCAGTTGGCATGGTTACACTGAGGTTCAGGCAGTCAAGTCATACTTGTAGTAATAAGCAGCATGCTGTGTCATTGTGTGCTTGTTTTTAGATATGTGTTTAACTGCATTTTAACCCTCTTTTTATTGTGAGCAAAGTATAAATGACAGTCATATGAATTTTTTCAGGGTATCCCAAACCAAAATGAATAAATTAAACAAATGAAAGCAACAATAATGACAATAATAGAAATAACAACAGATAAAAACACATAAGTAATTAAACAAAAAGAAAATGCTGGAGAGTTACTTCCTGCATTAAGTGTCAGAGATAATAAATGAAAAGTTTACGATGGGTCGTGTGTCACTGCATGCCATCACTGAGTGTTTCACACTCATGGGTCATCAGGAAGGGCTTTTAGTTCGTTGAGGTAACACATAACAGGGTTTCAGATGGAGTTAAAGTATCCTTGGATGCCCTAAGTGTGTGTTTAATCTTTTCAACACTTGAGTGGAGCATAAGATCACTCATCCATCAGGAGATGTTCTGTGGCTTAGGAGATTTTACTAATAGTCTGTTGGTCACTTGTCGCTATGCTGATGATAGTCAAATGTGCGTTAAGATGCAAATTTAAGGCTAGTACCTGTTAAATGCAGTTTTTGTATAGTTTTCCATGATAAATAGCCAACTTAAGTACTTTCAGTACTTCAGGATCAGTGATACCCCGTCCTAGGTATGATGTGACAGCTGCAAAGACTAAATTAATTATTAAAGCCTGCTGGTGACGGGGCAAATTGAAAAGCTTCTTTGACAGGAGGATATCTATATTTGGGCTTGAAGGATTACAGCCAAAGAACATGAAGCACAGGAAGGATGATGTTTCTGTTTGCCCTCAGTACGTCAATAATAATTTTCAGCCTCCGTTATAATGCATCTCATATCCTGTGATGTTGGCTCATTCTCTCTCAGGTCATACCTGGACCTGGACATCAGTTTCAGTGGAGAGGAGGCTGATGTTTATATGCAGAAAGCCATCGTCATGGTTCTGTCTGCTCTCGACTCTCTGAAGGGACTCTTTTTTGTTAGAAACCTCTTTGAGTCCATCAAGGTGAGTTTAGCTGGCATATTAAGTTAGTCGTAATTGTGTGTGTGTGTGAGGGCTGTTCAGTCTCTCATTAAAACTCCTAATGACCTGTCCTCAAAGATATGTCTCACCCTGTTTGAACCTCTCCTCCTCATTAACCAAGACAGATCAGTCCGACTCTACCCTCTTTCATTTTTTCTCCATTATTTTTCATCTTCCTCCCTTCATCATCCCAAGCGCCCTCCATCGCTGGAGATGACGGCATTGCCATGCCAACCGTCTCTCTCATTATGCTAGCTCAGAGCTGAAGACCGCTCCTAAATTAGGGCAATATCACTAACGGCAACTGTCAACCCCAATGACATATTTTTGGTAATCATGTGGAAAGCAATTGGTCCCTTTGGAAAAATCCTTTCAAATTAATTTGAATGTGCTTACAGCATAAAAAAAGAAGCAGTCTGCCTTGCCTTTCTCGTCTATGCTTTTTTACGGCCTCTGGGTACGCCTCTGTTGCTAGCAGAGCCAAAGCATTATGTTTATCAACTCTTCATGTAAACACATCTGTCAGTATTGCTTGTCATCAACTGAAGTATGTTGCCACAGTCTTCTGCCTTCATTTTAGGCTTTTTACTTTGTGTCAACGGGATGTACAGTACTCTTTGTTGCATATTTTTAAAGTTTGCATGATGACTTAGGGCCCCATTCAAATAATCTATAACAAATGGTCTTAAGTGCATGATGCAAGTGATTTTAGGGTGTCCAACTGCATTTTTGCTAGTTTAATGGCACATAATCTGGGTGCAAAGTATGGCACAAGGGGCAAGCTGGTTGTATTTAGTCCCTTAATTAATCATGAAGTTGTTTTGAGCTTAACATGAATTCAGCCAATCTGAGGCAAATGGCCCTGTCTAGAGCAAGTGTTTGGTTTGTCCATTCTGGGCTACTGTATGATAACATGGCAGACTCTGTGGAAGAGGACCCGCTCCATATGTAGATATAAACAGCTCATTGTATGGTAGTGAAGACATGATTCTTGGTTTCACATGATTACATACTGATGAAAACATCGTTATGAATACTATATTCCATTCCTACCAATCTATTCGCCTAAATCCTACGCATTGGACCTTTAAGTCCTTACATCCATGGTGCACAGATGGGCGCAAGTACATTTGCTACTTAAACTCGTGGGCGCTGGCTGTGAAAATGACAACTGTGTCAGTCTGAAACTAGCAATGACAGTTGTGCTGCACTTTGCATCACTTTGCAAAGACAGGGCCCTTTAAGTTAAAGCAAGGCAGCTACTGATCATAGTATAGCTTCCTCCATCTGTGGCTCCTCATGTCTACATGTTGAAGACGATGAACATAACATCAAATTGAACAAAAGCGTTTGCCAAATTAATGTGTTGTCATAATGCTGAGCATTATGACAGTATGTATATTTGTACTGTTACTAATATACACACGCTGTTTTCTTAAAGTGCTTTTTATTGTTGTGGAGTAATGTAATATTATAAAGACATGCCAGGAGTTTGGAGGACATTTGTTGTAAAAGCATAATCATTAAATGCAGACACATTTTGAGCAAAACCCCATAGAAAGTATATAATAATGCCATTCATTCATATAAATATCTGTATCAATATAAACAATATCTCTTCACATTAATCCAGTGGTTTTTAAATGCTGTGCCGCGAAACCACTTGAGGTGCGCCATGGGATTTTGTGACGACCACACATTATTATGGCAATGTTCAACTGGGCCTATACAGAAAGTTATGAATGAATTTTTAATTGACTATATCAGTATGTTGTGTGCACTCATTTCCTAATACAGAGGTAAACTCTAGCTAAGATATGTGATTTAATTGAATTGAATTTAAAAAACCTTCACAGGTCACCGTTTGTGTGTGGGAATTGTAAGTGTGTGACACATTAAAAGCCCTGACTGGCAGCCAGTGTGAGGGATAATAACATTTCAAAGGAGAAAGCCGTGAGTGGGACAATGAATCACTTTAATGTGCGGAGCAAATTACAACAAAGCACCAGCAAAGATGACCTACCACCGCAGAGAGTCAGTAGACAGTATCATGAAAGCTACTTCTCTCATTTTTTTTCTAATGTCATGACAAGAGTGATAACACAAGTTATAGAAGCTATTGTGCACAGATATAAATACAGGTATGCCTTGAGATTTTGGCTTGCCCTTTGGTGTGTCTTGGGCACAAAACGTTTGAAAGCCACTGCACTAATCCACATAACCGGTCTGTACATTCATTATAATATATAAATATCACTTTAACTATGTGTTCTATTAAATATGCCAGTTTCGTAATGGATAAGGTGTCTGAGCATTTCTAGATTAAAAATAAGTGATGTTTAAAGGGGTGAAAATCTTACAGGAAAACCTGCCACAGAATCCTTCCGTACTAAATTTAAAAAAATGACAAATTACTTAATGTGACGTGACAAATTAGGACAGGTGCTATTGATACAGTGTTTATTGCACATCATTGTTACAGTATATCAAGTATGAAATGTCCATATAAATTATAACACATCAAATATCAGCAACCAGTTGAAATCGTCCCCGACATAATTATGTCATTTCAGTAATTAACAGCAGCAGTTTGTGACCAGACAGACTTTACACATTTGCAGTAAATGTTGAGTCAGTGTGGGCTGACTGAGCCCCTTAAATCCCAGCACCTACCAGCCTCAACCCTGACCTGGCCGGTATGTGACATGACACACAGGAGGAGGTACTCAGAGACGCCCGGGTTAAGCTGGATTCTCTTTCCATCTGAGACAGGGGTGTCCCATATCAGGGCAGCGCTGGATCCCATACACAGTGCTGTGACACTGTGAGATATAAGGGGAAACACAGAGACCCATATTGGGAGTCCCATACTTGGAGCTCTTTCCTTTCTCCATCAGGGAGAAAATGATGTCAGTGTGGATCATTTTTAGGGAGTTATGCCGTACTGCAGCATGATTTACTATTGTTATTGGCATTTAAACTAACTTACCTTTCTCCTGGTCTTAGTTCCTGGTTCTGATGTACCTTGTAACATACCTGGGAGACCTGTGCAATGGCCTTACTCTGCTCATCATCAGTAAGAAACAGATATCACCATCAGAAAATATGGAAACTATTAACAGACTGTATGGCTGCTGTGTTAACTACTCTGCTTTTGTCTTCTTCCTTCTCCAGGTGTGATCGCTCTCTTTTCTCTGCCACTTTTCTACAGACAACGCCAGGTAATAACACTCTTAATTCATTCTTTATACTGTCCGTCACGTTATCTTCATATCCATAAACATGTATGTTCTGTATTTCTGTTATTTAACAGGAGCAGGTGGACGCTTTCATTGCAAAAATCCAGGCCAACATTGACAACGTCAAGGACACGTGAGTATGGCTCCATCTTCTGGCACAATGCTGCCATCAACACTGGTATTTTGTTTTTGAAGCAGTAAATGCTTAACTGATGTTAAAGGTACACTATGCAGGGTTATCAGTTACTGTTTGTAAGAATTCTCGCCAGTGAAAGTTAAAGAAAAAGCCAACCCCAGATTCACTCCCATTTGGTGTTTTACCTCAATATATTTGCATTTTTTTTGGCTCTGTGTCTCTTGGATTCCTGCTGCTGGCACCTCGCTACTTTTTTATAAAGCCTTGATCTCACCTGAGTGCTGTGGGGATACATGCCTATAAATATCCTAAACACAGAAAATAAGGAATTACAGCTCTGTGCCTAAAAATACATGGCCACACTCTTATAGTGGTTCATATTTGATGATTAAGAGGAATTACCTCTGTATGAGTCTATACATTGTTTTCTAAGGAAATGCTGCATAATATAAATTTAAAGGTCTGTACAGGATTAAGATGCATGTGGGTCAAGTGTACTGTTAATTAAATTGATGTGCACATAAGCCCCATTTCCTCCAAAAACTTTAGTTACGGTATGTTTGGAATCAAAAGTAACCCTTCAGACATGGTACCTAGACCCTCGTGTTTCCACTGCAAACAGTACTCTTAAATGTGGGCGGGGTTGTGGTCACTGCTCCATCCAGCACTCACTGTGTTTCCTCATCACTGGTGACACAAAGGGAAGTCTGCAACTTATTTATTGTCCACAGAATGAGGCTGCACACCAACATTTTCAGAACAAAATAAAACAGGCTGCAGTGAGAGCCTCTCTCCATGGAATATTTAAAAATAGCGTGTCTGTGCATTTAGTACTTCTAAGGCAAGTTCAGGAGTCTAGCGTTGCTGGAGCCCACAGAAACAACGTTCTGCAACACTTTTTTTCTCTGAGTGAGGATTGGGATGTATGCCGTCCCAGTCAAAATTGATATATATATATAAACACAT
>JAPZEB010000024.1:19417956-19438074 GCA_029783705.1 Chaetodon striatus | reverse complement strand
GACATTGGATAGACCTAATGCAGCTACAACCAGAGTGAATATCAGACTGTTTTTTTTTTACTTGAGAAGTTGTTGTATATCTAGATGCACTATTGTATTTTTATGGTAGTCTGTATTCTGCCCTCCAGCAGTTACTGAACTTCAGAATACTGTCTCTCACACACACACACTCTCAACCACACACACATACAAGTATACCTATAAACATACTTATTATTGCAAAACACATGCCCTCATTCTAAATCCATACGTGCTGATAGATTTGTGCTTTGTTTCAGACACGCACATACAAAAGGAGCATTTATGGCTCCACTCCTGCAGCTCTGCAGGTTTGTTTACAGGAGAACAGCCCTGCAGTGAAGCCTTTCATTTATAGCATTTCATCACCTCTTCCTAACACGTTAAAAATATGCATTGTGTTGAGAGGAGCTCTGTGTAATGTGTTGACGGATCAGAAAATATATAGCTGTATTGTTTTGCAATGTTTTGTGGATGATGTAATGTTTCCATTAGAATGGTTGTTGATACCAATTAGATTGTCATAAACTAGTAAAGTTGAACAGGTGTCCCAGAGTGGGTGGTGTCACTGTAATTTTAACCATGAGCTAAAAAGATGAGTGAAAGATGGAACAATTCTGTTCAGCAGTTTGTTTTATTATATATCGTCTTCTATTATAAATCTTCACTGATGTCATCATAGGTATGACTTGTTTTGACTGAAGCGTTAGAAAGTGAAAAAATAATAATAAAAAGATAAAATAAAGTAAATAAATGGATGCCTAAATAAGGGACTTGTGGAGGAATAGTAACAGGGAATTTGCTAATTAAAACAATTTCAAAAATAAAATGAAACCACATGAGGGATTGTTCTATTAACATTTGATTTTTCACTTTACAGTTTCATTTTTCAGCTTAAATTTAATTTAATTTAAATTTCATTTTTATGACACTTTGTGTAATTGGTGATCATACAGAGTGTGAAAATTCACCACACAGTTATTGTGGCCAAAAGAATATTGTCATGATATCTACAGAAAATTTGGAAATAAATAAACAAAATAAAATAAAAATAATGCTATCTTTCAAATAATCTGCAATTTTTGGGCCCTTTGTCTCTTTCTTGTTAAATGAATTGCACTTAATACTTCATTATTTAAATATCACGGTTATTGTCAATACCGGTGTATTGCTACACCCCTGCTGTGCACTATGTGAACTCTTATTTCTACATGTTTAATCAGTGTGCACAAGGACAGACATTGCCATCAAATTCAGGTGATAACCATTTACAGTCTCTTCACACTTTTATCTTACTAAACTCGAAATAATGAATTAATTTGTGACCTTTTCTAAGGCTCTTTCGGCCTTCTGTATTTCTTTAGTTCTTGTGACCAATTGTCCAGTGGAGACAAACTTTGGAGACGAACACAATCTGTGGAAGCCCAGAGTAAACTTCCTGAGTTTCTCTCACTATTCTCTTCTCTGTTGAAACCCACAACAACAAACATGTAAAAATAACGTGATGTTATTTGAGACTCTTGGCAGTGCTCCTCAGTCACGTGCGAGTTGTTGTTGTGAAGGCTTGAACTTAGGTCACTTCAGGAAAATGTACAATTCAATTCCTGATTTCCTCCTTTGCAAATGCATATAATTGTGTGTGTGTGTGTGTGTGTGTGTGTGTGTGTGTGTGAGAGAGAGAGAGAGAGAGAGAGAGAGAGAGAAAGAGGGAGGAAGTGACATCATGGAAAATGAGTGCTGTGAAAACAGAGGCTGCAGCCCCCAGGTGGGCTCTATGATTAAGAGATTACAGAGGAAATGAAAAAGCTTCACACACACACACACACACACTTGCATACCCATGTGCACATGCAATAACTAACCCTTAAGTGTGTATGGCTGTCTAGAAAGTACTGGAAGTCGTGTGTGTGAGTGTGTGTGCTCGTGAGTCAGTGTGTGTCTACAAGGTAGAGGAAGTCACGGGGGTTGCCTGTCCTGGCCGGCAGCCACTCGCAGCTCTGAGTCAAGAATGGAGGGGAGCTGATTCAGCATGGCTACAGGCAAACAAACCCCAAATAAGCCGCCTCCTACATCCATTCATCCACACATCAAGAAAGATGCTGTCTCTACCTGACTTTCCTAAGACTTTAATTTCATTTTTCATCCCTGACAGTTAAATTTCACCTGAGAGCTCCACCCAGATCTGACATTTTCCACCTGAGCGACTTTCTTCCATTGTACGAAGATGAATCAGCTTCATAATGCTGTGTGTTCTGTTGCTATTAGTTACATATGTGGTGATCAAAGAGAGGAGCTTACACAGTTTCCACTGCAATCACAACATCATAGCGATATTTGGCTTGGCATCTAATCAATACCACATTTACACGGGAAAGTAATTGAGCTTTTGTTGAAAATCTTCTCAGGCAAAGAAGCGGGCATCTTGTGAGGTACGCTGCACATGTTGTCCATATGTTCTCATATTGTTTACTGTAAGGTAACGTCGCACTTTAGGCAGAGAAACACCAAAAGGCTCTCATCTCGTCAGCTGTTGGACGCGGGAACGTGATCAGGAGCTTTGCACCGCTGAAGCCTCCTGCTGAGAGACCCCAGTGGAGGTTATTTGTTTCTGCCTTGAGGAGGGGACTGGGGGAATGGAGAGAGGGTGATCTGGTGGGATGGGGGGGGGGTCACTATTGAGGGTCTGTCATGGCCTAAAGCTCTGCTTTTGTCTCAAGTGATGAGCAGCTTAATCAGAAAAGAAGTGTGTGAAACTCTGGGAGAGAAGTGGATGAAAGGACAGAGCAGTAAAGTCATAGCAGGACTGAGTGGATTATAACAAGATGCATGTTTACACTTGTGTCTGTGTGCTAGTGTGTGTTTGTGTGTGAGTGTGAGAGAGAGACAGACCTTGTTGTCATAGTAACTAAAGTAAGGGATCGGCTAAATTGTCACTTTCCCAAGTGAGCTCAAAAGGACTCCTGACCCCCCTACTCAGCCTCAAAACTTTGTCACTTCCACAAAAGATAATCTGTGCCCTATTGTGTCCTGTTCAGCCACCATTCAGGCCCCTGGAGGCGAGCAGCTCACAGCAGTGTGGCCAGCTAATTTAACCTGGCTTCTAAAGGCCTTCTAAAACAGGGTTTAACTCTATTAACTGAGAGTCCTTTGAGGCAGCCAAGTCAGCCCCGAACCCTTCAAGGTAATGAGTCTTTATGAAATTATTTAGGAAAATGGTGACAGAGAGGCTAAAGACAGGGGGGAGGGGTGGACAATTTGGCCAAGTTTAGTCCTTTAATTAAGCCAAGATGACAAGTGTGTGGCTAATGTTTGCAGTGGGGACATGAGGCAGACAGGGACAGAGAAAAGATGGTTAAAGAGAGGAGGTTCAGCAAACACACAGAGGCACACTCCTGCTGCAAATGAGAGACAGTTTTGTTTGCACACAGCCCGTCATTTGAGGTGAGCAGCAATTGGAAGTGAGAGGACATAAGGACAGAGCTGCAGCTGGACTCCTTCAAACGCAGAGGACAAACACATAATCACCATCTCACCACAAGAAGGTGTCTTATCCTCAGCTGACCTCAGAGCAGTGATCCATGTTATTATATCATTTTGTTTAGACTGTTTTAATTCTACAGACCTTCCTCTGCCCCAGTCTGAAGTCTCGGTCACTGTTAGAAACACATCAAGGCTAGACTAAAATGTTAGCCTCAATGCACTGTTTAAGAGCTGATTTAAATAAATAACATATTCCAAGTCATTTGTTGGCCAAATTCAGTCTCAAGCAAGTGACTTTTAGTGTCGAGCATGATTGAGTTAATGTGTGTGTTCTGTTAAACTACAGAGCTTTATCGTGACTTTCTGCTCATTATGAAGGTTTTCCAGCCCAAAACTATGTAAAAAACAACTCACACTCCCAGCAGACAGACACCCTTACATACCTAGGTACCCCTTTTCCAACAGCATGTCTATGCACAGTTTTTAAACATGGGTAACAGGGGCCTTTCTAGGATTTGAGGACAATCGAAGGCTTAGCCTGGATCTCTGTAAGGGGGTGAGGGGTGATCCTCCCTTGGGAAATTTTTATGAATATGCTTCATTTTGATGCTTTTTTAATGCAATGTAGCAGCATATTTACCCTTAAAATCTATTTTTTAAGTATATTTTCCAAATTAATTATGAATTGTGATGTTCAAAACATTAGTAGTTGTAATTAGTATTAAGTAGAAACAAAATACTAACCATGTCATTTTATGCTACATTACACTTCTACTCTACTATGTCTCAAAGGGAAACATTGTACTTTTTACTCCACCACATTTATTTGTCTGCTTTAGTTACTTTAAAAACTTAGATAATGATGCAAAATATAATTAATGAATAAAGAGCATTTAAAATGAGCACCACCTTTATCAGGTGCAGCGTTAAAGTGATAACCAGTGCGCTCTCTCCCTTGCATGCAATGACACAAAATTCATTGCTTGAACAACACAAAGAACCCAAAACTTGTGTTTTTGATCAACAGTATCATATTATTTTCGAGGGCTAATGCATGAACAAAATGACACATTATCAGATCCAGAGATTTTTTTTTTTTTATTGTTAGGCCTATTCTAATTTTTCTTTTTTTTTTCTAATTTTCAAAAATATATATATATTCATCCTATTGAGACCTGGGGCCAGTCATAAAACATTCAGGGCTGAGGCCTCGGACACCCAGGCCTAACAACGCCACTGCCGGGAAAAGCGGTTAAAAATAGGCAATAGACTTCTTTCCTGTTGTCAGTGGACCAGAGCTGTGTGACTGGCTCTGCAGCAGACTAGTACGCCTTTCTGTTTCTGTTTTTTGTTTTTGTTTGTTCTTGGTTTTTTTTGGTGTGTTATGTTTGACATCTCTGATACAGGTTAGTAAACAGTAGAAAGCAGCATGAAGGCACGTGAAAATGTTACAAAGGTTACTTCTTTTTTTTTATCTCTTTCTCTACATATTCAGTCTCTCTTTCAAACTCCACACTGACTAAATTTTAAACAATGTTCTAGCACCACTTACATGGAGACAAATAGTATTTTCTGGTGGCCCATTATTGTATCACGCTGGCAAAGGCGCTACAATTATCACATCCACCCAGGCGTCACATTTCCATTACTGCCAATCGGAGCTGATCAAAGCCAGAGATGATAAATACCCATGACTACTGCAGAGTCATTTGTCCATGGAGTGAATGACGATTGTAGCCTCTCCCGTTAAATACAAAAGCCAGCTGTTAGTGGGGGTCAGTGAGCTTTTTGGTCCAGTGGGAAAGGGGCTTTACACAGCCTGTTCAAGGCAGGAACGTTGAGCCTTTATTCCATGTCACCATTCTGTATAAAACATACAAGTACAGACGGTGGGGGCACTGTTGTTCTGCCTCAAAGCTGGCAGCAAAGGTGGTAACAGAGCCAAATCAAGCTAGCTGGTTAAAACAGGGAGCCATTAGCCACTGACGAGTCACAGGTTTCCCTCAAGAATTAGTGGAGACCAAAAACAGAGCTAAAAGAAAGTAAAGTCTGGACTTGCATTCATCAGGTGGACAAAAAAAAACAAGATACATGTCTATGCTGCTGAATGTCTAAGTTGAATTGAATGTCTCTGTATCTGCTGTATGTCTAAACAGGCAACACTAACTGTCTACTATTCTGTAAAATTACACAGTGACACTGAGAAGAAAAGAAAAGGAGCAGAATAAAGAGAGCGGCAGCGTGAGGCGGGGTTGAGTTTGTGTTTGGAGCTTTTCGAGGGGATGTGGGATGAGAACACAATTAGAGGAGCTTAAGGGAGGGCAGCGGGGGAAGCGGAGAAGCAGGGAGGGGATGAGGGTGAGCCACAGTCACCTGCACGAGCGGTGTGACCAAAGCACAGGTGCTGCACACCTGGGCCTTTGGGTGTCCCCATTAGCCATATAGATTAACCTGCCTAACTGAGGTCAGTGACCCTCTCTCTTGTTACAAATAGAAAGGGGATTTTGTGAGGTGGAATTAGGACACATTAGCAGGTTCAGGCCGCTGACAGCACCTCTTTTAAGTTCATGGATCTATGCGTTACATCAAGGGCTGAAAATAAGGTCAATTATTCAGTTTTGTTGTTGTTGTGTTCTATTTATTGAGTAGTCTGTACAGTTTGTAAAATTAGTGGAAAGTAGCCATCAAAATGTCCCCAAATCCAAGGTGATGTCCACTAGTTGCATTTTTGTCTGAACAACGTCCAAAACCCCAAAATTTTCTACTTACAATGATATAAACAGTTGAAAGCAACAAATCCTCCCATTCAACAAGCATTTCATTGATGTTCTTGCTCATTAATTGACTAATCTATTATCATTTCAGCACTAATTACATTACCAATTGATTAAACCTTGCTTTTCATGTTTAGTTAAGTGTTTCATTTAATTATTTTGCACCATGACAAAACCACATAGCTGTATGTCTCCTGTGATAACCACATTATCTTTGCACTGGTTTAGAATTACAATAAAAAGAGAGCCAGAAACTGAATCAAGAATATTTCTGAAGTGAGTAATTCTGGTAAAATTACTCAGACACAGAGAGGATGTGCACAGACATCTCTCTGATTTGTGAATATATGGGTGTTGTGGTCAGTGATGTCATCCATCACGGCCCCTGACATCATCCTTAGGGGGCGACTGTTTTCTCTCACTGACACTTCGCTGCAGGGCCGGCCAAGGGCAAGCATGAACTTGTAAGAGCACACAAGTGAACGCCTTGACTTGGACGAGGAGTCCTGTTCGCATACACTCTTTTGGATTTCATTAAGTCCCACTGACCTGGATTCTGCCTGTTATCCTGGGTTTTGTTATATTTCTATCAACTTCACTTTAAGGTTTGTTTTAACAACGGCTGTGTAATCATTTAAGAATTCACGACATAATTATCCCTTCATGTAGGGATTTGTCTATCAGTGTCTTTATTTCATACAAATTATAGCCAACCAGCTATGCAAGTTGTCTTTACATAACAAAATGAAGCAATGAAATAATTATGGGATTATATCTGTATGGAGAGGATACATTCCCAGGCTTTCTGACAGGTGCCAGACAAAGGGGAAAGATAGGAAAGAGTTTGGCATATGTTTGTGCCTGGGGGAGGTATATGAGAACGTGAGAGATAACCTCTGAGATGGTGGCAAAGAAAGCAATTCAAGGAAGGAAAAGATAACATCAACTGCAAATACTGAGTAACCAACAATTGGGCTGTTTGTTTTTGTTCCACTTAGATACTCTATATATATTAAGGAGTGAGAGATAGTAGGTAATGGGGCTTTGTGGACAGCAGCAGGGATTTCCTCCCTCCTCTACACACACACACACACACACACACACACACACACACAGATACAATGTAAAGGAAAAAGCCTTTTCTTCCCAGCAAGCATCGGCCTTTGTGTACGTGCACTCTGGCATGTTCCTTGATGTTTTCTGAAGGGGTCTTTCCACTTAAGCGTGCGTTGAAAGATGAACTGACAGTCACATTTGCAGAATACCCCTAAATGAAGAAATATGAGTTCTCCTTATTTGCTGGAACTGAAAAGAGAACAAGCATTGACAGTCAGCTACAGAAAAGGCGAGATGTGGCGCCTCTGGATACTCTTTCACTTTTTATCCCCCAGGGAAGCTGCAAGATGATCTTCACAGCAGATCTGTATGAATTCCACACATTGCGAATGACATCATGCAAAGATTCTTTAACATGTTTCATCCAGCGAGCGCAGATGATAAGACCTTCCATATGTCAATATGTGTCATAACATGAGGCGAGAGGCTGTGATTGATTATTTTAATGGAGTCAAGAAGAAGACAGGGACACATCAGGGCATGTTGCTGATTAAAATATTATGTGGTAATGTTTTTCCCCCTTTATGTTTTCAGCAACAACGTTTGGATGTTGATTCCAAGCTTTTACGCAACTGATGCAACGTGTGAAAATAACAATTTGATGGGAGCTTCTGAGGTGAATGCATGTTTTGAACAATAAGATTAAAGCAGTAACATGGTGAGTAATTGCTGCATCGCCTTCTATTAGCAAATAATTCTCTCACCCCAATTAAAGATTTGAACTTTTAAACTTTCATGCCTTATTTTGAAATAGAAAAAATAGCTTTCTTTTGAAATTAAATGAAAAGTTTGTGAGTTTTAGCATCAATAAAAGCTTTTTCTACCATGACGTGTCAATGGCATTCATGAAAAAGAACTATTATGTTAGTGTAGTCTAGTTTGAATATGTTTCTTTGGCACATTTTACTTCCAAGTAAGAAAAAACAACAGTCACAGAGCACAAACAAACAACACGAAGCATTCTTGCCAGCTCCAAACAGCTGACCACAAACAACATTTGGCCGCCCTCCTTCACTCCTCCAGGCTGTGGTGTGGCAGTGTGAAAAACGGAAGGAGAGCACAATTGGTGGCGTGGAGGTGAAGAGAGGCGAGTTTGAGCACTGACAGTAGAAGATGTATGGAAGGGGCTGCCGGGGATGAGATAGCAATCTGCCACTGGAGAGGTCAGCGGGATTCTTTCCACTAACACAGCCGGTTCAGTCCACGCTTGTAACCTCTGATCCGTGACCACATCTTTAACTTAAATGACCTCTGTCTCACTGAAAACTGAATCTGTTGAAGAGCCTACTAAACATGCATACAGTTAAGATATAAATAGGGTGGACAAAATATTAGAAATACAGCTGAACAGCAGCTCAATTCTAAGCCTCAAAAATGGCTATGAAGTTAAATCAACACCTCTTTAAAACTGTTTCAACATATTATAACCTCAATTAATTTAATTGATTTAGTTTTAGTAAGGTGAATCTAATGAAGTGGCAACTGAGTGAGTTTTAGAAATGCAATTATGCCTAAATGTCATTACTGTCGTTTTGCTCGTAAAGCAAAGTCAGTTTGGATAAAGTCAATGTGACTGTGACTAACAAGGGTTTGTAAATCCTTACTTCAGTCAGCCAGCTCATGTGGAATGGATTTAAAATCCGAGTATCAAGTTGATATTTGGCGTCTGGGCTCTGACCCCGTCACTTCCCCGAAGAATACAACGAGCTCAGAGGAGATTTGGAGTAACAATAATTAGTGAAATTGCCAAGCACCCAAACACTTTCTCAAGAGAGCCAAGAGATCTACTCATGATCTTCAGGTCAGCCCAAGTAACAAAAGCTTGTTGAAATGAATCAGTGACTCTTAAGTTTTCTGCAGTGAGTAAACTCACAGACACAAGCTGCCAACAGCACAGACAGAAAATCTGTGCCTTTAGCTACTACTCATTGTTGGGCAGGGCTGGGACATCTGAAAAAGGCCGCCTCGTTGCAGAGGGTGTGTTGAATATATGTTGCAACAAGCAGTGTATGCCGTGTGTGAATGTAACAATGCAACTGGTCTGCGTGATCTAGATTGTAGGCTTTGCTCTGTTTCATATTAACCCTTTAGCATCACTTGGCGTCTAGAGCTGTGATTGTTATGAGATGTCTTGGGTGTTGTTTTGGTTTTGCTTGGATCCTTGAACATCACTGACATTCTTATGTTCCTTTGTAACTTGGTCTTACTTCAGTACCTCTTCCTGGCCACCTACAGGGTGAACTTACAATGAGTGGATCAGTTGAGTCTGGAGTCGTTTTCACTGCTGAATCTGAAAGATGTGAATCCATGTTTTCTGTGTGCACCTGACCAATTCTAAATTACATTACTCACACAGCAGAAATACTCCTGTAGTTATGAATGACCTTGTCTGCTTAGTGAAAACCAATAGGTCTGTGGGCCTCTGGGTAGTGTGCAATGCCCTAGTTCTATTTTAGGTCATCTCTCTACAGTGCCTTGTCTACTGTGGCCTTAAAGGAAGTTGTCTTTTAGCACATCTAAATGGCTTACTATGGGGGAAATGGCTAACTTTAATAAACTAGGCCTCCACACTAAACCAAGGTGATCGAACTCAAAATGCACAGTGTCTTTTTTTAAAAAATCTTAACTCTTTTATTAATACGTTTCAGAACACAGAGATGTTTAATCTCTATAGAAAATGTAAATGAGTTGTATGAGGTACTTATCCATAGCCGGAATAACACCATGGAAACTAGGCAATGTATTGCTGTGGATGAGGGCAACACGAAAACATATTTTAGCCACTTAAAAAACCTTACCAAAAAAATCAATATTAGTCTAAGTAGACACCATATTGAGGACATTTTCTCTGCTTTACCTTGCTGCTAGACAGCCCTTTGCTTTTGCTCTACATTTTCTCAACCATAAAACTCAAGTATTCTTTCACAAAAGCCAGACTGTGTCATGTACTGTATTTTAAAGGTCATCTGTTCGGGTCAGAAAATGCTGTTGTGCTACTGAAACAAAACTGTTTTCTAAACACAAGATTGTCTGTGCTTGTGCTTTTCTAGGCTGCTCAAACACAGAAATGAAAACACCTGTGAAAAGAAAGGGACTATTGGACAGTAAGGGAAAGTGGTAACAAATACACTTCATACAGCATCCACTTTGACTGACTTTGATTTTTATTTAGGTAGGCCTTTTTGTAAGTGGCTAAAATACATTTGCTGAACACCCCCATGCACAGCCATACATTACAGCCTCAGTGGTGGTACTCCCGTCTGCTTCCCCAAACCGGGAGCGTGCCAACCACCATCTACTGTAGGTAATACACTGACTGTGATTACGTACCTCAAACAGCCCCACTTAAAGAAATCCAAACTATCCCTTTAAATAAAATAACTAATGAAATGTCAGCTGGGATTGGCTAGAACAGTGGTTCCCAACTGTTGGGTCCTGGTCCAAAAATGGGTCCTGGGTCCCTTCTGAATGGACTGCAAGTGACTCGAGAACATGTCAAGTTTGTAAAACACACACTTTATTTTTAAGTGCAGTGAATTTCCGGCACAGTGCTTTTATTTTGAAGTGCTGTGTCTTGCTTTAGAGTGAGTGACTAATGAACAGCTACACATCAGAGACAGCAAACTCACTCCACAACATGGCCAAATGCAAGTATGATGCTTAATACACTGAACTGTGTGGGCCTTGGACTAATGACTAAGGAGTTATCTGGACCCCTTGGCTGGACCAGTTGGGAACCACTGGGCAAGAGTCCCTTGCAACCATCAAGGATAAGTGGTTATCGTGGATGGATGAAAAATAAATAACACTATGAAACCATGCTGTCAGTATGAGAAGAGAAGATAACCGAGAGATAAGAGAAGATAGCATCCCATTAAGGTCTCATTTTCATAGATAATGTGCAGTATGGTATGCTGTGGTCTATTTATAACTGACAACATTACATCTGTCCTGATAATGGAAAGATGAAAGAGACATGAACTATGAATAGCTAAGAGGAAGTTGATATGCCAGACCTTTCTCTTTATAGTGTAACCCTCAGTAGGACTTTAAGAGATGCTTTCTCGCTCCTCCAATTCATTTCAAAGACTGCTGTCCTCCTTTGTTAAGGTGAGGCTCCCATTCCCTTTACTTACACTAATTCAAATAGCCTGGGGTTCCTGCTCTAATGTGTGGCAACCTACAAGGGATTTCACTGACCTATGCAGTGCAGAGTAAAGTACAGTGTGGCAGGATAGACGCTGAAGCTTGTACCCTAGCGTGCAAACAAACAGTTGCACAAGCACTACTGTGCAGAGTAGGTATGCGGATGAATACACCCCCTCAGTCTGAATCAGAGCTGTACTGTTCGCTCTCCTCTCCAACACACATAACCATTTGTCTGAGAGTCTCATTCAGTTTTTGACAGTTGGGTTTTAGATCTGAGATTTTTCAGACTTACGTTGCTGCAGTCACAGCGCCTCTATAGGTACAGTAAATACTTACATCAGCTCATTAATGCATTCAAGCCTCCTGGCTATGTTTGCACCACCATGTGTCTTAATAGCTTTTACTTCATAGAATGCCTTTGTGTCTGTGTATAAAACAGCAGGCATCCCCCTGTTTTACTATATGGCCTGTGACTCATGATATGACAAACACCTTTATATTTACATTGATGCCAGCCAGCCGCAGAGACCACCTGTCTCAAGAAGTGATTCACTCAGATTATCCTCGGGAAAATGACTCATTGTTGGTTGTAAACATTGTAAATGTTGTTGGGTTTATATGGGGCTTCCCCAGTGCGCTCATCAGGAACACATTTGTTTTGATCTTGGATTAAAACTGCCTGGACAGGACATGAAAGGTCCCCCCACCCCACCCTTCAAAGCTATTTTCTACTTTACGTGTCTTTCTAAAAGCAGATGAATCCAGCGGGCCCCTCTGCTGTTACTCTGAACAGTTAGCAACAGGACAGGCCAACCACCCACAACCAGACACATGCACAAGCACCTTGTTTGCCCTGCAGTCCAAACAAATATCACCTCTGATGATGACACCTGCAAGAGGACAAGGAAGAAGACAAGAGAGACACAATGAGCACTGTCATCCACAAAGGTAAGCAGAGCACCTAATGGAATAAAAAACCTCCCTCTTTTCTTTCCGCCTGCTGCACACCTTTGACGCCAGCCTTTCTTGTAGCCCACCTTAGGAAAACATCCGTGCCCCCACACGACGCTGAGCCTTGTGTTTCCTTCTGTCTTTAATCTCAGTGAAAAGAGCTTTTAACAAGGCTAGGGAGGATGATGGGATCTGCCAAAGCAGAACAAAGGCAGGGAGGAACTGGGAGAGATAGTAGCAGAGTGGAGGGCTCTGTAATTTATCACCTGTTGCCCTTGGGCGGCCCTGCACTCCACGCCCTGGGCTCTGAGGGAGTGCTTGTGTATGTGTATGCAGGTATGGAAAGGTGATGAATGAATAAGCAAAGAACAAGAAAACAGACATTCCTCATCCCCCTAAAAACCTCACAAGACATTGCTCCGAGCAATTATTTCCAGGGGAAAGTCATCATCTGTTGCCAAAGACACCACATTTATTCAGAAAACTCCCTGTACCGCAGATTTTGACACTGCATGTTTTGTACTGATTGCTTTTGGGGGGGTTGGCCTAGATATGGGAGTCCGTACAGAATTGCCAACATGTATCAGTTTCAATAGCAGATGTCTGAAGTACAAATGCGCAACATAATGAAATTTAAAAGAGACAAGAAACAGTAGAAAAACAAATAATAACAATCATTCACATTATGCTTTACATTAATGCACACCCAACTATCATTATTATCTTGCACATATTCTTTTACCTGTTTTACACTCTGAACTTTTACATCCCCTGGACAATCATTCACACATTCCTACACAACTGTACACTTTTTAAAACATTCAATTTCATAACTTTACATATTCTTCTATACAGTTTTTTCATATTGTATTGTCAATTTTCTTAATTTTATGTCATGTTATGTCTTTCTGTTTCTGCACCTTGTTTAAAAGTTATGCAGAAAATCACCACCAAATCAAATTATTTGTAGGTGCAAAATAATAATAACAATAATGCAAAAACGTTACGTCATGTCACGTTGAGTCTTCAGATTAGATTACATTTTGCTGTCTCTAGAAAAATCTGATCTCAAGTCCCTTTATCTTCGCCTGCCACCTTGTGGCTTGCTGTTGCACCCACATACATGTAGAGGTAAATACAGTAAACACAATATTAATTATGTTTCATTTTAGATTAGTTATAATAGAAAAAATTGAGTCAGTTTAAAGTGAGTAAGGACCAAATAAAGACTGCTTTGACTGACTGTGAGAAGTCTCGGTAATTAGGCAGAGGTTGTGTGAGTATCATCTAATGCTGCCTTCAAGTTCTCTAGGTGAGCACTTTCTTTCTCGTATTATAGTGTTACCAAAGACTTGTGGGGAATTTAAGTGAAATTAACAGCAAAACAAAATGGAAACTGTTTGGTGCTATATTTTCTGGTGTCTTTTGATTTACTTTGTAATGAACAGGAACCGGCTATTCACAAACTAAAGAACACAAGTGCGAATTTAGTGATACATTTGCTGATTTCTACTAATTTTCTATGCAATCTACAGGGCTATTTACCGTATTTCCGACCCGCAGTCAAACTGTGAGGCATGTACAAACCTCAACTCACCAAAATTAAATTATTTTAAGAAAACACAACCTATATTTGACTACTTATCCGGTTGTTCGCGTTTGATCATCAAAATTCCTACACAGCCAACAACGCTAGAAGGCAACACTAGACTACGACTGACGTAACACGCAGCTGCGGTGTTTGGTTGTGGTCGGAGCAAAGAAGCTAGGAAGGAATCATCCTCGCATCGTAGATAAACACCCTGAAGAGGTGTTAACACAGCGAGCACACAGCTGTCACATCACCAAGAGAACAATAAAAAAACAGGCCCGGTTGAGTCCTTCACACAGCGAGGGTCAACATGTCTGAGACATACGGTATGTTTGTTCGGGCGTCAGGCTGTAATTTCATGCTTGCTAGCTGTTACACACTGTTCGGTTGTGTGATGAGACAGACTGGCTAGTTAGCTAGCTACATGGTTAGCTTAGGTTAGCTGTAGGCTGCCACCTCATCATGTCTGTGGGTTCTGGTAGTGATAATTAACCTTTGTTGTTGACATTTCGTTCAAGGAAACTGTTAAGCTTTACATGTTTCGTGTGTATTAACTGACACGTCTGTCCTACGATGGCGGAGTGTGTTGCTTCCTTAAACGGTCAGTAACCTGAGCAAACAGATGGTGATACATTTCCAGGTAGAAGTTGGACAAACTTCAGACACAAAGCTTCCGTAGCATGTCGATACATGAAGAGTGTGTTTACAGACGCTGGGGTAACCCGAGATTATTGAAATACAAGCAGATTGGGTGACCTTGCGAGCTGCAAGAATGTTGCATACATTAAGGTGCTGTGTGTTTTTACTTATCAGGTAGCTATTAGCCACTAGGCCTGTATGAGGAAGTCAGATATCTGCGGCCAATCAGACGGTTACCTGTAGAGCAGCAGCGGTTGTGTGTGTCGGTGGTCTTTACCACATCTGATCACATCCTGAATCCGAGTAACTTTGCTTCTGTGAACACTTCACACCATCTACACTTCACATGAATGCTGACAGAAGACATGGTTGCACCTGTGTGAGAGCATTGACATTACACAGAGCAGCAGTACTACTGACAGTCACAACTATTCTGCATAAATTCATTCAACATGACTCTCCCTGATAGTATCAGCAGCACAATAGGCCTGACATTGTAGACCCAGTTATTTTGAAATGGCACACCATCATTCTCTCCTGTTGCACTCTCTCTCTTTCACTCTCTCTTTCACAATCTCTCCATCTGATTCTACTTGTACCCTGTCTCCCCCATTCCTTGTATGAAACTTTATCCCAGTGGGCAGTATTTAGGTAAAAGTGCCAGCGCTAATGGTAGCTGTAATAGCCTTTTATTGATTTCTATCTCAGTCTCCTGTGCTGTCTGCTCTCCTGGAGGACCAGTAGTGGAACTGACAAAAGGCAATATGAATACAACAAGTACATGACCAGGTTAAATGGGCCATGTGGGAATTTATTATATTTTTTAATTCATTTGAACTTTGGTCCGCATTGCACTCTTTCATTAGTTTATATTGTAGTTACAGGATGCGGTTCATATGACGAAATAGAAATCGAAAATATTGTCATCTCACACTTGTTAAATTGAAATGCATAATAGTAATTCTGAATTAGACGGATACTTCTTTTAAAACAACATATACTTGACACTTTGTTTGGTGTTATTGTTAATGGACAACTTAGCTAATCTATTTCTATAGCCTACATTGCTCCAAGTTGGCAATATGTGACTAGTTACTGGGGCTGCAATCGATAATTGCATTGGAAAGAATTTATTTTGATAGTTTCATTAAATGTCATCATTGGATAGTCTGTCAATAATCTTTTTAATTAATGGCTCAGTTTATAGAATTTGAGAAAACAGTGGAAAATGTCCATCCTGTATTTAGGTTGCAGCAATATGCCGTTTTTAAGGTATAAAGTGATAGGAAAATTGACGATTATCATACCATGTCCATTTGCTTAGCGACAATATTGGATAAAAATGCAACTTGAAGGAGAATCTCAACTATATTTTATAAAAGGAAGACTTTTTACACATACTTCCATTTTTAAAAATGGGTTCAAGGTTGAATTTTGTAATAAAATCTTTGTTCAGGCAAAGATAACCCTTTGTTTTCATTCCTTTAAGAGTCATTCTGACTGATAATAGTAATTAATAATGATAATAGTTTAATACAGTGAAACCATGAAATTGCACTATTTTCTGAGACAGTTATTATACCATGAAAATCGCATACAGTTGCAACCCTAATAAACATATAACCACATATCTCAGACACTTTTGGCGTTGATTTTGGCCTTTGTTACATATTACTTTTGTTATCATGTTCATATCTAATCTCGCCAGTTTCCATATTTACCTTCTATCTTGTGCTGTGCTTACAGTAAGTTAAACGTCTCATGTAACTTCAGGTGTAAGTGCCCTGTGCACTTTGTCATCAGATAGGAGGACACATCAGACATAAACCTGACGTAGATCTGGGCCTGACTATGTTAAGTGTTGTGACAGTGTAAGTGAATGCAGATAACAGTGTTAGTCAGTTCCCTCCGGGGTTATTTAATATTGATGTGTAAAGAATACAATAGCCTGAAAGGCTGCTGTTGAGAGGGCAGTGCTGCATTCTTCTCGCCCAATTGCTTTGACATATTGACAGCTTGATTGTTGTATGCAGATCTCGCATGGGAATATGTGATGTCTGGGAAGACGCTGAAAAGCTGAGGCAAGCTTTTAAAACCGAGCTGTTAGCTTTTGATTCTGTCAATTCTGCTGTCACGACCGTTGACAACGTGTGGTTGTAACGCTGACTGCTGTTGCAGAAGGAAACTGTAAGTGCTTGTAGGCTCCTTCACATTGCTTAAGCAGCTCTGTTACCGTGAATTTGACCTCTAGCTCGTGTTGCTTGAGAAAACACCCGCCTCAACAAACAAAGGTGCACCACAGTACTCAGCTGGCAGTGGTGTGTGTCGGCCGATGAAGGTGGCTCAAAGAGCACTAGCATTACAAGTTTAAATGTCACACGGGAACTAAAGATCAATCTCATATCCTCCTCTGTTTTCTCTAAACAACTGTTCTAGTTGGACTTGGGTGGAGTTGAATTCTCACACCATGTTCACCTGGCTGGTAATCTTAACAGCAGTCACTAATCATTTGCCAGGCCAGCACCTCTTACCATCAGAGCCAGCGCTTAAGCTTAAACCGAAATTGCACACTGTCTCTAAAATCCAACTGAAGCAGGCTCTCAGGAGGAAATGTGTAGTTTGCAATCGTTTGCTCACTCAGTCAGATTTACTGTAATTCTTTTACTACCTTTTTATGCATTACTCACAAACACTGACTCAGATGCGATCACACATATACACACATTTTTAATTTCACCACATTGTTTCGTAACTAGTTGGAAGTGAAGCACAGCCTACGTATGTAAATGCCCCCGTACTATCTTTGGTCACAGCACAAAGGCTGTCTGTACTTTCAGTGAATGGCCTTGCATGTCAGGGGCCCAAGACATTTGGGCTCTGGATCATATGCGTAGGCTGGGTTGTACTCTCCAGAGCAAGGGCCCACTCTCCACAACAACAACAACATCTGTACAGCCAGCTGGCTGCAGTCATTCAATCCCAGTTAACCTAAGCCATGTTCAATAACTCTAAAGCTTTGGCTTTGCTCATGTGTTATTAAGTGCTGGTGCTTTTTCAAGGCTCCAAACACAGTTATTCTCCACCTCAGACAAACAAGCATATTCAGTCAGAGTCATAAATAGCAGGTTATACTGATTACATGTGAGGTTTGTCATTAGTAGGCTAATTTCGGGTTGTTGGATAGTGTGCAAGTAGCAGCTCAGTGGGATTAAGAGGAAATCTAAGGATTGTCTCCGAGGATGGAAGTGCAAAGAGCAGCAAGTACAGCCTCTCCCCTGATGCCGGTGTTGCATTGATTTCCACCTCCTCTCCTCTGCTTGCAGACTTCCTGTTTAAGTTCCTGGTGATTGGCAGCGCTGGGACGGGGAAATCCTGCCTCCTCCACCAGTTCATTGAGAACAAGTGTAAGTTTTCCCTCATTAAAGCCACATCAGATGTGAGTCAAAATGTAATTGGGCTATTACACAGACACACAAACACTGACATGGTCACAATTAGTGTTGTTGATTTTATGAGTTGTTTCATGTCACACGCACCAAATAAACCCTCTCTCTCTGCTGTGACATTACACTCTGCTTAAATTTTCAACGAGTTTCTTCCTGAGAAAGTTATTCATTGACCTCCATGTGCAATCAAACCAAAATGACAGGGTGAATTGTGCGTCTGTCCAGATTCCTAAAAGTCACAGTAGGTAATTATTGAGCCAGCAAAGTGTAGCACATGATAACACCAGTCTCTGGCTTAGGGACCATAAAAGAAAGTACGTTTCTACTTTCTTTTAAATGAAAAAAATAGTTTAATTTTTGGATGTGAAGGTGGAAATCTATGAAGGTGTCTTGTATATATCATATTTGCATCTATTTTACTCCACTGCATGCAGTTTATTTGAATTCAAACCCAGATCTTTTATTCCAATCATGTTTTGTTTAGCAAGATAATCTTCAGAAATGAACACTTTTATTATTCTTTAAGTGTGAATGTAGTATTAGAAGTAAAAAGCTAACATATGTAGCAAACGCTATAAACAAACTACCCTGTGGAATTATGACGTCGATGTCGCCACTACAACGAGGCTGTGAAGCCGTGTTCAGCACGATGACGTTCTATAGTCTCACTTAGCCACTTGTTAGCAACTGTCTTTTTTAAGACATGTAAAGGCTTCAATAAAATATTATTTTACCAGCATATTTAATGCCATAGAACAAAACATGAAAGCTGCCTTAGCTTGTGTTAACCACAGACCTTATTTTAGGCATCTCACCAAAAATCCATTAACAAAATCCATTAACTTCAAGACAAGGGAATCAGAAGTGTATGGTATAAGGACTTGTTCCTGCAGCGCTCTGTTACGTTAAGCTTACACTTTTTGTGTAGTGCAAATATTAAAAAAAGAACAACCCAACCAACGGTGGCTCACACCTCTCCGACAGTGTCAACACGACTGAACATCATAAGCTTCACAGAGTCAGGATTTATTGCAGGGCTGTTGGACTGCATGTTTGCAGTGTCCATAATAAACCTGTAATTCAGTCTACCTGTTATAACAAAAGATTTTAACTCTTCCCTGAACTTAAGAGCTGTAAAGATGTTGATAAGTAAGCCAGCAAGTCAGTGACTAAGCCAGTGAGCGCAAAGCATGTCTCATAATTAAAACCTGTTTCACTCACACACATGCTTGTATTAATTAGATTAAAGACATGTTGGGTCCCTGTGCTGTTACTGAAGAGAGAAAGGGAGGGCAGGTTGACAGAGTTAATCTCATCTAGACTCCCTCTAGTCTCTAATGTGGATGTGAGCTGTTTGAAGATAACGGTTTAACACGCCAACGTATTATAGATTAGAGGTAAGATTCTGGGAGCAGAGTTGAAAGTGTTGTCTCGACTATGACTTCCTTTTAAACAGCACATCATTTTGCAGAGAAAAAATACATAATAGCTACATCACAACTTAGAGCTGTGCTGTTTTTTTTGTTCTCACTCTCTTCTCTCCGCGTCCTTGTCACAGTTAAACAGGACTCCAACCACACCATCGGCGTGGAGTTTGGCTCCAGAGTGGTCAATGTTGGTGGAAAGACAGTCAAACTGCAGATCTGGGACACCGCTGGACAGGAGCGATTCCGGTAACCGCCTAAATGCTTCCTGCTAAGGGTTTGGCAAACCTTTTAGAAATACAAGGTTAACATGAATTACTGAGTGAGTAACACGTGCTGTCTTTGGGCAACATCCAGCTTCATAAGGAATGTGGAGATGCAACAGTCTCAAACCTCCGAGCAGTTCCATCAAAGTCATTTAATGCCTGACTGATGATAATAGTTAAAAGCAAGGGACAGTTTCTCATTCATCTTCATTGGCTGATATTAAGATATGATATCGTGACCGAGGTTTCTGCATTCTCTTCACA
>JAPZEB010000024.1:19389142-19400328 GCA_029783705.1 Chaetodon striatus | reverse complement strand
CTAATTTTCCCTCCTTTGTGATTCCTTGCCTCGCTCCAGTGTGTTTCACTTGTGTCTCATTGTCTGCCTTGTCTTAGTTTAAGTCCCTGTTTTTCCGTGTTTGTTGCCAGATCGTTTTCACCCTTGAGTAAGAGTTCTAGCATTTCCCTAGTGTTCCCTCTGTGTGTGTTTTTGTCCACCCTTTTTGCCTGTTGTTTCTGGATACTTCTGCCTGCATGACTGACTACCTGTGTACTGATTACAAACCCTGAACTTTCATCTGAGTCAGTTTGTGCTTGATAACAGTAGCAGCTGTGTCGGTACAGCTTGAGATATCGCTGTCAGCATAGTCCTACATGTCTTCTTCCATAGCGCAAAAACAATGGTGGGTCATTCAACACTTTCTATGTTGAATGACCGTCGTAACATGGGTAAGTTATTGAGCCTTAGCCTAACCATCACGCCCTGCAGTGATGGTGTAGTCCCTGTCAGGGACACATCAGGACATATTAGCTTTTAAACAACAAAGTATAAGTAGTTAAATGCATCCCAGACCACCTCGGCAAGTGGTCTGAGTGTATCGCAATGTGTCTTGGTGCTCATTTACACTTGTATTTAGAGCTGTCCGCTTGTGATTGGACCACCCAAGACGCATGTTAATGCCAGATATAAACAAAACAAGGTCCCATCTGGCACCAAAACGATTCATACAGACTAAAAACAATATGTAGACCCACATACACAACTAATACACAATGCAACAAATAACTAACGCCATGAAAGTCATTTGAGACATAATAATAGCTGAGAGGTGCCGCATCTAAAGACCACATCTAAAATTCTTTTCAGCATATTTCTTATAGAAACTCATTAGAAGCTTTTGTTTACAGCCTCGTTATGATAATGAAAAGGTCGGCAGCACTGTCAATGACACCAATTAGGCGAAATGGCTTCTGACAGTGCGTTACGTAAAAAAACTCTGACATCATTCAAAGTGACAGAGAGGAAGAAAGCTCTAGTCTTCTCCTCTCACAGGGTCCAGCTCTGCTCCGGCCCTCTCGGGGAAGCCTGGCACATCCTCACACCGACTCCACGTCTGGCGAGCGGCTGACTGATCTCAGCGCCAGTTACTGGAGTGCAATGACAATGATTCTGAAAAACCTCTGAAAAGGGCCTCAGCAGCAGCAGCGGCGGCATCAGCGGTGGCAGATGCCCTTTTCCAAGAGGTGAAGATGCAGACCACTTTAGCCACAAAGAGCTGGCTAAAGACAGTCACCAGGGAAACCATCAGAGACGCTCTGGGATTAGTGGGCTGCAGAGAGGCTGACTATGGTTTATGGTCGATTACAGGTTTGTGAGAGCTGATGATACGACAGCTTCTCTCTGTGGTGCTGAGCCAGCTGGAGGACAGGTTGTAAGTGCTGGCCATCGCATACTGTAGATTATTATTGTTATTACCGGAGCATTAAAGGAGTTGTTGTGGTGGAATATCACCGTTCTCAACAGCTGGGTCCTCTGATAATCTGGCTGCAAGACAGGCTCGTAGTGGAAAGTGGAAAAGAAAGGAATCTCAGTGGGGAAGCAGCAGTTAGGATTGAATGGCCTGATATGCACGAGTCTCTCTGAATGTGTTTGTTTGTGACAGCAGGGAGCGTTCACATCCACAGGGTTCACTTAGCAGATAAATCTGTTCTTCTAACACATGGCAACCCTCTATTTTAGGCACTAAAAATGTTGTCAACATCACTTTGAAGAATCCCACTGGTGTTTTGGTGCATTTTAGCTCGTTTACTGCAGCACAGTGTTCTTTACATTTCTGCCAAACATATGCTGTATTTTACATTTTGAATGCATCTGTGAAAAGAGAGAGTGTCACGATCACAGGGTTCACTTTCCAGATGATCTGTCCTTCTAATGGGGGATTTATACTTCGGTGTTGAATTCACACCGTACCTACAGTATGGCGTAGGCTCTGCGTCGATGTAGAGCCTACACCGTACCCTGACATGCACCTCCCCGAAAATGTAACTACATGTCGGGGCGACACAGACCTTCTGTCTGTTTTTTGTAAGCTGAAACCATTTCCCTCAGTGGAAACAAAGCTTTTATTTACTTTAATTTCACAGATAAGAAACAATAAATTGTGAAGACAATAAAGCCTCCACAAAAATAGCATTTTAAGTCTTGTGTGTGATTTATCCTGGCTTCATATGAGCAGAGGAAAAGTCTGCTAGCTGCTAGGCTAATTTATACAATGTAAAATGCCATAGGCTTGTGCTAATAATGTTAGCATGTTGTACTTGTTTGGAAAAGGTGTCCAGATAAAGACAAGTGTTTTGTCTGTGAATGCTACGAGTTATAGTGAAGCCGATTTGTGTACTTGTGTTTGAAATGGTCTCTATTAAGCCATGTTTAATACGTGATTTGAACCAACTAAACATTACAGCACTCCTGACATAGACCTTTATGTAGAGAGTAAGAGCCTTTTTGTTTAAACAGAAATAGCCTCAAAGTCACCATGTCCAAACACAGCAGACCCCATTTAAATAAATAGTAATTTTAGCATGTATAGTGCCAGCATATTTTCACATCTAACTGGGTGAGTTAGGGGGTTTAATTTAACTAAACTAGAGTTGGTGATAATTGCACATTAGAAAGAGGAACTTAAGGCACTTTTTGAGTTCTATTTTTCTTCTGCTGGCTTTAAATAAAGTGTGTCAAAATTACTGTTTATTTACATGGAGTCTGGTGGCTTTGACAATAGCGATTTGTCGGAGGATCTTATGCGTTAACAAAGAGGTCTGTCTCTGTGGGGATCCTTTCCATGTTGTTTTCAGACACATAATAACAATCTGAGTCTGTCAGTGGAAAAAACAAGTACTTTTAGCGCTAAATTAAAGTGATGGTGCTCAATGGCCTGGAGTGGTTACATTGCAGCCTGTTTTGCCACTGCTTGCTTCAGCTGTTCCTCTCAATACTGGACCAATTACAAAAATTCTTGTTCCCATTAGTCACCTATATCCTCCTGAGACCCTGTGTCTTCATATGAGGACATCACATTTTTGGGTTTACTTGACCTTATACTTCATCCTACTTAACTTAGACCTGTTGTCCTTGTGCATTGACACTTTTGTGTGCCGTCTAGTGGTAATAAAACCAAAATACACTAATCCATGTAAAAACAAGATGGCGGCTATGTCTGCCAAGTCAGTCTGCAGCTGATCCCGAGACTTGAAACTTGTTTATTTAGGATTAACACTGTTCAGAGTTTGATATGGCAAATAATTTGAGTAATTTTAGCAACAGTCACAAGCTAAGATACTGTTAATTAGGAAGAACGTATGTTTCGTCTTGTTTGAGGACATTAGGACTTTTTATACTTATTGGGTCTCAGTGATCCCAGATAGCTTGGAGAAATTTATAAATGCACAAAAGCTCAGGTCACAGGAGGATATTATATTATATTAGATTAGATTAGATTAGATATCAAATAACAGAAAGAAAATACTCGTGTTTAAGTTATTTAAATTTGTAGGTGTAGAGCAGTAGCCTGGTAACATTTGCTTCCTTATGTTTTGTGAGTATACTCATTGGCCTAATACAGATATTTCTGTGATTTGTAGCTCATTTAACTGTCCACTGACTCCTCTACAGGTCTGTATTGTTGAATAAACATAGCCTACACATGAAACTACCTAGAAGTTAAGATTAAAAAAAAAATCATGGGATGAAAAAGAAGTTCCTTCTGCATTTTCTTTATTTTTTTTATAGTGTAAAATTCGTATTAAGAATATGTCAGGTTGTTTCAAACGCAGTGTGAGGCATCATTAAAAACAAACTCCACCGTCAGGTTTAAATCTCTTGATAAACAGTGTGTGTGCGTGTGTGTTGTAATTGTGTCCATGAACCGCTGGGCGAGACTCTCCCTCTCTGTCTGCTCTGTGAATAGGGGAGGAGATGCTGGATTCGGGAGAAGGTCCGCCATTATTGGGAAGCTGAAAAAAAAATAGACTTATACACACACCGTCACACATTTAGCCTGCACGGGGCTAAACGATAGAAAGGAAAATACAAGCGTTGGGGACGAGCTGTTGTGCGCTACAAAGCGGCGCGTCGGTAAATGAAGGCAGAGCTTGTGATCGCGTTTCATGACGGACTCTTTTTATTTTTGACACAACAAAGGAAATAATAATTGGTCAAAACAACGTGGTGCTTGAACCAAGAAGGAAAAAACACACCGAAACAGCGCTTGTTCCAACGCCCCCCCCCCCCCTTTTTCTCCTCGTTTCCAGCCGTGCTGAAAAGACTGGAGTTTGAACAGCATTTTTTTTTCTTCTTTTTTTCCTGACGAGAATTTAGTTGTTTTTTTCTGCTCTCCACAGACAGGCAGAGATATGCATCTCGTTTCTGAAAACTTCAGACTGATTTAAACGAGCACTTCATGTGGGAAGCAGTGGACAGATAGGCTGTTTATTAGAAAGAAGCGGAGAATAATCGATGTGAGTGCTGCTAGGAAGTGTTTTTGTCTGTTTTTTTAAAGTCTTTCACCGGCTGAGTCGCAGAGGAGCACACAGAGGAAGAAAGGAGTGGACCCGAGCTGGAGAGAGGGAGGAATGCTATGGTATGTAGACTACACTAGATACTCCTTTTCTACACTGAATAACACATCTGAATAGAAAATGTGAAACAATGTAGAGTTTTAAGGCGTTTACTTCCTGCCTACATTGCAGCTTGGGTTTAATTTGTGCTGCGAAATACAAAAAAAAAAAAAACTGGGAGTCAACCCCAGTCCCCCTGAGGGCTGGTGGGATTTCAAGCCCTTAATAGTAATAATAATGGTTATTCTAATGACGAGGCATGGGTGTGTGAGAAAATACAACTAAAACCTGTTAGGTTATGCTGCCCTGTGGATGTTTAAATGTTCTCAGGGGAGAAAGGGAGGTCATAAAAATTGATGTTGTCCAAACATTATAATTGTTTGTACATCAGAGCCTAGAATGCACTTGTCTTGTCAGGCCCTGGAGAAACTCCCCTGTATGCCTTGAATGTAATGAGGAATAAGGACTTTCAATTTGTAGAGGGGAAGTAGGATGTTTTGGTTGCACTATGATGCATGTTTTGCTTAAATCATGCTCTCATCAAAGCTTTGTTGGAAAAAAATACCAATGAAGTGATTTATAAAATAGGTTTTGGTAAGTTATAAGTTGTCTAATGTGTCTGCCTGGGCTTTCACTTGGCATAATTTGCATTTTAGTGGCCCCAAACTGTGGCCCTCGTCAGATTTAGGTCATGATATAAGCACTTAAACACAAGGAATCTTTTCTCTCTTGTTAAATGTCCCACTAACTTTGCAAACATCAGAGCTGTATGTACAGGGCTGCCTGGTGACACAGTTAGATAATGTGCGTACGCCCTGCCGGGAGGTAACTCTGCTCGGTTCCCGTTTTACTGTACCTGTCACACGAATGACTCAAATCTTCTGAGACAGGAAAGACAGTGTTTGTGTAGCTATCTGCACCAATTAAATACCCCAGGTGGGGATGTTTAACTTGGCTGTCTGGATGCTGCATGTCTAACCCCTCCACGCTGTAAGATAAGGTACAGATAAACTGATTAAGGTGGACTAATCTTAAGAATTCACCCCAGCATTAATTTATTTTTGTGCCAGGGCTTGTCACCAATGTGTCACGGCTTTATCTCACTGCCACTGCAAAGTGGTCATTGCCCTGCCTGCCACTCCCTTTTTTGTCAGAGTCCTTCCAGTGGACTAAAGTACTTTCATTTCAGAAGTGAGCTTCCTACCTTCCTCTGGAATATTGATTTAAGATCGACTGTGAAAGACTTCAGAGAGTGAGATAAGTGGGGGGGGAATGTCTGTGAAGGTTTGTGATATGGCCTTCACTCAGAGGTGTGCAGCAAGGGCCTTCACTGCTGTGTCACTGCCAGAGAGAGGGGGCATTGTCAAAACAGGAACTTTGTCATTTGATAACAGATATATGTTGATATGTTGTGGATTTTACACCATGTCCCCGAAAATATGTTGACTCATAACTCTGCATTTGCTGCCTTTGCTTCGACTGAGTGCTTTTTGATGAGTCTCTTTGATCTTAATCAACCTTATTGCGAGGACCATGCTACAGAGGAAGTAAACACATGTACGCACACTTTCCTGGGCAGGACAGTCTCTTTGCTCTCAGGTAAATGCATTAGCAGCTGTCAGCACTTCTGTTCTCTGCTTGATTGGGCCCTTTGCAGTGCAGTCACACCTCTCCAGGAAGCCTCTTCTTCCCCTAATAGCCGTGCCATTTGCCCAGGCAGCAGGCTAGCTACCAGCATACCCACTCACCCCTGTCTGTCTGCCTCTGGGCTGCGGATCGTGTCGTGAGTCCCTGGACTAGAACATGTTCCTGGGATTAGAGGAGGGCAGGCTTTGTTCTTCAGGATGTAGGCCAGAGATGCGGATACTTCCTTTGATGAGGGCGCTGGAAGTGAGATTCTGTCCCGTGTTACATGGACAGATAAACACAGGGTTTGGCATGCTTTGTAACAGAAACAGTGAAGGGGTATTTACTCCTTACATTAAATCTAATTCTCTCAGTCCTCACTTGACTTCTCAACACCAGACCAGCAATTAAATGAGAAAGGCATTCAGGAAGTGCTTGAGCACTCCAGTGTGAAACATTTTCTAAATCAGTAAGCCTGACTGTAAGTTATTTTGATAAAGAACGATGTGTTACTGGCTTGTAATATCACTCAATTTGAAAACTTGACCCATACCATATCATTTCCATGTCACCCCGGGCTTTTATTTCCACAGACCACTGTGCCGCTGAATGAAACGGTGGCCTCTCGCTCGCTCGTTTGCAGATTTCACAGCTAGCATACCTGTCATCGCAGGGTGACTCCGCATGCCAAGGATGGAAAATTTCTCCCGCTCATCTGAAAATGTGCCGTTCACTAAAACCCCTTCTCTCCCTTGTATTACAGGAGAGGTTTGCTTGTGAGTCAGTGTGAGCCTGTGTTTGATGGAGAAAGGAGCTAATTATAGCGGGCAGCTTTGGAGTTTGGTGGACCAGATTACAGTCACTCTCCTCTCAATGGCTGCCTTGTTCTAGTGGCCGATTATTAGGCAGAGAGAAGTGCATTCTGGGATGATTGTATCTGAATTTCCATTAGAAAGTGTGCCTGCCTCAGTTGAACTGAGGTTCTCTTCTCTCCCCACTGTTTCAGCTCCCATGCTCATTACAGATTTGCAGATGGGGACAGCTTGATATAAAGGCCTCTGTGGTGTGCCCCTATTCTGTTTTAGAGCCAGTTTAGCTGCGTATCCTGAATGGCCGAATTATGTATGAGGGAGCTGACCCCAAATCAGCAATGCTGGCTGTGCGTAGTTTTTATTTAGGGGGAAGAAAATGATGAGGAAAATATCACTATGTGCTTAAGCCTCTTATAATAAATGGTTCACCCAAGAAGTTTGAAAGTAATTTTTATTGAAATCAATCAGTAATAAAGATTGCATTTGCGCTCTCTCCCAAGCCCACCTTATTATGGTATTGCTTTTCCAATACAAATGCATCATTAATGGATAATGCTAGTGGAAAGTAAGGGCTTTAGATATGATTAATGGTTTAAATGGTGGTCGTAGGGCTCTGTTGAGATAGTTTTAACTAGCCGTCATATTTCTTCAAGAGAAAAAAAAAAAAGACACTGTTTGGAAGCACGGTGACCATGGAGATGAAGGACCAGGATGTAAGCCACAGAGGAATGGTGACCTCTGGACGTGAGCGGCCCTGCTTTGCTATTCCAGATACAATTACACAACAGAGGAACAAGGCTAATGGGCTATGGTAATTTGGAAGCGCTGTAGAGAGGGGACATGAGGGGAGAACTAGGGAACAGTGTGAGAGAGTGACACAACAAAGTGGTTAGTCAGTTGGAGGAGGAAAAAAAAAAAAAAGCTACAAGAGTGAGAAAGTAAAGTAAAACGCGAGTTTGTGCTTCAGGCTGTGATCCTGGTATGTGCCCTTTCAGCTTTGTGCTCAGGGATCAACCAATCAATGACAGTCATAAGTAACCCTGCTGCTTGGCTATTGGCCACTGCCAAATTCCATGACTCAGCGCGTCTGTAGATAAGATGTTATGATTGAGCCACTGCCAATGAAATGAGGCCACTGCCCAGAGTTCAATAGATTGGACTTCTGCTGCTGTAATCACACGCAAAAAAGTTTGTACCACCTACATACAGTGCCAGCAGGCTTCTTAAGCCTAAAGTTTTGTGGATAGTTTAGGGGACTGGTCTGTCATGCATGAATATATGGTCCATTACATGATCACATTAGGGGTATAATAGCCCGTGATTGTTTTCCAGTGAGTCAATGTTTACGCTGACTGTACTTTGGATTTTGAAAGACTGTAGACACTGCTAACCTCTCAACCTTAAACAAAGAAAGACGGCCCTGAAATCCACCTACACAAGTATTAAAGGCTGACTTTGAGTGTGTTTGTAATTTGCGGACACACACTCACACATTTCCCACACTGAGCCAACACTTTTCATTTTTGTCTTAACCTGTCGTGCTGACCTACCCTCATCTTACTCACAAGTCTCCAGGCTTCATTGCCTAAATTGGGCCTGAGTCAGGAGGAGAAGTTCCCGTGTGTCATTGTTTGAGTTTCTCTCTGGAGATTCTCCCCTTGTGGCGCCCCTGGGTTTCCTGTAGGAAGTCCACCTAGGATGCCTGGTTGTGTTGGGAGGGAGGGGAGCAGGAGAAGAGGAGAGCTAAGGGTCAAAGGTGAGGGGGCGATTCAGAAGAGAGCGACAACAGTGCCTTTTTTTATCCTACTAATAATCAGAATAATGTAACCACTTCCTGTTTGCTGATGATAGTTTGCAATGTAAATTTTCCCTCCACTTTCTTTCTTTTTTCCAAAAGTCTACACTCTCTGCACGTGTTTGCCGTCTCGAGTGATGGCAGGTGCAGCGGGAGGCACACCTTCCGTTCAATAGCTGCAGGAGTAGTTGTGCGTATTCTCATACAACTTGTTGGTTCAGTAGGAAGCTCAACAGTCAATGCATGCCTATCCTTTCCCATCCTTTTCAAAAGTAGAGAGAGGTGGAGTGCTGGATTTACACGTATGATGGAACATTTCTGTCTGATTACCTTCTGTGGAACATGTCAATAGGACACCTTGTGTAATCGTTTTATTTTGTGCAAGAGTTATACATCCCTGGGTATCATCAGTCGGATTAATTTCATTCGGGAAAAGGGGAAAAAAAGGCTCCTGTAACAGCAACTTCAGTGACTGAGACACTCTGAGGTTTGGGGGTGTTATCTATGAAGACTGGCTGCACACGTAAGCTGCTCCTGTCAGGTGTAATATTACAACTTAGAGAAAGAAAAAAAAAACTAGCATGCTCACCTCAGCTCTTCTCCTCTAACTGTTCTGTAAACATTGTAATTGAAAGCAATGGGGTGTGTGACTAACTACAGCTATTTGCTTTTTCATTTCATTTTTACACATTAGCCATAATAAGATTAGGTGTCTGGTGGAAGCTGGCGCGGGAATGATTTCAGCATTTGGCAGTTAACAAACAGCAAACTGTGTGCAAGAAGAGGCAGGAAGTGAGGTCGTGGTGATACTTCAGTACAGTTCGTCTACTGTAAGTCGTCACATGCTCTCTTTGGGTTTAGATTTGTGTCTTGTCAAACTATTACCGCTTTAGGTGCGTGCATGTTAATGCTCATGGTTAATGCATGTGGTCGCTGCAGGGCACAATGTTTAGTTTGTGTGTTATCCCGCCGTGTTGTCTATTTATCACGATGTCTCCTACATGCTGCTTCTGCCCAGCGCTGTGACAACTTTATTGGAAGCGTCCTCGTACACCTGCAGCCCAGAAAAGAGAGAGGTGGAGAGTGGGAGGCAGAGAGGTGTTCTACTTCTAAAGTATCCTAATTAAAGTTGGCAGGTTTAATCACAGACTGATAAGCATCAGAGGAGAAAAGAGAGGGACAGAAGCAGAGAGGAGCAGAAGGGGGGAAAAGGTGCCTGCAGACCCAGACAACCAGAGGCCTCTGAAAGTACCTCACCCGACCCTAAGTTTTTCGTACTTTTCTCAAACTCTTCCAAAGCTCTATCGATCGCTCTTGTTGCCCCTCCACTTCTTTTTCTCTTTGTCTTTTTTCACATTGTCACCACATATTTCCGTTTGTGTTTACTTCTGTTCTCATGGCTCCCTCCATCCCTCAAATTTTCTGTCCTTGGAGCACAGTGCAATGTTATTGTCAGCTGTGGTTAAGGACACAGGAAGGGCACCACCTTGTCACTAGATGTTTGTCTCAGATGCCACTTCAGGGGAATCTGGCCACCACTGTGGCGGCCTGTGGCATCTCCCCAGTGAACATGTGCCGACACCGTCTCACTCCCACACATACAGGGACACACAAAACCCTCATATTTTGACAAGGAACTTTTTTTTACACTGTTGTGATTAGGTATTCTTAACTTGGAGCTCGCCCCAGGCATTTTAACATTTGCAAATCATTACATGGCTGTTATTATTTAGTATTCATGGTTGATGCAACTCAACTTTGACAGTTTGGAAATTGGCATAGAAAATGGCTAACTGTTTTTTTTGCACTCATAAGGACACCCCGGTCTGAAAAAGTATGTACACTACTCTACACACACATACAGGAGTGTAACACAGTGTAACCAGCAGTAGTTGACCCCTCCTCACCCTCATAACATAACTGTCAGAGTGGTTCTGGGCGTTAGGCAGCTGTGTGACAGTGGACATCATATCCTCTTTAAGGTGAGAAGATAAGGTGGCTGTTCATAGCCATTTGTTATCACAGGCAGCGAGCCCCCGACACCTCCACATCCCTTATCTGGCCCAGTCCCAGTTTCTGGCCAAAGCTTGGTCTCATGCAAGCCCAGGGCTGATGAGTAAGCACTGCTCAGCCTGCGGATGGCTTGGCCTGCTGTTATCGATCGCAGCGCCACCGCCTGTCATCCAGCCACCACTTAGCTAATGATGTCCATGCTATTGTCTCACAGCTTGGAAAAACGGGCATAAAACAGAGAGCGGCGACTAACGGCGGCGTCAGAGGGAGAGATGGATTTAACTGATAGAGGAGGCACACCCAAAGCAGCCTGAGCCAAGAGGTACTGCTATCTTAGGATGATAGCGCTGTCATTCTCTGCCT
>JAPZEB010000024.1:19334597-19357323 GCA_029783705.1 Chaetodon striatus | reverse complement strand
AACTGGTATGTGGGTGTTTGTGTGTAAAGTATGCCCCCCCCTTCCGTGTTGATTGCATTGGACATATTTGTGTTGGGTCTATAACTGTCTGCGTTGTAGCTGTTTGTTTGTGCTGTTGCATCGAGTTTGGCTGGGAGGACAGGACAGCTGTATTGGATGTCTAAATGTGTGTATACAGTTGTGCTGATGCTGACAAGCCTTCGAGCAGGGGAGCAGGGATCAGATGTATGCTAATATCACCAGCAGACAGTCTGCTAGTCTGACAGGGGGCTGGGCCGTGAGGTTAGGTACTACTGCAGGAGAAGATGGAGCTGAGAGAGGGAGAGAGACAGAGTGCAGCAGAGACATGCTAAGACGGAGGAAGACAGGAAATACAGGGAGAATTAGACAAGGGCCAGGGGGCATTGAAAGAAATGAGGAGTAAGGCAGTTCATGCCTAGCAGAAGGAATTAAGTGGGAGGGAGAGCAGAGGCCCACAGATGAGCTTTTGTGCCAAAGGAAAACACAGGCTTGTCTGTTTTTCTGACCGTGCATGTAAAGCAACACTTGTTGTTGTTGCTGATGTTGTATAGCCTGTTGAACAGGGAATTCCTGGGCAAAATGTTACCATGTACCAAAGTGCACAATGAGTGCACAGCTTTCAGTGTTTAGTCCCCTAAATCCCAGGCAAGAATGCTTTACCAAGCCCAAGATGACCTCTTTAAATTGCTTGTTTTGTCAGAGCAACAGTCCAAAACCCAAAGATATTAAATTTATAATGATTTAAATCAGATGAACTCTTAAACCCTCACATTTGAGAAGCAGCAAATGCTCTGCACTTTGTTTGACAAATGAATTTCACAATAAATCAGTTGATTCAGCTCCGTCTGCATCACAGAGAAATTCATCATTATCTCGTGAGCTTGAACAACTCAAGATGATTTTAGAATGAGTCGTAGTGACTGAAATCAAATCTAACTTAACATCAAACTCACGTGAAGGTCAGAGAACTGATACAGCTAGCGAAACTGTTGCAGCAGAAACACTGTCGCCTCTCACTTTCACTTGCTTGCTGTCAGCCTGGAGAGAAATGACCTTATCACTGAGGAAGGTACCGCACTGTGAGCACTTGTGCATGTGTGTGTTTGCAAGAGCGACTTTATGTGGTGGTAGTTCAGATTTATAGCTGTCACTGTCCATGTTTCCAGCACATTATATTTAGCTGTGCTATCAGTGAGGCCTTCTGGTGCAGTTGAAGAGGTTAAACCACAGTGACACACCGCTTCTCGACCCTCTCCTTCCACTCTCTAAATAGGCTGTCCATTCTTTCAAGATCCTCTCTTTATCTGACTTAAACCTTGCTCTTTCCTTGCCGCCGCTCCTTGAACTGTTCAGTTATAGTCTTGAATTTCAGATTAGGCTGTGAATATGGTCTTTGGTGCCCTCTTCTTTCTGTCTTATTCCTGATATCCTGCATTTTCAATTGTTGCCTAAGTGTTTGTTTACGGTCTGTGTCCCTTTTTTTTCTGCTTTTATCCTGCATCCTTCCTTCCTCTGTCGATCTGTCTGTCCGCCTCTCTCCTCAGGGGGTCCATCAGTAACTGGTCCTCTATCTCTGCAGTGCCAGGCGGAGGGAGGAAGTGGAAATGAACTTAGAGCCTGGGTACATGGCTGTTGCAATTTAAGTTACTAGAAACTATAATACACAGATAACTTGGGCCATAACAGATGGGTGTGGAGTAATAATATCATACTGTACGCACAACGGAGCAGTATTAGAAGCTATGGAATAGCTAATCATTAACTTCATCCCTACATGTGTTTTATGCACACGTGTCAGTAGTGTGATGGAGCAGTAGGATTTGTTATCAGACTTTTTCATGCAGTTACATCACCATGCCATCGGATCATGCTAATGCACAGACAGCACCACTTGTGACCTCGCAAATGGAATGATGCAAATAGCCGTAGCTAATCCACAGTGTCCATAATCCCAGTCACAACTGACCAGCTCTCCTGGATCAGGACCTGAATGTGTGATGGCTGTTTGAGTGCTGTAATGTTGCTTCTGTGCGTTTGTGTTTATGTGTGACATAGCGCATGATACAAAGCTAAATGAATGTAATGACAAAGGTCCAGGCCATGCTGAACTTCTTGTGGTTAGTATTTTCCTTACTGTCAGATTAGCTGCTGGGGTTTCGGTGGTGTATTTTGTGTGCATGGCCACATGTGAAATGCATTAGCAAGGGTGCGAGAGCAGTGTTTGTTTTCTGCACACACACAGTCGATGGAAACAGCAAGGATATTTGAATTTCCTGTTGGTGAGTGATACATGGATGTGCAGCATTTGTGGATGAGACAAACGACTTCTGTTTTAGTGGTTACGCTGAATACACTGCACCACAGAGCACCTAATAAAAGTGCGTCAAACATGGAGTCTAGGCTTGGATGGTGCGCTACAAAACAGTATCTCTGTATCAGTTTAACAGCGAGAGTAGTGTCTGTACTTTTGACGGTAGTGAAACTCATATTATTGGGACTTCTTAATATCCTGGTACACCTGAATATAAGTCTTGTGGAGGCAGATTTTTACATAGATATTTTTCCAGCAGTTGTTTATACCTCACCTGTCAACTCCTGTGTACAAATGACATGATTTCCATTTTCCTCCATGCTCTGGTGAAGGTCACCAGGCTGAAATGTGAGCATGTTTGTTTGACATGGCCAGAATAAATTGGTGAAAATGAGATTAGCCAACTTTATCCTGAACATCTGTGCGTGTGTGTTACTTTTTTACCTTTGGGTATTCAATGATTGAATTGTTTTAGACCAGTTTTCATCAGCATTCATATGATGTTTATAATCCCTCTCTTATTCTGTGCATTGTGTTAGTTTATGCCTCTGACTAGTAAGGGAGCACAGCCTGAGCAGGAAGCTGTATCAGTAAGGACACCCCCCCATCCACCCACAGCCCGCTCCCCCTGTCCACAACCCTAGTTTTGTACTAATGGACAACAAGTATCCAGAGAGGCGGAGAATAAGGGGGGGGTGCGGAATAGAGTGATGGAAATGGGTAAGAGTTTATATGAAAAAAACCTCTTGACAGATGGAGATGGGAAATCTATATGATGAGGATAATGTTGTGGGTGAGAGCAAGAGAGGGATAGAAAAATAATAAGGGAGAGCAGAGCGGAAGTGCGTCTGGTTGCAGACTTACATCATGCAGAAGGAGTGAAAAAAGGAGGGAAAACATGTTTGGGGACTGGAGCAAAGGGAGGGCCAGCCAGCCTGGTGTCTTAGAGAATAAGGGAGAGAGATTTTTTCCCTGCTGCCTCTCTGTCATCATCATCACCATCACACTGCTTCATGACTATTTCATGACCTTTGTTTCTGTCAACTCCCAGCCTTCCTGAGTGTATAATACTGTACAACCAGAGGGCTTAGAGGGAAACCATGCAAGCAAGTGGGCCTCCGTGTTTATCCTCATTTAGCAGTTTTCCATACTAACTGTACTGCATTTGGTAAGAAATATAAGATAGTTTCATCATTGTCTCAGGGAATAACTTGAAGAGGATCGCTGTGATATCTCTAAGCACCTCTACATATGTTGAATTTATATTAGCCCCTTGTTTTGTAGCAAATTAGGACAATAATCCTTCAGTTTTCTACTTCCACACAACATTCCTTTTCAGATCCAGCTCACATGCATGGTTATCTCATTCAGTCCATGTGTACTCCCTGTTTAAGCAAACATGTCAAAGCAATAAGGATTTTTTGGTATTT
The DNA here is from genome assembly GCA_029783705.1 of Chaetodon striatus. NCBI lineage: Eukaryota > Metazoa > Chordata > Actinopteri > Chaetodontiformes > Chaetodontidae > Chaetodon > Chaetodon striatus. The sequence continues at coordinate 19,353,561 of JAPZEB010000024.1, read as the reverse complement.
CAAAACAGGCCTGACTGACAATTACTCCCTGGCTAACGCTTCCTCTTTGCCCTGTAATGAAAGGAATGCAGCCACCCCGTGAAAGCTACATGGTCTTTCCTCACAGGCAGTGAACACAGCCTCTTTCCCGCTGCCCCTTGTAGCACGTGTTATGATGAACTTCACGCCTTGCCACCCTAGCATTAGCTTCAGGCTGCACTCCAGTACCCTACAGATGCATCCTATCTTCCTTCTTGTCCTTGATCCAGTCAGTGACCTAGAAAGAGCTGCTACAGTCAAGGGGAGATTTGCTGTCTTGGGTGTGTTTTGACAGTTTTAAACCAATAGATTGGGAAATTCTTGCAAGCAAAAGAAGTGGAGAAAAGCAACAGGGAAATGAAGATGTAGTTTTTTGGGTATGTTCTGCTTGTAATGCTGTTTGTGATTAGGCAGGGCGAGAGCAATGTGACAGGTCAGACCCTGACCCTTAACTCATCCAGGCCTCGCCACGCCCTGCCCCTCTTCCCTGAGGGGATTCCAGTGTGCAGCTCACATGACCCAGGCCACTGACCTCTCTACCCTTCCCCTCATACCCATTCTTCTAGAGTACACCCCCATCCTCTCCATGTGCACTAACTTCCCACCCTCTGTCTCTGCCCTCCCCTCCCAGTGTCTTCCACTCCTTCCTGCATCTCCTCCTATTCTCTCTCCCTCTCCTCTTCTGCTTACCCTCATGTTTCAGGGTCAGAGGCAGATGCAGTGCAGGCCCTAACCTATCTCTGCCTCAGCCCTAAACAGCCCTGGGCCTCGAGACAGTGGTATGTGACTGGACATGCGCACCAGACACCAGGCCTCAGGGTGAACTGGGAGACTGGCTGTCTGAGTGCTCAGTAACTGGACTGCTGCACTATAAGGCTAGTTTAGCTCAGGCAGTGGTGTCTTTATAGGTCTGCGAAAAGAGGAAATGTATTCCCTAAACGACTAGATGTATTGTGTATGAAATGCTGCACTTGGACTGCCAGTAGACAGGCTGTTGAAACAAGCTGAATTGTGCAGTTGTAATGTCATATATGTTCCATGTTTCTGTCAGTTTGGTTTGGGCAAGGCAGTCAGTCTCATAAGGCACTTTATTTTCTTCCATTACCTGCTGCTGTGTTTTAAACTGATGCATCCTCACATCGCTTAGAATCGAATTCTGAGCTGTCTGTTTGCTTCTCGCCCTGACATGTCACTCGGACACACCAGGAAAAAAATGCATTATTTTCTTTTGTTTGCCATTTCTTTTATGGTTATTGCAAAAATGCCCCAGCTCTTTGTCACACACAGACACACACACACACGTCTAACCTGCGCTCTACTGCAGCGAGTATAACTGTCACAAAATGTGTATGAACTTAAAGATTTGCATACACATTCTGTGACGTAAGAACATTCTTAGAAAAAGATAGGTGGGGTCAGTGAAGCAGATGTTAGCGATGCATCTGTGCGAGTGTTGAGCCTGGCCAGCCTCCAGGTCCATAGGGACTTTAGGAGTGCTTGACTTTATTTAATCCAGACACTCTCACAACTGGTCACAAACATGACCTATTTCACACATGACACACTCATCACCAGGCCCTTACATAGGATAAACAAGTAGTCTGTGTGGATGTGTGTGTGTGTGCACTGTGCATATGCATGTGTGCATTTTAATGTGTGAACTCATATAGGTCATTTGTGCTAATTTGGGTCTGCACCAGAGCCTCTGTACTTATCTGTATGTAACACCCTCTGTCAGCTCAGTAGGCAGCTACTTCGAGCATGTCACAACAGTTCAGTCTGTGCAGAGATGCAGTTCACAGCAATCTTACCAATAGCAGAGCTCACAAACCTACCTGAAATTCCCCTTCTGAAAGAAAATATATTCAATTTAGATTATACTAAACAACTGATGTTAAAGGATCTGCTCCATGTAATTGTAATAACCTAGTAAGGAACTGTTAATAAATCAGCTCCTCAAGACGTTAGAGGTATTTATTTTCAGGCTTCATAGTGAATGGACATCACATCACATTTTTATTCCTGTGAACCTGGTCAGTGGGATCATGTAGATAAAGTATATTAAAAATTATGATTAACAGGCTGGATGCAAGTTCTGTCTGGCCAGCGGACCATATCCAGGGGCAGCGGGTTATGTTTTTGTGGCTGATTGTAGTTGAGGCTGTCTGCTCTGTAATGTGAACACGACTAGGTCAGGGCACAGGTGCGCTTTTAACCTGCTGACTCCAGCTCTATAGATACCACACCTGCAGTTCTTCTCATCTAGCCAAGGCTAGGCTAGTCTAGGCTGTATGTACTGTACTGCTTTCCCACTGGATGTGTTGGTATCTGGCACAAACTCACCCACAAGCATACTGACAGGAAAATAAACACACATGCAGTAAACATACTGCAAAGAGAAGGCTATGAATTAACCATAATACCCAGGTTATATACCTATTCCAAAAGTATCGACCAGCAAGCCTGGCTGAGCACAACACACTACAACTTATTAATACAGAGACCAGGTCTACCTCTGAGTGCCTTGATCCATTTTTCATGCATGTTTCCTCTACAAATATCAAAACACCAGACATTCTTTTTGATATTGATTCCTTTTTCTGCTGGCACTTGGTTATACACCTGGTGCAGCACTGGGGAGGTCTTGCCTCGCAAATGTTAATTCACAGTCTGATTGGAATTTGCTTTAGTGAAACTCAGGATTTCAAGGCTTCGCCGTAACTGTCAGCTTTGAACTTCGATTAGTGGCACTCAGCTTTCAAGTAAAACTCGGAAATGCACAGTATATGCATTAGTCGATACAAGGCAGGTGTGAAGCTGTTTTTTTTTATCTACAGTGAGTTCCACTGTAGTGAGTTTCTTACTCCTCCTTCCATTTCCTTTTTATTGTCTCCCCCTCTGGTGGGCAATGTTAGGCTTTGAAGTTCATCTTTGCGCATCCACAGTTCTCTGTTGTCTGACAAACTCAATTCAGCAGCAATGAAGGCTTTGTCTGCTTTTGTGCTCTCTGTCAAAAGAGCTATTCATGTTTAATAGTGGTTTTAATGTCTGTTTTACTACATTAACGCCTCAGTTATGACATGGAGGGGGTGGTCTCGTACTGCAAGTCTGTGTGCTAGCTGTCTTGGAAGATTTTTGTTCCTCACAAATTATGCTGTCAAAAAGGGCCATTCCATAAAGAGCATCCCCCATCTCTCATCCTCTCCCTCGTTATTTTTAGGTCGGATCTACTAATGGAATAAATGATACTCAGATTGGCCAGCCAACCGAGCCTCTATGTGTGTTTGTATGTGATATTTTTTCTCGACAGCACGGCACCAGTTTGTTGCCTGTACTGTAGGTAAATATGTTGAGACATTAGTGATGGTACACCAGCCAACTTTGATCTGTTTGCAGAGTGCTGTATAGTGAGAAACATAGGAAAACATGTTTTTGATGGAGATGAGTCAGCCAACAGGCAATGCAGCCTTTTAAAATGCAGATGGCTTTCCCTAGTTGGCCAATTAGTAACTTTAGCTCTGGAACACTTATCTGCTTTCATCTTCTTGTGTGTGTCTTTCATTTGGGGTGCAGGGAGCTTAGTGTGCCTGTTTTCACAAGTGTGTGGTGGTGTGTGTGTGCATGTGTTTGTGTGCACATTCATGTGTCTGTTTTCTGCGATAGTGAAAACCCCACATAACTTTATTCTACTGCTGCTGGCAGTGAGACGACCAACCATACTGTTAGATGTTGGATAATAAGCCAAAACACATACTGAGCCTCAACGAACATAGGACGGAAATGTGGAAGGCACCACTGTTAGCTGTGAAGTCCTGGCAGTATAAAAATTAAATGAGTTAAATGGGGAAAAATTGCCTTTTACTGAGCTACAGCTGGGTTAAGTAATGTGCAGCATTCCAGCAGCTTTGCCACTGACCTCAATCTTTTCAGGAAACATTCAGTGGAGAAATAGGATCACAGATTAAACATTATTAACAGCACATAGGCACACTGTAGGAATTTAGATGAGAGACACAATAGCTTTCTAATAATAAAGCCTGTCATTGGAATGTATTTTTCTGTATGTCTCTAGATTAATTATATCTCCCAATTCTCTCTCTGTCTCTCTCTATCATACAGGACCAAACCCCAGCGCAGTGAGCTCCTCTTGCATGGAAACCCTCCTTTCCTGGCAGCCTTCTCCTCTCCCTAGAGCTAGCGGCCAGCATGGCAGGATGAGCCTCTGCCAGCGATGATGATGGCCAAAAAGCAAGATGTCCGGGCACCCACCTACAACCTGGTCGTGGTTGGGCTGTCCGGCACGGAGAAGGAGAAAGGCCAATGTGGTGTGGGCAAGTCATGCCTGTGTAACCGCTTTGTCCGGCCAAGTGCTGATGACTTCCACCTAGACCACACCTCCGTTCTCAGCACCAGTGACTTTGGAGGCCGGGTGGTGAACAATGATCACTTCCTGTTCTGGGGAGAGGCCGGGCGAACGTTGGAGGAGGGGCCCGAATGCCGTATGAATGTGGTGGAGCAGACAGAGTTCATTGATGATCAGACGTTCCAGCCACACAGAAGCACGGCGCTCCAGCCGTACATTAAGAGGGCGGCTTCCACCAAGCTGGCTTCGGCTGAGAAGCTGATGTACTTTTGCACAGATCAGCTGGGACTGGAGCAGGACTTTGAGCAGAAGCAGATGCCTGAAGGCAAGCTTGTGGTGGATGGCTTCTTACTCTGTGTGGATGTCAGCAGGGGTATGAACCGTAGCTTTGAGGACCAGATGAAGTTTGTTACCAACCTGTACAACCAGCTAGCCAAAACGAAGAAACCTGTGGTACTGGTTCTCACCAAATGTGATGAAGGAGTTGAGCGCTATATTAAAGACTCGCACACTTTTGCCCTAGCCAAGAAGAACCTACAGGTGGTAGAAACATCAGCACGCTCTAATGTCAACGTTGATCTAGCCTTTCTTACACTGGTTCAGCTAATAGACAAGAGTAGGGGAAAGCCCAAGATCATCCCTTACTTTGAGGCACTGAAACAGCAGAGTCAACAGATTGCCTCAGCCAAAGACCGCTATGAGTGGCTGGTCAACCGAATTGTGAAGAATCACAATGAGACATGGCCCACTGTCAGTCGCCGCATGCAGTCTGCCCCTGAGTACAAGGACTATGTTTTCCTTGAGGGGACAGCTAAAGCCAAGAAGCTCTTCCAGCAGCATGTGCATAGACTTAAACAAGAGCATATAGAGAAACGTAGGAAGGCCTATCTAAGTACTCTACCACAGGCCTTGTCTGTACTGTTACCAGAGTTGGATGAGATAGACCACCTGAGCTGGTCTGGAGTTCAGAAAGTCCTGGAGACAAAGAGAGATTTCTCCCAATGGTTTGTAGTGCTGGATGACACCCCCTGGGAGACCACACCACACATTGATAACATGGAGGATGATCGAATTCCCCAAGACCTCCTAGAGACCCCCCCAGCTGAAACTATCTATGAGACCCACCTGGAGCAGCTAAGGAATGAGCGCAAACGGGCTGAGATGAGATGGGAGTTTAAAGAGAAGCTAAGTGTCTCTCCTTTCATCACACCAGGGAAACCCTGGGAGGAGGCCCGAAGCTTCATCATGAATGAAGACTTCTACCAGTGGCTGGATGAGGCTGAATATCTGGATATCTACAACAAACACCAGAAGGAAATCATTGACCGAGCCAAAGAGGACTTTCAGGAGCTGCTTCTTGAATACTCTGAGCTCTTTTATGAGCTGGAAGTGGATGCAAAGCCAAGTAAAGAGAAAATGGGAGCCATTCAGGAGGTGTTGGGAGAGGAACAAAGGTTTAAAGCCCTGCAGAAGCTACAGGCAGAAAGGGATGCTCTGGTGTTGAAACATATCCACTTTGTGTACCATCCTACAAAGGACACCTGTCCCAACAGCCCCCACTGTGTGGACAGTAAGATAGAGCAGATCCTGGCCTCCAGATTCCCTACCCGCTATCCATCATCAGATAGTTCAAGACTGGATTTGGGGAGGGCAGAAAGGATAAATCTTGTCATCTTAGGGAAAGATGGGCTAGCCAGAGAGATGGCAAATGAGATAAGGGCCTTGTGCACCAGTGACGACAGGTACGTGTTAGATGGCAAAATGTATGAGTTAGCCCTTCGTCCAATAGAGGGCAACGTACGTCTGCCAGTCAACTCATTCCACACACCAACCTTTACACCCCATGGTTGCCTGTGTTTGTACAACTCAAAGGAATCCCTCTCTTATGTTGTCGAGAGTTTAGAGAAGCTTAGGGAATCAACTATAAGCAGAAGGGAAAGGGAAAACAGCTTAGCCCAACTCCCGCTGTCCCTCCTTCTGGTCACCAAGCGGGGGGTGGGGTCCATTGGAGACATTGGAGGGGAGACAGCTCAGACTCTTATCCAACAAGGGCAGCAGGTGGCTGGAAAGTTGCAGTGTGCCTACCTAGACCCTGCCTCTCCAGGCATGGGCTATGGTCGCAACGTCAATGAGAGGCAGATCAACCAGATGCTCAAGGGCCTCTTAGAGTCACGGAGAAGTGTAGGGAGCAGCTCCCCTCCCCTACCCCCTCCATCCTCTGCTTTCAGAGACTCTCAGTCCCAGCCAATGCTAGAGGCAGACCTGAGGATAGTCATGTGCCTGATGTGTGGCGACACATACGACATAGACCAGCTCCTTGCTCCCTTCCTGTTACCCCAGCATTGTCGTCCTGCCTCTAGCCTCAGCAGTGGCACCTCCGTTTTGCTGGATCTCAGTATAGGAGGTCAGAGGCAGAATATTGAGCTGTCACTGCTCTCCTTTCATTCCTCATTCTCGCTCCGCAAGACCAAGCTGGTCCATGGCTACATTGCAGTTTACTCTGCTCGCCGCAAGGCCTCTATGGAGACATTATGTGCGTTTCTGTGTGAGGTCCAAGACATCATCCCAGTCCAGTTGCTAGCAGTGGGGGAGAGCCAGATGGAGCTGTCAGACTCAGAGTCAGCTAAGGAGCAGGTCAGTCAGGGAGAGGAACTGGCCCATGAAATAGAGGCCAGGTTTAACACAGTAATATGTGGACACGGTGGGGTAGTAGGGGGCCTTCATAAGATAGACCTTTTCCAGTCCTTCTTCAAAGAGGCAGTAGAGAAGCGCACTATTGTTGAGGCCACACACATGTATGATAATGTGGCTGAGGCATGTACCAACGAGAGCATCAGCCCTCGCTGTGGCTCTCCTAGTCCAGTTAATATTCTCATGGACTCAGAGGATGATATCGAACCATCACCACCTTACCCTACCCTGAGGGAGGATGGCAGTCTCAGTTCCCACCTGGGAACCTTCAAGCTGCCAGATCTGGATTCAAGTGATACCTTCTCTGTCATTTCTGAGCTTAGCACCTTTGAGAGCAAGCTGAACAACAAGGTTCCTCCACAAGTGAAGCCCAAGCCTGTCCGTAAGGTTAACCTCGGCCCTTACATGGACCAGCAGGGTGGCACCAACCGCCGCTCCTTGCCCCAAGCTGTCACCTGGGCTCCAGGTAGCGATGGTGGCTATGATCCCTCAGACTACGCTGAGCCCATGGATGCTGTGAGCAAACCTCGACCCACAGAGGAGGAGAATATCTACTCTGTCCCTCATGACAGCACACAGGGCAAGATTATCACCATCCGCAACGCCAACAAGGGTCACTCCAACGGGAGTGCTGGGGGGAATGGCTCAGACAGTGAGGCTGATAGCAGTTCACTGGAGCGCAGGAGAAAGTTGTCCGCCATCGGGGTAAAGCCCAAGCTTTACAGAGACCGATCCAAACGGCTTGGCAAGTTCAGCAGTTTCAGGACGAGCTTCTCTATAGGCAGTGATGATGAGATGGGGGGTCCACCCAAGGCTAGCCAGGATGACGGAGGAGCCCAGAAAGACAACTCCATCGAGGAGAGTGAAGACCCCAAAAGGAGAAATATTCTGAAGAGCCTGCGCAGAAATGCAAAGGTTAGTGTTGTTGAATCCCTCTGTTTTTGTGAGATATGGGTGATGTTTGGGTTAAATTTTCAAATATGTCCACACTCTGTGAATTAACTAAAGAAGGGTTAAATCTTAAACTGAGTTTTACTTAAATTAAGAACATTTAATTTTAATTAGTCGATTCAACTACTCACAAACACGGCAGTGTTATTCCAAAATGATGCATATTTATTTTGGAACATTACCCAAATTAATCACTTCAGTCATCTTGAAATATTGAGAGTTTTCTCAACCAAGGCTTAAAATAACCTCCTCACGAAAAAGTGCTGTGCCCTTGTAAGTATTTTGACAGGGAAAGTGTCACTTGTTTAAAAAGTGGAAATTTAATTTTTGAGCAAAACACTTAGTGTAAATTGTAAATAATGGCTGACTCAGAATGTTGTGCAGTCATAGAGCTTTGTCTGCAGTATATATGCACATTTATTTGTTTATGGACAGAATGACTAACATATCCATAAGGCTCAGTACAGTTAGTTGGTGTAGATTCAACACCTTTGCTTTAATATATAACTGTAGAGGAATGACAATTGAGTCCGGTATAATCTCTTTGCTCTCTGCAGTTTAGCACAGTGAAAACACGGCATACTGTAGGAGCTCCTCTAAAAACATGTCTGCTATTTTTTTTCCCTGACTGCTTTGTGAGAGCTCCCTAAACTAGCCAGATAATCAGAGGAAAAAGAGACACTGAACTTCTATACCAGAAGGCAGAAAGTCTTAATGAATAGGGACAGAGCCACAGTATGCACTGTGCTATTTTATCTGTTTGTGCTCATGTGTATGTCTGCTTGGTTGCATCAGGCATCCCATTATATAAAAGCTGGCATAATGATGTTTGACATTTATAATAGCGAGAGTTTAAAAGCATCAACATCCATTTTACAATTCTCGCTCTGGTGGTACGTGAAAAAAAAAAAAGAGAACTAATGTTATATCTGAGAAAATGAGCTGTAACACCCCTGCTGTTCAGGAAACAATCGTATTAACGTGGAAAAAAAAAGGTGAGAAAATTTCTGCACAGGAGTCCGTCGCTCCTTAATTATAATTTACAAAACCTGATTGTGCAGTCACCTTGCTTTCTGCCTTGCCTGTGGTATGGCTAAGCAATGTTTACAACCTGGTTGCCAGCGGGTGCGGTGCATTTGCCGTCAGTGATCCAGTGATTGACATCAGCATCATCTCGTTAAGGCAGCGTTGTTTACTGTTGACTGTTGTGGTACTGCAGTGAAGTGTGTGCCAAGACTGGTCAGCTTGTTCCTAAGTCTCCAAATCTTTCCCTGTCAGCTTGGCTTTCTTTGCTTCCTTCCTTTCATTCTCTCATATTCACAGTGTTTGTCTTCTCTTCTTGCTGATTCATACTTTCTGCCTCTCACATTCCTGTCACAGTCTCTCTCTCTCTCTCCCTCCATTATGTTCTCCTCATATCTCTTTATCCTCTTAGCCTCTGTCTGCCCCTCTCCTGTTCGTTCCTGTGCTTGTCTCTCACACGTGTTGCGACGATAGTTTTGACCTTACTCTGTTAGGCTTATCATTCAGGTATGCTGTTCATTTACACACATGGTGTGGTACAGAAGTGTCAGCTGAACAGGAGTTACAGCTGTGTATGTTGAGCGTCTGTGATAATTACCATGGCTGTCAGAAGGGTGGAACAGGAGGGGGATGATTAATGTTTTCACACACTCAGCTGTGATGTCCAAGTACCTGCGTGAAGGCTGTCCTCTCACATAACTAACTGCCTCAACCACGTTCTTCCCTTTAGGCACTAACCGACTTAGCACAAAGTGTACTCAGTGTCATTTGTCCTTCTGAAAAAATGTGCAAGGACAGATTGCCAATGAATTGGAAAGCACAGTTTAGGTCCTGTGTTAGCAAGTAAGCTCCAGTAGCTCTGACTTCTACCTGACCCTGTGCTCTGACCCTGTCTTTTAAGGGCAGCAAGGGATCAATAATGTATCACATGACACATTATTAGCCCTGTTTCAAAACAAATCCCCAAGAAAATTGAAGCCAGCAGAACTTAGATAAGTGTCGTCACCGTTGCTCTAATTAGTGCCTCTGATTTGTGCCTTACAGCAGGTCTGGGATCTGGATATCCGCATTAAGGCCATTATTGCTTAATTGTGGTTGTAACAATGTGATCAAGTTCCATCACCTGTTTTCTAAGCAGCTGTCTGAAAGATAAGAGTCCATTTTCAATCTGCTGCAGCCTGAAACCCCCTCAGGGTAACTGGCATGTTATTGAGTTATGTGGTCATCTCATGGAGGCGTGGTATAGCAGTAACTTGGTGCAGGGCCAGACGTTCCTGTTAGTGGCTTTTCAGGGTTAACAACAAGTCAGACTTTTAGATTTAGGGGCAAGATGCGGGTTTATGCAGTGTAAACACTTTCCTAGTCAGAGCCTTAGGGTACTGTCTACCACTCTTGAGTCATGACGAGTAGGAACAAATAATTAAAACTAGACTCAGAGCCTGTTTTAAAACCCCCTTTACCTCAGGCAATGACCAACTGTGTGTCTGTCCCGCCTGCCCTCCCTCAGCGAGAGGCCGGAAACATTTCCTCTCTCTCTCCTGCAGCCTTTTTTTTTTTTTTCAAACCTCCTCAGCCAACAAGAGGAATGCTTCAAATTCCTCAGTCACCTAGTTCCAGTCTAGTGTCCTCCATACAAGAAATAAGAGGGAGGGAGACAATCAAAAGAGGAAGAGAAAACACAGCCACAGAAAGAAAACGAAATGGACCCGGAGAAAAAATAAGAGTTGTGATAGAACTAGTATTTTTTATTTTTTTTTGTATTGCGGCTTTGTGTTTCAGCATCCTACAGCGTGCTGTGTATGTAAACGCTCACCATGGTGTCTGTATGTTATTATTAAGGATGTGTTTTGTTTGTCTTTTGTGGTAGAGGTCTGTTTTGTCTTCTCAGCGCTGGCAACATATCTTGTCTCAGTCAGCAACTAAAAGGAGTGGCCAGAAGGCAAAACTGCAGGGGGAGAAGACAGTGAGAGAGAAAAGTGGGTGGAAGAGAGAAGGCGGGGGGGAGTATAGAGACAGTCTGCTAAAGTGAGATAGGGCATAGATATACAACACAGTCAGTGTGATAGGACACAAATAAATTATGAGCTGCTACTTGGAGCTTAAAACCAAGCTGGCAGTCTTAAGTTATGACAGCACAGCTCTCCACCACCACGGAGGCTGTTGTCTTGTGGCGTCACATTACTACCACTTTAATTCAGCTAAACCCTCGTGTGGGTGTTTCGTGCATGTGTGAGTACACACTTCACATGTACGTTGTGTACATTGAGAAAGTGAGCGTCACAGAAGGATCGGGCAGGGCGGCGGGGGAGTTAGCTGCGAGTGATAAGTGAAGGAATTCCAGTCAGGATTCGGCTCATGCGGGGCTCATAATAGAAAGATAACTGGGCAGCAGTTACTGATTTGCTGGGAAAGTCTGCAGTTATTTAACCTAGATGTGTTTCAACACAGAGCCTCCATCGGCATCTCAGGGGCCTCGCTGAATGAAGTGCAGACTCTCCTAGTGAGCCAGTCAGTGTTATCGAGTTATCGTTGACATTTTGTTTTCCCGACACTTAAGCACCCAGTTGACTGGTGAAGTAGCGACAGTGCCCTTTTAATGCAGTTTATCATAGAAAAACACCCTGGATAGAAGAGCCTGGATGATACTGGATCTTTGATGCCAGTTTTTATATCAGTACTTGAGAAGAATATAGCCATATATTAAGCAGTATTCTTTTTCACGCAAATGTTTTTGTGAAAAAGGCACGTCAGAGTAAATACACTTTGCAGTTGAACAACAGGATTTATTATTAAAGCTGACCATAAGAGTAGTTATTGAATGGTTAACATCAGTAAAGGTCCAGTGTGTAGGATTTAGGGGCATCTATTGGCATGAAATGAAATATAATATTTATATTCATAATTTCATTACTTTATAATCACCAAAAAATAACTTGTTTTTATTACCTTTAAAATGAGCTGTTTATATCTATATACAAAGTGGGTCCTCTTCCACAGAGTCAGCCATGTTGTTTCTACAGAAGCCCAGAATGGACAAACCAATCACTGGCTCTAGTTAGGGTCATTCGTGGTCTTGTGTTGGCCACCCTAGCTCTCTACACAGAAGTTTCAGTCATGCACTTTTGCCGCTAGATGCCACTAAATCCTACACACTGGACCTCTGAAATAAAAGTCATTTTTAATTTTAATAGAAAGCTTAAGATGAGAAAAATTCAAGTTAAAATGTATGTAAGAGAGCTGCCAATAAAATGTGTATAGCTGCAGTTTACCTTTACATTTCTTTTAGGTGTCTCCCAACACAAACACTGATATTACTGTGGCTGTAATAACCACATATTAGCCCATGATATGTGCCCGCACATGCGTCGGTCAGGCTCTTTGAGGTGGTAATGAAAGCCAGCTGAAAGACAACATAGATTTACGACAGAATAAATTTCACGAAATGCTCAAACAACATGCAGTGCAGAGAAACGTCCAGGTGAGCCTGTGTTGATCTGCTCCGTCTTAATTAGTGTTTCCCTGCTTGTTTCCTTGAGTACCGCCGTGAGTTAGTGTGTATATACGTGCTATCGAAAATGTTTGGTGGAGTGCGGTGAGGCCAGTATCTGGAGCAGAGGGCACGCCGGGCTCCTTCTCTCTAATGAGCACTCCTCTGCTCCTTTCCTGTGTCTGTCTGTCAGGCCTGCATTGCTCCCACAGTCTGTGTGCCCAGCCAACCATGCATCCCTGCCTCACCACCCAGCCTGCCAGGGCAGAGCCTCAGGGGGCTGACAGACTTACTAGAGATCCAGGCCTTAGGGGCCTTCAAAACATTCCCACTGAACACCATTAAAGCGCAGTACAATTACTGCTGATGCCACAGCCATACGGAGGCAGGCAGCAAATGTTGCAGGAGTGCATTAGAGGTCTCTTAACAGGAGAATAACAGGAGTTAGAAAGTAATTAAACAATGAATAAGAGAGTTTGATTATCTGAGAGCTGCAGTGCAGTAGAGAGAGAGAGAAAGGGAAGAACAGAATGCAGAAGGAAGGAGAGCAAGGATGAAGAGACCAGAGTGACGAGCTGATGTATATCTCATTTATGCACAAAACAAGCAGGAATGTTTGATGACTTATCAGTTTAAGGTTTGAAGGAATGTGCGGGATGGGTGTGTGTGTGCGTGTCTTTTTGCTCAGCTAGGTACTAACTTAAAAACATTCACTTTAAAATAATGTCATGGTCTTTTCCATTTAAATCAAGTCATTTCTAGAACAATGCCCCCAGGCTTAGTGTCATTTTGGAAATGTGCGCCTGTGTCAGCAGTGTCGATGCCAGTCAGCCTCAAATAATGTTGAATTTTGTCTCTGAATTCTCGCAGTAATCCGCTCTTTCTTTTCGATTTACTTCCAGAAACCACGACCCAAACCCAGGCACTCCATCTCGAAACCCATCGAGAGCAACTACTTTGGTATGCCACTGTCCACCGTCGTCACTCCTGAGCGGCCGATCCCCATCTTCATCGAGAAGTGCATTCGTTTCATTGAAACAACAGGTAAGAATCTGTTTTACTTTATGTAACAAGGAGTACAGATGCTTAATGGCATCAAGTCGGACGCAAAATAGGCTGTTATTTTCAGTCATTTAAGCATTCCCTGTTTTTGAAATTATTTCAAAGGATCCATCTGCCTCTGCGTACACTATACCTGTCTCCTTTGAGCTGTCTTCTTTTTATTCCCCTATATTTTTCCCTTATCTTAATCCTCCTCCGCGGTGGGATTGTTTTGTACTGTGGTCTTCGTTGCTAAGTGTGTGATTCTGCGGTCCTCCTCAAATCACACACACAGCCTTTGTGTCTATGTGCATGTGTGTCCGTGCTTTCCTTTGTGTCTCCCTTACTCTTTGTTCAGGTTTGATAAATGGTACAGCTTTGTTGAGCTGTAGGCTTTATAGGTATGCACCTCCGGGGATGTGAACCAGGTTGGGGTGTTAACTTACTTTTTTTGATAGCCCAAACAGTTGTGTCATAAAAAAGCAGAATGAGGTGTGATAAGACTCTCGGGTGAAGCAGGTTCATTGTTTGTGTATGATTATTATAGAAATATCGTTACCAAGGGTTTGTGTTGCCACTCCTGAACTGGCTTTAGTAAAAAGACCAAGCAGATCATGCTGGCTCTTGTTTCCAGTGGTTACAGTCACAGTGTTAACTTTAAAATGAGTCATCAGAGCCTCATTCAGGCCAATGATGGTGATGCGGAAAGCCAAGGGGGATTTTAAGCAGCGGATGAGTTTGTCACGGAGCATAATATTAGAATGGCTCCATGTGTTTTAACTAAAATACTTTCATCTGCTTAGATTAACCTTGAATTTGTCGCGTGAATTAGAGTCTGTGCAAAACTGTGTTTAACAGGTTTTCAAACTGTTGCCACCAATCATCCACACATACACCCCCATACCTCCTCCTCTCTCCTCCCTGGAAGCAGTGGGAGCACAGATGTGGTTGGATAGCCTCTCCTAACCTTGCTACCCTTTTACCCAGATGCCAAACCCCCTGCCAGGCTCTTCTGGTGCCCTGTTGCCCCAGGACTGCCAGCTTGTCTCTCAGTCTGTCACCAGCTGTTACTACTAAACCAGAGGCGACTTAGTTCAGGGTCGATGCGTATGTATAGATATTTGTACATGTCTCCTGGCTGGGCCATAACCGGGATTTTAGATACTGAAGAGTCTGTCCACCAAACACCTCAACATTTTTGTTAACAACCTCGAAAACTGTGTAAAAAATACATAATGGCTATGTTACCTATACCTAGTTTCAGATTACATACTGTATCTCTGGAAACTTCAATTTTACGAAAAAAAAAAAGTGTTACAGTTTTATTTTTTAACATAAAGATCCAAATGATGTTTCAAAGCGCTCTCTCCATGCTGCCAGGAATAACATTGTGGTGGAGTGATGCTAAATTATGTATTAATTTATTAATTTATTTATTATTTATTCATTTAAACTGGTTGCAAAACATATCAGGGCTGAAAATACTGGAATCATCTAACATAATGTTCTAAACTGTGTAATGTAAACTCCCCCATAGTTGCTAGCCACCCCCCCAAATTTTAGAGAAATGCAGACAATAATGGTAGTGACTTATGTACCAAAGAAATGTAATCATATATTTAAGTAATGTTCAGTAAAAGTGTGCACTCATAAGTAAAAATTTCTTCTCATTACATCCCGTAAAATGAGTTGCATGTGTTTGTTGCTTCCTGACATGCCAGTGCATTCCACTGTAATCTCTGTCCTGATTAAAGACTCTGTATTTGTGGATTACTGCGGCCTTACAAAACATCCACCGCCTTTCTCTGTGTAGGAGTATAGGGGCAGAGCTCTAGATAACAAGACATCATGCTAGATTTCACCTCCCCCTGTTCAGGTGTTAACTGGAGCAGTCACGGCACTTAGTTCTGGATGAAGTAGAAAAAAAAGTGGTTGAATATGCGTTTCTATATGCATACACTCATGAGAATGTTTTCCACCTTTTACCCTCACTCACTGACTTTAGTACCTCGCCTAATCCTCTGTTTCCTCCTCTCCTCCTGTGCCCTTGTTTCTCTACTTCTTCCTCCCTGATCCAGTCATCCTTCTCTCTCTGTCTCCTCGAGTACCTTCACTTGTCACATTTGATTTCTTTCATCTTTTTCCTAACCCATATTTCTATTTCTTCCCCTGTCCTATCGTCACCTCTCTCAATTCCCCGCATTTCTTCTCCTCCTGCTATCCCCTCCATCTCTTCCTCCCCCTCCTTCATTGCATTCGCTCCTTCCTCTTGTCAGCATGCTTTGTGTATGTGTGTGTGTGTGTGTGTGTGTGGCGGGTGTGTTTTCGCCAGGGGGGTTGCCAGGTAATGTTCTGCCCCATAGCTCCCTCCGTCCGATCAATATCACAAGGTAGGAAATTGGAAGAATGTTTGGGCTCAGCTCTTTTCTGCGTGTGTTTAGCTTGCGTTTGTGTTATTTATATGTGTATGCGTGTGTGAGGAGTGTAGCTTCACACATCTCACAGTCACAACCAATAAGAGTATGCGCGATGAAACGCTTTGTTTACATACTAACACATGCATTACAGAATGGCACACCCACACAGAGAATTACTGCGACTGCGAGGGGAAATGAGTTACAATGTGCCATTTAGTTTCGATTGTAGTTGCTGTAAGTCAGACTTTACTTATCCTGTATCTGCATCTGCAATCTGTGGCTATAATGGCACTCATGGGAAATTACCATACAGTGCTGACACTATGTTTGTCTCTATAGTGTGAGCTCATGATGAGTGAAGTTGTGAGGCTGACCCTGGACCTGCAGCTTTAACCTACATCCTTCCCCTTTCCTCTCTCTTGAAGCAAAAATACTCACAAGCCAAACCCAGTGTTCTCTGCCTTTATTCTTATCTGTTTAAATGTCATTGATAATCCTCTTACAGGCTTGTGTTCATACTCTGAATGATGACCTTGGTCTATGTAGTAAAAACATTTTTTTTTACCCTTAGACAAAGCTGAATTGTTGATTAACTAGAAAACTTTCTTATTCTTTATATGTTTTAGAGGCATATTCTGGCAATACACAAAGGCACTGAAGAAAAACTTGTTTTTCTGTTTTTATATTTCTATTCAAACATCTTATTTCTTTGTTGCCTCTCTTAATTGTGCTTCCCAGCTTCACTCCCTTTGTCCTTGAGAATAATAGGAGTAGATGTGGCATTTTGTGTTATTTTCGTGCATTCAGAGCTTGTAGAAAAGCAGCTATATAAAATCAATCCATTGTGACTGCTGTTATCTCTCCTCAGCTCTGGCTTTTCTCTCGGCGTTGGTAGCCGCAGTGTGTTCTGCTCACGGGTGCCGGGGTGATGAATGTGTGTTAGCGTGTGCGGGCATATCTGCTGGCCGTAGGAGCCTCCATAGCGACGTAAAGGGCAGCACCCAGCCACCGCCTGTTTTCATGGTGAACTATGAAATCAGCTGCCGGGGTCTCGGCTGATGTGGGATCAGCTGGAGTGTTGTTAGAAGGTGGCGTGCTGCAGCAGCGCAGCTGCTAACTGTGGGTGCATTTATCGGAGACTTTGTGTGATTGCAGGTTCAGGTGTGTTTTTGCCCACTTGAGTTGGAGGCTGTGAAGTCACCATAGATGAGGATGTTGGCCCTGAAGCTTGTAGATGTCACAGTATAGCTTGATAATAGCTTAAAAGAATGGAAGGTTGGCATTTTGTAACAGGACTAAAAAAAAAAGGCATTGTTAGAGGATGCAGAAAAAACATGTGTTTGCCACAGGAAGTGCTTATATTTACATTGACCCCAGGAAGCGCTGGTGCTTTGTTTGACCCCAGAGGAAGAGGATGCTGTTGTCTGTTTAGGAGAGCCCACCTTTCCAGGCTATCACTGTAAAACCCTTCTATCCACCTTCTTTATCCTCTGACTCTCCTCCCCTCCCAATGCTTCTTGGCTCCTCTTCCATTCTTGTCATTCTCCTGCAACCTCCATCTTTGATGTGTTTTGTTGTTTCAAAAGCATTTCCTATCCCTCTATATATCCTCTCCTTATCTCAATCCCTTTATTTTTTTCTCATTCTCTGTTTCATCAGTCCTGACCCTCACTCCTGTGCACCCTCACACTCCCCCCCTCCCCACTATCTCTCTCTCATACTTGTCCTGTTTTGCCCCTATCTCTCACACCCTCTCCCCACCGCTGCTACACTACTCCCCTCTCGCTATCTCTCCTCCCATCCCTGTTTTCCTAGTGTCTGGCTAGAAAAGCTTTTGTGGATAATTGATTGGTAGAAGGAGGAGATCGATGCTGTATATGCCTTGACTGAAAGCTCTCTCATTTCCTCCCTGCCTCTCTCTCTATCTCACCCTCTCTGTTCTGCCACTCCCTATCTCCCTCACTCCCTCTGGATTGCTCTTTGTATCCCCGAATCACCACCAAAGTGGGAACGAAGTGAGAATTTAAAGGTTCGGAGGTGGAGCCTTATTTTATATAAATTGGAAAAAATATTAATGTAGGAAAATGAAGTTAGCTCTCACTCACACCAACTATCTAAGTACCTTTTCTTTCTGCCACTGTCCAGCTTTGACTTGGTTGCTTGTGTTTTACACAGGTACATGGATGTATTGTGAAAATACAAGAGTAAAGGTTGTATTTACTCATCTTACGAGGGCTGAACATGACTCGGGAAGGATTTCCCCACAGCGCTGCAACACATCTTTCCATTTAATTAACCTGAACATTACATTAATTTTATAAGGAATCTGTTATTCTACAGTATTTGAATCTGCTACTGCAGGGGCAAGTAAAAGCAAACTTGTAGATCCAGCGCAGGACCACTTGGTGCTCGGTTTCCATAGTAACACAGCTGGTTTCATCTTAAGTAGTTTGGAAAAGCAATGGATAACACCAAAATAAGAGCACTGTTGTTATAAGGTATAAACTGTTCAATTTTACAATGAATTAATGAACAGTTAAGTTTCACTTTCTTTGCGCCTGGCGCTCTGCTGCTCCGTTTGTGCCCAGAGTCAGCTACGCCGCACTCCAGGAGTGTGGTGCTCTGAATAACCAAACTGTATATATTCCAACAGGGCTCCAAAATAGAAAATCAAGTGGCAGCAAATGCCGACATCAGGGCGGGCCGCCGCAGATAAATGAATGCGTGGGGAAACCCTGGATAAAAAAAACATTTTCCAAAATGTTTGATGTGTTTCATGTAAGGCTGCCCCCGACTAAGAATTTTCCTAGATGACCAATAATCCTCATTTAGGGCCATTAGTCGACTAGTCGCCCACATGTTAACATTGTTGATTTAATAATTAGATGATATATTCTGGGTGGGGCAACACAATGGTTTGAGTTGAAGGTGTGAGAAAGAATAGTATCAGTAACATTGTTAACACTGTGCTAC
>JAPZEB010000024.1:19165858-19176869 GCA_029783705.1 Chaetodon striatus | reverse complement strand
GTAATAACCTAACTAACTGGGCAAAACTTCCTTTCCCACCCAGTATGCAACCAGCTACAAGCTGATAACCAAGAATGGCACAGATGGAAACCTCAGTGTCACAGTGGAGAAGGTGAGTTACGCGAGAGGCCGAGTTGTCGACGCAGCATAGACCACAAATACATCAAGGACGCTGTCTCGTTGCATGATGACTGGTGTGGATCCGTGTGTGACTGTTTCAAATGTGTTTTTAGGTGCCCTTTGGAACCGACCAGGACGGCATGAATATTCTCGGTCTGGTTGTGTTCGCCATTGTGTTTGGTATAGCTTTGAGGAAGCTGGGAGAGGAAGGAGAGATCCTCATCAAGTTCTTCAACTCCTTCAATGAGGCCACCATGGTGCTGGTCTCCTGGATCATGTGGTAAGCAAGAACTGCATGTTAGAATAAATATGTTTGATCATTGAGTGTAAGAGGGATTTTATTTGTGTTTGTGTTTCAGAAGCATAATTATCTAATCATCTGCCCCTTCTCTTTCTGCGCTTCCTCTATCTCCACAGGTACGCCCCTCTTGGTATCATGTTCCTTGTAGCTGGCAAGATCGTTGAGATGGAGGATGTTGGTAATCTATTTGCTAGTCTGGGAAAATATATAGCCTGCTGTATCATCGGACATGCCATCCACGGCTTTCTCGTGCTGCCCGCCATTTACTTCATCATCACAAGGAAGAACCCATACACCTTCCTCTGGGGGATATTCACAGCTTTGGCCACAGCCTTCGGAACAAGCTCCAGGTATTAAACTCAACGCACACATACTTGTTTGTTTTCTCTGCTTGTTAAATATAAAATACTGAGCTACTCTTGTTCTAAAACATACACACTTTCCTCTCTCTACAAACACATGTGCGCATACCTTTCACCTTCGTACCCTCACACATTCCTTGTCTCTTAGCTCTGCCACTCTGCCCCTGATGATGAAGTGCGTGGAGGAAAATAACGGCGTATCCAAGCACATCAGCCGTTTCATCCTGCCCATCGGAGCGACGGTCAACATGGACGGAGCTGCTCTCTTCCAGTGTGTGGCTGCTGTTTTCATTGCTCAGCTGAACAACTTCTCGCTTAACTTCATCCAAGTCATTACCATCCTGTAAGTCCTAAAGCCACTGAAATATGTCCACAGTTACACAACTGGATTACATGTTCAATTGTACATTTACCTCCCTTATCAAGTACTTCAGTGTAGGGATAAGTAATATACTCAATGTATCGCAGCTTGTTTATAAAATGGCTCCTCCCTCTCACAGACACAAAAAGGAAGAAAAGACCAAACAAACAAACAAATCCAGAACACACACTCTCCTCGGTGATACTGTTTGAGCAGGCAGGGTGTGTGTTTTTCTAACTGCAGGGCTGCAGACTGAGACCATTTGGCTTATTTTGCAACCATGGAGCACCAGTGTGACTAGCAAATACTATTATTACATGAACTGGAGAGCTGTTAGTGTGTTTTCCTGCTCACAGCGAATAATCTCTCATGTGTAATGGTGCCTCGCGGTAACTAACAGCTAACTGTTGACCAGAAGCTTCAAGTTCCCAAAACATTAACACCACTGGCCCGAGACGAGCCAGGTGCTTCAGAATAAAAGCACCAGTGGACCTGCTTTGATTTAATACATTGTGACAGCAGTTCATTCAACTTTTCTGTAACAGTGGTTTATTTAACTTTTTGATAACAGTATTTTATTTTAACTTTTTTGTAACAGTGCTTTGTTCAACTGTTTTGTAGCAGTGATTATTTAACTTTATTATAACTGTGCTTTATTTAACTTGTTTGTAACAGTAGTTTATTTAACATTTTGAGGAAAGTAGTTTATTTTAACTCTTTTGTAACTATACTTTAACTTTTTTGTAACTATACTTTAACTTTTTTGTAACAGTGGTTTATTTAACTTTATTTTAACAGTACTTTATTTAACTTTATTATAGCAGTACTTTATTCAATTTTTTTGTAACGGTGGTTTATTCAACTTTTTTGTAACAGTGGTTTATTCAACTTTATTATAACAGTACTTTATTTAACTTTATTATAATAGTACTTTATTTTACTTTATTATAGGAGTACTTTATTTAACTTTTTGTATCAGTACTTTATTCAACTTTATTGTAACTGTAGTTTGTTTAGTAGTTTAGTATTTAAGTAGTCTACGGTAGTTTAGGGGAGATTTCAAAATATCCAGATATACATCGAGTAAAGCAATACAGCCCCAAAAAAAGCTCTGTTATTTATAGGCCATATTGCTCAGCCCTACTTCAACACAAATATAGTTGGTATACAGTGATACATAAAATGTATTATGTGTGAAGATGCTGTGTAAGATTGTGGCTGCTCTATCTGTGTCTGACTGTGTCATCTTCCCTCCTAATGTGTTAGTGTGACAGCAACAGCGTCCAGTGTTGGAGCAGCAGGTATACCTGCTGGCGGTGTGTTGACCCTGGCCATCATCCTGGAGGCTGTAGGACTCCCCACCAATGATATCTCTCTCATCCTGGCTGTTGATTGGCTTGTGTGAGTATTTTATGTAGTAATAAAGCACGGTAGCCAAATAACAGTTAACGACATACCTCACATAATCTAATCTAAATTTGCTATGCTTTAATATTTAAACTGCTTGCCATCCATTCTGTCTTTCTTTAGTGACCGTACCTGCACAGTGCTGAACGTAGAGGGTGATGCCTTTGGAGCTGGGCTTTTGCAGCACTTCGTGGACCGCACGTCCAAACGAGATGAGGGAGCAGAGTTGAGCGAGGTCAGGCTGGGGGACCCATCAGTTCCGGCCCCTGAAAACTCACCGCTCATTGAGAAGCGAGGTGGGAGGGACAGTGCAGACGCTAAGAAGGCTGAAAAGGAGTCTATCATGTAATCCAGCTGCTGACACCATCAATGAAACACTCGCTTATTTGACACTCCTGCAAAAAGCCCCCTTTTCCATTTTTTTCTCCTGTCTGTCTACCTTAGCAAGACAAACTTTCATACTCTCCATCTGGAATCCAATACCTTTTTTAAAAATATTTTTGTTACAGTCACCTTTTTATTTTTCCTCTGTGTTCACCTTTGTCAGATTTCCATCTTACCACACAGAACAAGGATCATATTTGTTATGAAATATATCATAATATGCTTTGTATATGAACATACATAAATACGATTTGTTATATGTAAAGCAAAAAGCACAAACAGTTGCTCTTTTTATAGTTCTAGGGGGTTAAGGCTTTTAATATTCTTTTATTGTGACGGTGGTTTTTCTACGCTGATGACTCTCTTGTGTATGATGCCTTTCTCCTGGTGAGAAAAAGCAATAGCGCACAAAAGTAATACTATCCTCAGTAGCACTCACTGACATCCCAAAGCTAAATGAAGGAACTTTTTCTCAAGGATTCAAACCATCCACGGACACAGATTGACCTCCGAGCATTTCTGCCTCTCCTAATGGACATCGGTATGATGGCAGACAACACAACCTCAGGGTTAACTATGGCTTGAAGACTGTCCTCCCACTGCTCCTTAATATTCTGAGACCAAAAATCACATCGCCTCAGCAAACAGGAAGGAGACCGTTGAAATCCTGATAGCATTGAATGACATTTCCAAGGAGATGAGCTTTTTTTTAAATTACAGCCTCCATTTTACTCATCCTGTTGCTCTGTGTAGGTACAAACATTTTATCAAGGCACAAAAATGACAATTTGTTTGATGTTGTATGAAAGTGTAGTGTGACTTTGTGTGATGTTTAAGTAAGAAAAAAGTCCTTCCACTACATGGATACAGCAGCAGTGGACTGTTAGTTCAGTATGACTGTTCAGACCTAAAAGGACTTGAGTGAAAGTAAGCGTGTCTACAGGCTGTAGGCCTCCTTGTATGCTATTGTCGATGCCTCAGATGCCCTAAATGATTTGTTTAAGTAATATTTATTTCTCTAATCAAAATCCAAAGACATTTTTCGCCAATGTTTTGACACGACTCTAAATTTTCAAGTCTTCTTGTAATAACTGGTTGGTGATAGTTTTTTAAATAATGTCTTTTTTTCCTATTTTAAACTTGTGGGTGAGAGTCTAGTCTGTGTGTACGAGGTACCTCTGTTGAAATTTTCTCTACAGTTTGTCAGCGGGCATTTAGGAAACTTTAAGACTTGAGACTTTGGAGAATGTGGTGTAGCAGTGATGAGATGAGTTGTACTGGCTGCACCCTAGAGTGGCACAGGCTGTTTTCTAATACTACATGCATATACACAACATACATGCGAGCAACATATGCTATGCACGTACAATTACCGGTACTGTCGCACTATTGAATGTTTATCTCTTCCATCCATATCATGTTGAATTATTTAAAGCTCTACCAAATAACTGGTGTGTGTGCTATTAACATATACAAAGATTCTCAATACTGTATCAGCTCCATATTGTACTAGTTTTGCAGTGTTTCCCATGGTCATCTATGAAACTGTCACAGGCCCCAGGCCTCATCACGTGGTACAGTCTTATGTCATCATAGTGCTGTGATGTTAACAATTGCCTCAAAACAGCTTTTGTTTGTACTTAATGCTTTAATGGTGGAAGGTTAACGATGTTATCATTCCTCTCTGAGATCTTTCACCATACGCATGTCTTTCTGGTTCGAACAGAGTATTTGTGTTGTGTGTATGGTCGTGTTAGACTTTGTTACAGTGGGGTTATGTTTCAAAACTTTCCCGGTTACAGTCTGAATTTACTGTCTTTAGGGTTTTAATAATAAAAACTTTTTTTTATTATGTGGCTGTGTCTCTTGGCTGTTTGTCAGAATCTTTGTTTAGTTTGTCTGCATGAGAGCTCTGCAGCTAAATGTGTTACACTTTGTCACCTCCATACTGTAGCAGCATGCAAGAGGAGAAACATACTTCCTCACTTATGTTTTTGCATCCTAAAATAACCACATAGCCTCTCAGCAGTATAGACGCTTTCCAAGGCCATATATGAACCGTGTTGGTTATCCAATGGAGAGTACAAGGAATGAAAACACACCGTGGTGACAATGTGTGCAGCATCTACAGGTGAAAGACAGCAACAGTCACGTCTTCCTGTGTAGTAATTAGAAGCTATTTTACATCAGTGGACGAGTCTGACAAAACAAGTGAGCTGCATTCCTGTGTGTCCTGTCATAAAATCCTCCACCCCCCCCTGGGCGCCTGCCATATGGCTGAGGAACTCCCATAATGCTGTTGACACAACTTAGTGCAGAGGCTTAAAGGAGTTACAGAGGCCGGAGAATAAATAAGTGTATTGTGCCATCTAGTGTTTCAAAAAAGTATTGCAACCGATACTGCACATTTACTGTATTTACAATGGATCTGCTGACAGTTCACAAAACAAATTAAAAACATAATATCGACCTGTTACAACTCCTTTATTTTACCGTCTCATGATTGGAGTGACACACTGATACATCACACACGAGTAACAACGCCACAGGAAACATGTCGTACCCAGAGATGCTTGTGCGTTTTTATGTCCAACTTCGCTGCTGAATTCAAATTTCATTTCAGTCAACACATAATGGGTGCTCAGTAGTAACACACTTCTTTTTGGTAAAGGTTATTATTCATTTATGTTTCAGTAGAAGTTTTCTTTTTCTAAATCCTGATCAAGTTCCATCCATATGCCGACAGTAACAGGATGAATGACAGTATGCTTCTCATTTCACCACAGTGAAATGTACTCAACACGCTACAGCTGTCAGACACAGTAACATCCACTCATAAACTGCAAAACTGACAAAACCTGTGCAAATCAATACAACACTCAAGAAATTGATAAAACACCTGTCGGGGCAAAAGCACTTACTCAACACTGATAAATCTGTACAGAACCTTAAATCTTGCTTAAGATCACGTACACTGGCTTTTAGTGAGAATCCAATATCATTTATAATTATCTTTACAGCAGTCGTATTTATACTCCACTGTACAATACATACAGATTTCGTACACCATGTAGTAAAGCCAGTCAGTCTTTGAGATATGCCTGATGTAAACTCACTGGTGCATGGATTTAAATCTTTCCAGGCAGTCCAATTTTAAACTGACAGCAAATGCAGGCATTTTGGCACCACGTTAGTTCCGAGCATCATCTTTTAGGCATCATCAAATTTTCTGAACAGTACGACATAAATCGTCTTTCATTATCGTCTCTTATAATTTGCTTCTGTCCAGCCTCTTTTTCGAAGGGTTGGGATACTGAGGGTTCTCAATGACCCCCTCTCCAAACTTGAGCTCCAAGAAAGCTCGGTGGTTGTTGGGGCTGTAGGCGGTGATGCCGGCAAATGACATGGGCACCAGCGGCTGCAGGAAGTGCTCTGGGAACTCCACGTCTTGTTTGTGCTCTGTCCATGTGTCTTTGGTCATGACGCCGTTCCGTGGATAGAACGGCCAAAGGTCAACGTGCAGGTGGTTGGCCTCGCTGTACTGGACCCTGTAGAAGTCTCCTTCCACTGCACGCTCCCACACATAGCCGTTAGCATCCACCAGAGAACCTGAGTCCAGGTTCTTCAAGTGATCACAGTTGGGTACGTCTTCTAGGTAAATGCCCAGGTCCACATCATAATCCCATGGGATGATGTCCTGATGGCGGACGGCACCCAGCAGAGTCCCCCCCTCAAGCCAGTAGCGTACGCCTGAGGTCTCCAGGATATTAATGACATACTTGGTGGTTTCCCTGAGAGCACGCAGACAGCACGGGGGTGTCCAGCGATCCAGATAAAGGTAGTCTGGAGTGTCATCCTGCACCGTGCCAAAGCAGCGAGGCGTCTCTTTGCTGCAGCCATACCACTGCTCCTTCCCATCAGGCAGCAGGAGACGCTTCAGACCAAAGCTCCTCATGAGCTTCCCTGTCGTCTCCTTCAGCCGAGTGTCGGCCTTCCACTGGTTGTGAGCGGAGCTGAAGAGGGGCCGATGGTTTGCGGCGAAGCAGGGGCTCTCCAGCAGCTTGACCTTCCAGCCTCTCAAGGCAGTCTGGACGAAGAGCGAGGAGAAGAGGGGCCTCCCGAGAGGGACCGAGAGGTTGAACAGATCCTCAGTGCGAATGAGGACAACTGCATCTCCTTGTAAAGCCGTACACACGCTCCCGCTGCTCCCTGACGCAGCTGGTGAGTAGGTGGCTGTCCACTCTCTGAGGTTCACCCTCAGGTGGAGACACTGCACAGCTGATCGAGCCAGCACGGGCGCAGCTACCAGCCTCACAGGCCCCCCACCCTCACCTTCCAGCTCCCTGATCAGCCTCTCGATCGCCCGAGGTTGCTCCAACTCCACGCCATCAGGCACCAGCAGCACAAACTCCGTCTGGACGTGGAACTCTGGCCTGTGAGCTTGCGGTGGCTGGTCCGGGCTGGGGGTGAGCACTAGAAGGCGTGCGCCCTCTGGAAGCACCAAGGGAGGGTACGGCGACGTGTCAGCCACAGCCAGGAAGGGAAGCTCAGGTCTCTGGCGGAGGAAGGAATTGGCCACATCCCCGACATAATTCTCAAAGTTTTCAAACTCCCGAAGAAGAACAGTCACACGCGGGCCACGACTGTGTCCCTCACCTCCGACGCCTCCAGGCTCCCCTCCAGTGCCTACCAGCGCCCCCAGGCCTCCTCCCAGACCGGAGGCCGGTAGGGCAGCCCTCCTCGTGCCCCGGCCGAGCTCCTTCCTTTTCTCCATCATTTGCTGCTGGGCCCGGGACACATAGTAGAGGATGAGGAGGTTCAGGATGATGGCACCAGTTAACAGGCCCTGGCAGAGACTGATCCGCATGGCAGCTGATGTTTGCAGTTGCTCTCAGGAGACGAGGTTCAATTGAGAAATCCAGTGGTGGGTCTTAGGTCCCCATTAGTGCAACAGCAGAGAAATGAGTTGATGCCAACCTGTGAAAAACAGAAAAAAATTGACTTTAAATGTACATAACAACTGTATGAAGATACCATGAGTGTATGACACAATCTCAAGCTACTTTAAAATGACACTAATTAGTTATCCTGCCGGTAATCATCTACTTTACATGTGAAACAAGGACAGATAGCTCCATGCAAGGTTTCCTTCCACACATAAAATGCCATTAACTGCATTATCAACAACACAAAAAGGCTGGAAGCATTCATGAACACAACTCACCTTAATCTGGATCTATTTTATTCTTTACAATGTGATCATTAGCAGCCCGTCACATCATGTCATCAGGAGCATCAGCACCTTGGAGCCTATTGACCTTGTTGCACTATATTTGGTTTTCATGTTGCTCCATCTCAGCCAGCTGTGATAGCACAGGGGCAAACCTGGCTGAATCGGCAGCAGCAAACACACAGATTAATCTGCATTGTTAAATCATATTAACGCGTTTGTGGCGGAAGTCTGGTCTCCGACATCTCGAGAAGAAATCCCAAACCAAGAGCGCCCATATCGCGTTACAATATTGCATTACCGTGTAGCTTAAGTCAAGCTTTACCGTGAAACCCAACTGCACGATTTTACCATTAAGATATCACGCTTCCCGTCTGTTGTCCGCAACAACAGAAATACTTCCGGTTTGATTCCTTCAGAATAAAAGTGTCATATTTAAGAATGTAAAAAAAAAAAATAAAAAAAAAAATACTATTGTAGGACTGACATTAATTCTTAACCCATCATTTTATCTGTAGCATTTTAAAGGAAGAAAACCCCCTCATTTAGACACTGTGCATAATTATCATTTTTATAAATATCTCTCTCCCTCTCTCTCTCTGCACAAATAGATGTGAACAACATTTATGTAAAAAGTATTTAAATCTTGAACTCTTCACAATTGTACATGCAGGAAATAAAATACATGTATGTAGCTTTTTAAGAATATATATTCCTAGATATGGCATCTTTTATTCTGAAGAAATCAGAATAAAAGTGCCATATTTAAGAATGTAAATAATGCTACTACTACTAATCATAATAATAATAATTATAATGCATTTTAAAAATGAACAAAACTGCATCAACTACATATCATAATAATATTGTGGGGCTGTAGGGCATTTATTCTTAAAATATGATTTAATCCCAACTATTTAAAAGAAAAAATACCACTCAACTATCCGAGACACATCTCTCTCTGCAAATTATATGTGAAAACATTTGTGGAAAAAAAAAATCTAGATATTTAATTAAATATTTACACTTGTACATACAAGAAATAAAATGACGTGGACATATGTGCCTTAAAAAAAAGTCATGATCGAACTAAATGTCCCCACATGTGTTTTTACTTCATAGCAGGGATGCCATATTGAAATCATCAGCCAGTATCTGTACTGCTGGTTTTCTACCCTTCATCTTTGCAATATTTAGTTTATTTTGTTTTATTAGGTCATTTTGTAACCTACGCATTGTATATGCTTATATCTTTATTTCCATCTGGTTAAAATGAGCAATGAGTGTTAATGTGTGTCCACAAAATGCTTTTGGATAATTAAATCCAAGTTTCTTGTATTAAAGTCCAATGGATAATAAATCTGCAACAAAACTGATTTTTCATGCCCAATATTTACATGTGCATTTGTCCCCAAAGCACTAAAAACATTTAAGTAGCAGACTGATGATTTACTTTGATGAAATTTTAATCATTTCCACTATAAATTGATGCAGAAAATGCAGGAAATAAAGTGTTTGATGCTCAAAATTTATCGGGGGAGACCCCAAACCCAAACCTCCATTACATATGTATCCCCTTTAATGTTGAAACAAAACCTACACCCTTGCAGAGGGACCATTATTATATTCTAATTATAATATAATATAATATAATATTTCTTTCAATAAATCCCTCAAAACACACCTCTTTAAAACTGCCTACAACCTCTAAAAAACTGTGTTCCTCCTCTTCCTCTCTGCATTGTTTCATTGTTTCCCTTCTCATTGATTGTTTCTTTTTTGTTTGTTTGTTTGTTTGTTGTGTTATGTTGTTCTTGTTCTCTGTAAAGCGTCTGCGAGTATCCAAACAAGAACCTATATAAATCCAATTTCTTCTTCTTCGTCTTCTTATTATTATTATCATTATTATTAATATTATCATTATGGCAGACAAAATCACCATCTCTCTGGGTCGTGGAGATTTTTCTTTATTTTAATTTTAACTCTAAACTGGAAACAAAGTTGTGGATAATGTCGGCTAACTTTACTATTCTCAAATATTCCTGCTCACAAAATGGCAGGAAATGAACTCCCCTAGCGACATGTTCATTGTGTATTACTGCAAACACGGTCCTTTATTTGTCACCCACAGTGGGCATTTCCAGCAAACACAAGGAGGAGGAAACAAATCCGGGATATACAAAATAAGAGTCGCAAAAATCATTTTAAAATCTGCTTTGGGGGATAGACCTTTAAGAGCCATATTCTGATGATAATTTAGTAAACGTATACAGAATGGGGAATTGATGTTAAACTTGGTTTATTGGTGGCTAAATAGGCCACTATGGTGCAGATATGTAGGTTGGTGGTGTTTTATGTTGAAGGTTTGGAAGCGGAAGTGTAGTATTTTGCTGTCTGAATAGTAATTTTGCTCTGTGCGTGTGAGAAAAGGAAGAAAAGAGGGTAGCCTTTAGCGAGGTGCTGCTGGGTTGGAAGAAGGGTCCGAGGTACTTTTTCTATTATTATTGTTCCTACACTCCGCCCGTTTCCACCTCCTTGTCCTGGCGAAAGGTTGAACCATTAAAATGGAGGCGGATAGATCCGGCGGAGGACCAAACCCGAACTCCGGAGGCGGCAGCAGCAGCGGAGCGTGGCGCAACCCAAACGGGCCCAAAGCAGCACCGGGCCAGGCGACATCAGCTGCGGCGACCGGGGCGATGGCACCAGCAGCGGCGGCGGCGGCGGCGGCAGCAGCCGGGGCCATGCCCGGATCGTCGCAGGCTCGGGAGCTACAGGACGGGGACTCGGGTATGACGCTTCCTGGGATCCTGCACTTCATCCAGTACGAGTGGGGACGCTTCCAGGCC
>JAPZEB010000024.1:19155717-19165758 GCA_029783705.1 Chaetodon striatus | reverse complement strand
GCTTCCAGGCCGAGAAATACCGCTGGGAGGCTGAGAGAGACGAACTCAGGGTAAATTTGTTTATCATTTCACATGCGTTTGTAACGTTAACGCCAAACAGAGGCCAGGGCGGATGTTGCAGGAGCTCTGTTACACTTGCTTTGTACCAGTACACATGCACAACAATCAATCAGTTTCGGGATGCCAGAATGCTAACGGGCTAACATTACACCCTATCATATTGTATTGACCAGGATGTGTTATTACTAGACAGTGTATGACAATGAGGGGACTCAATGACCTCCAGCTGATATCACCAAAAGCCAAACACCCCCTGTAGGCTTTAAACACATAATAACCAGCATTTTAATCTATGCCTTTTGGCCTTTAAATGACCATATGAACAGTTACACATGCAGTAAAGATACACAGCACCAAGCTACATGATAAAGGTCAGCATATGTCAATGTGCAAAAGCAAGCAAGTTATCCTGCAAATAACAAAGGTAGGTAAACAGAGGTTAGGTGTGGCTACCTTGCACTGTCTCCTTGCAGGTGTACATCAAAAGCATGCCTGTACCAGACTCTTTTTAGGATGGACTGTATTTTGGTATTTATGTGGCAACATACTTTGTTGAGTATCTTGATAATTATTGAGTTTTCATGTGCTACAGGGACAAATTAAAAGATCTATGGCTGTATTTCTGAGGTTAAAAGGTTATGACAGTGTCACCCAGCTGGCACTACCATTTAAAATCACTGCATTTAATAATCGTGATAATGCGAGCATTACTTGTCCAAGTGGTGTCCTTGCTCAAGGAAATGCCCTATTAAAATGAGGAATAGTTAATGTAGGAAATAGGAGACGTTAAATTTTATTTTTATTTGCCAGACAGATGGCACGGTGAAAGAAAGTGACCAGGGTGACCTTTGGACAAAGGCTTCCACTCTCACCTTGTAAACCAGGCTGCAGTTTGTGTAATATATATCATTTTACTGCAAAATCTCCTCAAGACTGTGGTTAGCAGTAAAAGGGTATATTTGTCTACCTGTCAGCATTGAAACAAAATCACAGATGAAGAAGTCAGCTGTGTAGTTGTAGTGTAATGCAGTTGTATTTGTCAGTTTCATCATGCTTTATTGACCCTCTTAGATCATCATTAGTCACGTACCATCCTATCTACGACTAACCTTGCAAATCCTGACTAAAGGTAAAAAAAAAAAAAGAAAGACATTACCTGCCATTTACAAACACATATTGTATGTGCTTTCTTCCTTCAGGTTAGAGAAGTGAGCTTGTGTCCTTAAAGGTCATCAAATTGAGTCGATGAAATGGCAAGAAAAATGTAATTTCCATAGAAATGCCCTTGAGCAAGGCATGAGTCCCCTAATGGTCCCAGTTATTCAGAGACTGACAGCAGGAGACAGAGGTTGCCCTGTGCAACATTTCCTACATGCGTGTGTTTAACTGTGTGAGGCAGAGCAATGCTGGGCAAGATTGTGCTTACTCATCAAATTGTTCCAGGTTAGGAAAACATACACACATTCAAAGATGTTTTCGCTCTGCGTTTGGAATGAAGGGATGAACAGTTCATCTTTTCATTCCTAAACCTACGTGGTCTTCCTCCTGTAACCACAGTTTGCTTGTAATTAGGATGAACTGTATTCCGGAGTTCATGAGCTTGACAAAAACACAGAAAAAACAGCCTCTTTTCTGTCACACTGCTTCCCACTTTGCCCCCGACTCAAACCTATGTAGTTATAAATAGGAGCCGTGATAAAATATGGATGAACAATAACAAACTGGTTGTGCTCGCTGCCTTTATAGTCATGTGTGGGGAGGAGTGGGAATGGAAGGCAGAAGTGGGCCATCGCTATGTCCAACACACCATTAGTGCTTGTTATGGAACTTTGTTTGAGTATTTGCTGCACATGGTCTGGTTTCACGGGTACAATTAGCACCACGGCCTGTGCTGAGAGAAAGAGAGGATTGCTGGAGTGCCAGGCTGAAAAATTGACCTAGCTTACATTTTAACACCCACAGGCCACAGGCCTCTGGCTTTTGTTGCCAATTTGCTGGCAGGGCTCTTAACATGCCAGTTAGCTTGCCCCCCCGGTCATGTCCTGTGTTGTTAGCACCATGCTGTACATGTCTCCTCACATGTTGGCTACACATGACATTTTGTTTTTGCATTCGTATGGCTAGCATGTGAAATCTAAAATGCCAGCAGCAGCAAAGCCATCAGCAATATTTGAGATAAACACTATCATGTTACGATTATGTGGCTCTTTGTGAGACTGCATGGATGTCTGTGTATGTAGCGCAGTGTGTATGTGCGAGACTGTAACACATGCTTCCTGTGTGAGTGTGTGTTTTGGTGTGAAAGGCACCTGTGGTATCGTGTCTCCAGTGACAAGCCAGGAACGAAGGCCCTCCCTGCTCTGGGCCAGGTGGGACGTCCCAGCGTGACCATGGGGGGCAGGTGGCGCTGGCCTTGTCTCTCTGTCCTTCAGACACACAGGAAGCTTTTGCCAGTGTATTGTTTCAAATTACACTACTACAGCACTGTGTCTGAACAAGCTTGTTTTTGCCTGGTCCTCATTATAATTTAATTGACAAACAGACTGAGCAGCCGACATCGAACCAAGTCACTCCTGTCACTCCACAGGGAAAAGGGCAGACCTTTACCTGTCCCTCTTTGAGTTATTCTCATTTTCAGCTTTTTAATTTTATTAACAGTGTCAGTAGTTGTGTAGAATAGATTACTGGTGACCCAGATGACATCACTTCCTGTTGAGTGTGGCCCAGGGGGCCCCTGGGTACACATCTCTAATTAATAGCTCTGCGCTCTCAGCCATGACACACATATGACATCCATATGTACTGCATTATTGCAGTGCGTGCCTCCCACATACAAACACTTGCAGCAGTCCTGTTCTATGTGTGATCTGACCTTTCTTTTCTCTGTGCCAAATTCTCCTCTTTTTGTTGTATTTCTTGGTTTCCATCTCAACTCATCCCCTGTAATCTTAAAAATCTAATGACTTGATTTGTTTCCCTTTCTTTTGAAAGGATGACATGCAGTATTTTTGCTTCCCATTGCACATCAGACATCTTCTAACCAAACTTCGGCAGCAAGCCCAACTTTTTAGGATGTCATTCTCCAGCGAAATACCTCCCGCGCACACTCGACGCACTCTGACACGCTCCATCAAAGCGCGCTGTCCCAGAAAAGTTCATTGCTCTACTTGTTGGCTCATGGATTCTCTCATGGGGATGAGGGGATGAGAAGATGGAGGGTGGCTAGTGGAAGAGCAAAGCTGCCCTTGACCCTGTTCTGCAGCTAGGAGAGGCGCACTGACAGAAAAGGCTAAATGTGTCACTTCTCCATGCTACAACAAACTCTGGAAAGGTCAGCAGCAGTTGGCCACATGGAGGAAAACCCACCCACAGGAAAGAGAGATCAGATGGCACCACAGGTTGGCTCGTTCCTTTGTACTTTGTTAGTGTACCAACTTGATACAAAGAAAATAACCTCAGTGTCAGTGTTAGCGGGGCTTTATCAAATAGAAAAATAGTATAACTTTCGTTATAAATACTGTGA
Organism: Chaetodon striatus; assembly: GCA_029783705.1. NCBI lineage: Eukaryota > Metazoa > Chordata > Actinopteri > Chaetodontiformes > Chaetodontidae > Chaetodon > Chaetodon striatus. The sequence goes on along the minus strand of JAPZEB010000024.1, from coordinate 19,162,175 downwards.
TGTCTTTTGACCTGCTGCTTTATTTTGGCTCTAATTTGAAGTGTTAATCTCTAGATGAGAACACCTTTAATAGCTGATGAATAGACTGCCTTGTCTCACTTCTTTTGGCTGGGTCCCACACACGAGTAAAGACAAGCAAGTCCCAGTTTGAACCAAATGAAGGCCAGAATGATAGAGACCAGTCAAACGTAAACAAATGTGTACTATAATAATGGATTTTTTTCTGTTTAAGTATTCACATATCTTGATAGGAGCTTTTAAATTTGGGATCTTATTTTACAGACAAGCTAATCTATTGAAAGATGCATTTTTGTTCTTGTCCCGATTGTGTGTGCCGGCGTAAATTAATCCTTTCTGACATCATATTTTACCCACTGACCCCCATCACCCAAGTAACGAGCAAGTAAAACCAGGTCAGAGGCAAAGAATAAATGGTTAAGTAATAGATAAGGAATGACATACAGCAGTAAACCCTTTTACACACTAATCCGACTGTTTTGGCTACCTTAATGTGTGTGTGTATACACGTGCAGCCTTGGCTCTATCTTGGGCCAATAAAGCAGTGTCGGGGATTTAAGGTTTCGGACAGCGCTGTGAACCTGTCCTTCAAGGAACACAGTGTGACACTGGCGCGTAGGGGTGTGATGGTTATCTCAGCGTGTGAGCAGGTTGTAGCTCGTCTGTGTGTGAGTAGGAGTAGAAAGACGTGCCCTGCCCCTAAAGGATGAACTACACATTCCTTTTAGAGGTGGAAATCACAAAGCATTTTGCTGATTCAAATATATAATTTAGATATGTAGTCACTATGTTTTTTTTTTTTTTTGTCTGAGCATAGCAATTGCATCAGCCTTCATACTAGGGCGACGTTACTGGGGCTGTTTTCAGCAAGCTGATGCTGGTTCAAGCTGGTACAAGTTAGGCCAACATAGGGCTGGGTATCTTCCAAAAATTTGGATACCAGTACCCTTAATGTGATACGGATACCAATAAAGTACTTCATTTGACACCTTTTTTTCTGCTTCATTCGATATCCATCATGTGAATGGAAGCATCCAGTTGCTTTACATGGCGCCAGACGTCACAGAAGTGTAGTATGCCAACTGCCAACTCCATCAAATACACTGCGCTCAACTTAAACACAACACAAACTGTATGGGCTGTAGCTGCTGCGGTGGTGGGCCTATTAAATGTCACATTAAATCAAAAAATGCTTGCAGCGATTGGCTGCGAGCAACACCATACAAATGGTATTTTTTTCTGGATGTGGGTACAAAAAGGATTGAATGCAGGTACTGTTTAACTGGAGAAGTTTTGATACTACTTGGTGCTGTTATTTCAGTCGATACCTTAAAGGTACCCAGCCCTAGGCCTACATGAACTGTTTACAAAGTCAAGAGCTCAGCATCCACTTCTCCACAGCTAGTTGTCACACCATGATCTTAGTTCATGGTGTTTCTGTAAGTTTTTAACCAGAACTGTGTGTCAATGCTGAGCTGACAATGGTGTTTTTACGCATCTAGAAGCAGCCGAGTCGGTACACTGAGGATTCTGTGTTCAGCATTTGTTTATTTGCCTCATACTCCGCTCTGGTCCCTCCTGAATTTGACAGATTTTACCTAAGTTGTCCACTTGACCCACAGCAGGTCACAGTATGTTAACACAGCTCTTTGTCATTATCATGGATGCCAGGTCAAGCTTGTCACCTTTATTGATAGAAGCAAATAATTTGTCATTTCACTTTGAAGATTTTAATGTGAGCTGGGATTTAAGTTGCGCTCCATCTGTGTTCAACCATTTATAGTACCCAGTATACATGTACATGCTGTTATCTGTTATCTAAACCTCCCACAGCGTGACATTGCCCAGCTAGCGAAACAGCTGAGCTCTGCTTGGCTTGTATTGTATGTTAGTATTTACATCTGATTATGTCCCACATGAAACAAGAGTTTCTGCTTGTGTGAAAAATGCAAATACAGTATCACATTTACCATTACAGAACACGGCGGCTACACAATTAACTTGCGTGCGGCTGAAAATGCTAAGTACCTTTTGCAGCTAACCCTGTGCTAGCTGTTTTTATCAACCACATAACCACAGCAAATGATATGTTATTACATAGCTGTTTATACATGGCTCAGCAGAATTTTGTGTTTCACTAGTCTTCCTGGCTTGTTAAATGAATGCATTGCTTTTTAAGCTCTCCTTTCAGTGCTCTGTATACATAAACACTGCTAATTGATTTGTTATTTTACTTACTTTAGAAGCTGAGCTGCCCTTCCGTGGTTCGGCCAAGTGTAATCTACATAAAGTTATTCGTATTTCACAACCTCTTAGATCATGCCTGCAGTGTTGACATGCTCGCTTTGACAATTATCTCCAAAATTCTCAGATAAGCATACAAAATCACATTGCATTAATCAGGATTACTCAGCAGCAGCAGTAGTAAGGTTTGCTTGGCAGATTATCTTGTGTTCCACTCGCCCTCCTAGCTGGTTACATGACTGTGTGTGTGTATGTGTGTGTGTGTGTGTGTGTGTGTGTGCGTGTGCGCACTTTCCCGGGTGATTGACTACCCTCTCAAGTAGACCGAGTGCCTGCCCCATGAGATAGTGTTTTTAGACTGTTCTAGTTTTACAGAACTGCGTATGCGTGTGGGAGCCGACTCGTGGACACACACAGGGACGTGCAGAGGAGAAATGGACTGTAAAACAATTGGTATTAATGCTCCAGCACCGCTTGGCACAGCAGAAAGAGAGCGAGAAAGAGAGGGAGAGGGTGAAAATGCAAAACTATTGTGTCTACCATCACCTGCATGCAAATCCAGAGAGCAGAAACCGGGGCAGGCCTTTTTAACTTACTTCTAAGTGGGATCACTGTTTTTTTTTCGTGGGGGCATTTTTCTCCTCCAGCCAATAGAGGGCAGGGTTTTTATTGCCTGGTGTAAACCACAGTTTGGCTTAAAAATGACCCACTGAAGCATCACCTGAATCAAAACACAGCATGCCGGAGACGTGTATGAGAAATCTTTTTCATCCACTTCAGCAGCCTTTACACATCTTCGTCAAGTCTTGCCATATGACTCTACACCTAAGGGAAGACCTTGTCTAAAGATAGTCCTCGTCAAATGTTGACAGCGTCATCATCCTGCATTTTCTCATTATCACGTTTTCTCTTCCTCTCACGGAACCCTTTAATTGTTTGCCATATGGCGAGCATGGGCAGTGAACATCTATTTCCTCAAGGTAAGAATTTTATCAGCTCAGTGAGGAAGGAAATGAGCGGAAACTGAGAGGGGAAGCACACAAAGGAAGGATGTGTCTTAAAAGAGGGTATTTGAATTTGGCCGGTGTGTGTCTTGTTTTTCCTCTTCTGCAGATGCGCACTGAGGCCTCGGTTAGGAGAAGTTAAAAATAAGAGCCCTGTTCCACAACCCTCTACTTATTCCTCTGGGTTCTCAGAAGTCATGTTTGCTATGCTCGTCACATCGAACTTTTTCCTTCACGGTCTCCGCTTGTGATCACTGTTGATATCAAATGCCTCTCTCGTTTTAATGGAGACCGTTAATGCTTTTTTATCCACTGCAGTTATGATGTCAATATAAATTGATTTTGCGATAATATGTGTTTGTGAGTCTTTGCTGTGTGTGTGTGTGTGTGTGTGTTCCTTTTTTGACGGTACTTTGTGTTCCTTACCATCCTGTATGTGTGTGTTTCAGGCTCAGGTGGCGTTCCTACAGGGTGAGAGGAAAGGGCAGGAGAATATGAAACAGGACCTGGTGAGGCGGATCAAAATGCTGGAGTATGCCCTCAAACAGGAGAGGTAAGACAAATGCCAGAAAACTCCTCCTTTCTGTCCCCGTGTCCTCCCGTCTGTTATCCTCAGCCTGCTGTCATAATGTTTTGCATGCTTTAGGCATAGTGATTTGCCAGTGAAAGGTTTTCCTATACTTGCTCATAATGCTTCCCCCATGTGGTGTTTTTTGGGGTTGCAGGGCTAAGCACCAGAAGCTGAAGACGGGAAACGACCAGAGTCCCGGAGACAAGAAACCAGAGACAGAGGCAGACCAACGTATGTTTAACCAATCTCTTATACACTCTGTTACTGCTGCTTTACTTTCAGAGCAACTCAAAGTTTCTGCTCTTCTCTTTTCTTGCTCATGCCTCGCTGTTGCATCACTATTGACCAATCTATTTTCTGTAGTTCCCAATGGGCCGGCTGAGTCAGACACTGAGCCAGCCAATCAGATGTCCTGGAAGGAGGGACGTCAGCTACTACGCAAGTAAGCCCTCTCCGTCATCAGCTCCTTTTTATCTCAGCACCATACTAATGTGTTCCATCAGCACTTTATCATTAAAAACTCGTGACCGAGACAAGAGGGACTGATATATGTGGCTGTGTGTGTTTATGTGCTCTTTCCTGTCAATGTAGATATCTTGAGGAAGTGGGTTATTCAGACACTATCCTGGACATGCGGTCTAAGCGTGTGCGCTCCCTGCTCGGGCGGAGCAGCCCCGAGGCTAATGGGCCTCCACCCAGTGAAACCTGTCCTGAGCCTGAGCCCCGGGCAGGTGGAGAGTCATTGTTGGTCAGACAGATAGAGGAACAGATCAAGAGGTGAGACTGTGGAAGCAGACATGCTCTTTCTTTCTCTGCTGTTGCTCCGCTGATCAGAGTAGTAAAGACATCCACAGTCTGCAACACAAGGCCCAAATCATGACTCTTCATATCAGTGTTTGTTTTTCCCCTCTTCATTAAATTACCCAACAAGTATTATCATTCCCTTCTTACTAGCGTTATAAAACTGCACACGTTTTTCCACCCAATCAAAATATAATGTCCATGCAGTTGTTATCAAAGTTCTTTGGGCAAATATTGACCCCATAGGCCTTTAGTCTTGTAGCACACTTTACAGATGTGACCTAATTTACATGTCACACCATTATCTGATAATCTAGTCCAAGACATGACTTTGAAACATTATGCTATGTTGAATTGGGGTATTTCAGTGCAAAAAGGTAGTGGATTCTCTCGTTAACACCATCTGACACAAAGCAAAGTAGAGTTTGACTTGGCCTGTGTGTTAGTGAGTGCAATACTGCTATAAACTGTGCTACGCTAGAAACTAGTAATGGATTTACCAGACAGGAAATGTGCAGGTGACTAAAGTGCAGTTAAGATACAGATAGGAGATCTTAAGTTCAGTTTAGACCAAACATTTTGATGAGACGAGTTGAGACTTGTAACCACTCACAATGTGCCAGTCTGTGACGTTCTGAAAACCTGCTAGTTTACACCAAAGCAGCTAGACGAGACGTTATATTGTGTTATATTGTCTCTATAGCAACAACTCTCTGTTATTCTGTTTTGATTTCCAACTTTTAAGGCTTGTTTTGATGCTGAATATAATTTGTAGCTTCCTAAAAAGGAATAAAGATAGTGATCGTGAGATACTTGCTACAGTTGCATCTCTAATAGTGATGAAACAGCGAAAACAAACAAAACGACCTGAGCGTCAGATGGACTGTATTCATGATAAATTATAATTCAAATAACAATTATTCAAATAACTAGGGCCGATTAATGAGTTAATGAGTGCGTGTGTGATGTACACAGGATGTTTGCTCAGTTTGACAAAGCTAACTTTGCTACAAGTACATTGCTGTTGGAACAGGCAACGTGCCAAATGTTCCCAAACCAACCTGGTGACGTGACAAGATGAGTCGCAGGTGACACCATCAGCTGGCTTGAGTCGAGTTCACACGGCCAGCTCACACCGCTGCAACTTCTCTGCAGCCTTTTAAAACGGTTTTGTCTCGTCGCAAATCTTTGGTCTAAACTGGACTTAATTTACTGTCGACAGTTTGTCATTGTATCATAAGACGTCTTTGTGAGTAGCATTTGTTTGTAGCAGAAATGTAAAGACAGTGAAACAATAGCACTTCCTAATCTCAAAAGCCAACAGAACAAGATACAGGAAAGATGTCTAAAACGGAGGGCATCCTCCATCATGAGAACATGGTAAGATTATTAAAAAAAAAAAAAAAAAATCAGCAGAAATCTTTTAAGATTTTAATTACACATAAAATACAGTCACTGGCCACTTTATTAGGAACACCTTGCTAGAACTGGGGTGGACCCCCTTTTTAATTCTTGATGGCATAGATTCAGCAAGGTGCTGGAAACATTCCTCAGAGGTTTTGGTCCATATTGACACGATAGCATCACGCAGGGACTTCTCCAGGGATTTGTCAGCTGCACATCCATGATGTGAATCTCTCACTCCACCACATCCCAAAGGTGCTCTGTTGGACTGAGATCTGGTGACTGTGGAGGCCATTGGAGTACAGTGAGCTCATTGTCATGTTTAAGAGACCAGTGTGCGATGATTTGAGCTTTGTGACATGGTGCGTTATCCTGCTGGAAGTAGCCATCAGAAGATGGGTACACTGTGGTCATAA
>JAPZEB010000024.1:19142599-19155617 GCA_029783705.1 Chaetodon striatus | reverse complement strand
TGTGTGTGTGTGTGTGTGTGTGTGTGTGTGTGTGTGTGTGTGTGTGTGTACGTGCGTACGCATGCGTGCATCAACGTGTGTGACAGTGTGCTTTGTACAGAACGAGGACATGAATGATGGCACGTGCTGCATGATGAACGTGACTGTCTGGTGTGTGACTGCACTGCTGTGTGTGTGTGTGTGTGTGCGCGTGTGTGCACGAGATAGAGAGCCCGCCTTCAGTCTGACACTTTCTGGCTCTCAAAGTGACAAAAAACGCTCTTGCCTCGATACTTCATTTAACAGTTGCCATTTCAACTCCCACACAGCTATTACATTGACAGCACACACACACACACACACATACACACACAGCCATGCAAAAAGCTGTTAGCATCGGTGTTAAAGAGTGATGGTCGCTCAATAGATGCAGTGTTGAGGTCTGATAAAGGACCATTTACTGTTCCCTTGAAGCGAATATTGAGCTCTGTGAAGCACCTTTGCCTTTGTTGCAAAGTTTTGTCTGTTTGTTTGAGCCTCTTCTTTCAGCAGATATTGTGCTTGTGAGCCGCAATAAAAAGTCATGTCAATAAAAACAACAATGTCAGCAACAACAACAAGAGTGCAAAAGGTGCATCAAAGAAACAAGCAACAAAAGCTGATTTTATTTTATTTTATTTATTTTTTTTCGAAGTTTAGCCTGTTGACTATAAATCATATTTACTTACCAAGAGTCTTTTAGACTTAGATGTCTTATCTTCCGGGCATCAGATGGTTTCAGTTCATGCAGACGTTCTAATAAACACAAAAACCTCACTCCTTCAGATTTATTTTTACAGCCAACAAAATGTTGTGTGCTGCTTTCTTCTGCGGTTACCGCCTGCCTTTCACAAACACTTCACTCATACATGTTTTTTTCTGATACATTGCTTTTTGTTATTTTGTTTAGTCAAGTATAAAGGCACTGACCTTTGCTTGCTTTGCTTTTGGCTTTTTGGATAGCTCGCAATGCACACTTACATGTAGCACCGATGCTAGTTTTGTTGTAGTAAATCACATCCATTCGCAGCATTAGCCAAGCACCTGACACATAAACACAAATATCTGTGTCTTGTGCTGCAGGCAGGAGTGTAAGAAGCTACGCGAGGAGCTGAGAGAGGACCACGAGGAGGACAAGGCCTCAGCACTGAATCAGCTGGCACAAAGCAAGGAGCAGGAAATGAGCAACGCCAGAGAGAGCTGGCAGAGGAAAGTGGAGGACCTGCTGGAACAGGTACAAGTGCTACCAATGGTTTCTGTAGACATGTAGAGTGCAGTGTGTGCATAGGTGTGGAGCAGCCTCCTGCCTGGCCTCTCTCTGGAATAAAATTAACATCCTGATGAAGTGTTTTTGCTGTTGCATGCCCTTAAAATTAAAGAGTGTAAAAAATCTCAAAGTACAAGGAGATAAAATGAACAAAATCAAAACTTTAAGTCCAAAAAGGAATATGCAAAGAATAATGATCACTAGTTCTGATATAGAGAATCAGCAGTGGGGAAAGAAGAACTCACAAAGAACGGACTGTGGCAGCCAATAGCACCATGAATTGTGCATCATTTGCAGCCACTACCTGCCCCGTCTCAAGGTCTGAATGACCAAAGATACTGGCTAATGGTACAGCGGAAACACACCCATAAAGTTTTGCTACTGAGTGAAATGTTCCCTGTTACATCTGACTGCAGTTATTCATGCGGCAAAGTATAAACGTTGCCTTTGCGCTAAGAACAGAAAACGGAGATATTCGTCCTTCGAAATAGTCGTTTACGAGCATGCCTGCTGCCACGATCACTGGATAGTCTGGGTGTGATAAATGCGCTACATTCACCACCAACTCTCTGAAGATGCTAATGATTTTGCTGTAACTGCGTATGGCTATTTATGGCCAATTTTGTGACAAATGTGTGCATATTACCTGATTCAAATGCATGCAAATAGCACAGGCGCAGCAGTGAGGGGTGCATTTCCCCTTTAGCAGATGCTTTGAGAATTACAGATTTGTCTTATTTTTGAATTCACCCATTAATAAAGTCCTGAATTCAAAATGTTTCTCACCAGATTTGTATCACAACAGTGTGGGTAGGTTTAAATGAACTATAGAAAACTTTATCTTAGCAGTGTCCAGATTTCTCTGCTTATCTCCCCGCTCTTATTTTTGCTGTTTCTGGGGCTGTTGCTTGATCTACAGATTGTACGTGCACATTAGGACACAAAGAGTATAGAAGCAGATTAAGAAAGAAGCAGCCAACCCTCTGTCTCTCAAACATGGACCAAACTGTTCAAACAGTAAACTAGGCCATGCCGATCAAATATAAGCCAAGGTTCTGTTGCTGTATTATCTATTTCTGGCCTAAAATGTCTTAAGGAACATATTTTAGTGTACTGTTTGGCTGTAATACAAGTTATGAACAAGAATCGAGTGCCATACTGTTTCCTGTAGATCAAACAGTAAAACAAAGCAGAGCTGCATGGCCTGTCTCTAAGGAACTTATTTTAGCTTTCTGTTTACCTGTTATTTCCGATCATTTGTTCCCAGCTGGCTGAGATATTGTTTCCTGTGGAAAAACGGACATTACATCACCCACCAGCGGGAGCATTATGCTAGTCCAAGGTTTTCTACCTCTTAGTAAAAGTGCATGACACAGCCCTTTTCCTCTGTTTTCTCTGGTCATGAAGCCCCAGTTTCAAAATGATTCGTGTCCCTCCATTGCGTAGACAGGCTAGTTTTATGAAAAGACCATCTTTCCAGCAGTGAAATGCTCCTTTAAATAAAGGTACAGCAGGGTTACATTAAAAATGTACTTAAGGTATCAAAAGTAAAAGTACTCATTATGCAGAATATTACTGGATTATAATTACTGATGCATTAATGTGTCATTTAAATGTTGCAGCTGGTAGAGGTTAGGCAAATTTCTACTACTTCATATGATCACCGGCCACTTTATTAGGTACTACTTGCTAGTACTCTTTTTGCCTTCCGAACTGCCTTAATTCGTCATGGCATAGATGACAGATGACAGCTGACAGCAGTGGCACCTGGTGTGGTCTTCTGCTGCTGTAGCCAATCTGCTTCAAGGTTCAACGTGTTGTTGGTTCAGAGATGGTCTTCTGCAGACCTTGGTTGTAACCAGTGGTTATTTGATTTCCTGTTGCCTTTCTATCATCTTGAACCAGTCTGGCCATTATCCTCTGACCTCTGGCATCAACAAGGCATTTTCACTGCTGCTTACTGGATATTTTCTCTTTTTCGGACCATCCTCTGTGAACCCTAGAGATGGTTGTGTGTGAAAATCCCAGTAGATCAGCAGATCAGCAGTTTCTGAAATACTTAGACCAGCTTGTCTGACACCAACAACCATGCCACGTTCAGAGTCACTTAAATCACCTTTCTTCCCCTTTCTGATGCTGGGTTTGAACTATTTGTGTTAAGCAGTTGAACAGGTGTACCTAATAAAGTGGCCGGTGAGTGTACGTACCTATCAGACAGGTATCTTGCAATGTAAAGATGAAATCTGTGAGTAGAAATATCTTAGTAAAAAAAAAAAAAAACATAAAGCACATAGTGGCCAAAATGTATAATATGGGATTATAAAAGTATAATTGGGGTCATCCTGTCTTCCTCTGAAAGGCATTGTCCTAAATAATCTTTTTGTCCTTTATAACATGGAATGAAGAGAATAATTATGTGTGCATTTGTAGGAACGCGGGCAAGGAAAGCTCTAAGGAACGTCTGGGCGGCTCGGTGCTCGATAAGATCCCCTTCCTGCATGGCTGCGAGGACGACGATGAAGATGACAGTGACGAAGAAGATGACTTTCAAGGCATGGCCACTGACTGCATCGATGGACCGCGCAAGAACAAGAAGTCACGTGTAAAGGTGTGATCAATGATCAGACATAAAAGTCAGAAGAGGAAGAAAATTGAATGACTAAACACAAACAATAAACTGCGAGTTTTATTAATGACATCATTCCATAATTATCCCTTTTCTCTGTTCTCCTGTCCAGATGGGTTCGGAGCCCATGACCACAGACCTGGACCCGGAAGACGAGGAGGACGAAGACGACTCGGAAGACGCCCTCAGTGAATTTGACTTCCTGGGCTCGGGGGAGGATGGGGAGGGGGCGGGAGAGGCCCGGATCTCGGGGGACGGACGGGAGTTAGGTACGCTGTTGCCATAGCAACACCATCAGCATCAGCACTGCCAGAATCACTGCCACCAGTGTATCTGTCTTTTTTGCCCCCCACCCCACCCCAACACCCACTCCCACTTCCTCCCCTGCTCACCTTTTTATCTTTTACTTCTCATTGTGTCTTGGCATCTCTTCTTGTCAATAAAACCAACCTCTTTTCCCAACCACCTGTCTCTCTGTCCTGTTTCACAAGCTGTCAGTCTGTGACTCCTTAGAGCTGTGTAGCTGTCACCTCTGTCTGCAGATGTAATTACTATGGTGCGGGGTCATTTCCAAGGTTATCACGCATGCTGCCTTCTCTTTCTATATGTCCACATTTCATTCTTTGAGCCACATTTACACTGTAACCCTGTGCTTTTATCTATTTCATCCTCTCACGCAAAGACCCTTTAAAATTGTATGTTTTGTATTTAAAGAACAAAGTCTCTTTTTATCTACATTGGTTTTGTCTCATCTGTCCATCTGCTGGCCTCTCCGTCTGTCCTCCGCCTCTCTGCATGACTGGATGTTTTGTGTCTCTCTCCTCTTGCCGGGTTCAGAGAACCGCAGGAACAAGTTACAAGGCATGATGTCGGACTTCCCCCCTAAACCCACCCCGCCCCCTTCTGTACCGGGACAGGCTCGCTCCGCAGAAGGTAAGACTCCCCCACCAAATATGCCCCATAGAAAAACAGTAGATGTTCCTCTACTACCACCTACTATCCCACGCGCATGATTGTAGCTTAGACGTTGCATCACAAATTTAGATGCTGTCTCAGTTTTGTTCAAATTTAAAGCCTGCGTAGGGGTAAACTTACAAAACTGTTCCTGCACCTATAAATATTTCCTCTGGTACACAGTGTGGGAGTGAGGAAACAAGATGAATGGACTCTTGCCAGGGAGATCTAAGATTCACTGCTATGTTTCCCATTCTCCTCATATCAGCCTGTATTAATAGGGCCGTGATGTTTTGTCATAACTCTTGTGCTTTTCCACCTCCAACCTGCAGGTGGTGCCCTGGGTTTTTCCTCTGACGTCTTCATCATGGATGCCGTCGGAGGAGGGGACATGAACCTGGGTGAACTGGCTGATCTCACCGTTGCTAATGACAACGATCTGTCCATGGATGTAATGACACATTTGTTCTGGTCTGGGTGTAATCCAACCTGCGTGAAAATATGTGAATGCTGACTCTTTTTCTTTTTTAATGCGTGTCATGTCAGATGCAGGATAACAGAGAGGAGTTTAAGAAGACATGGAACCCTCGTTTTACACTACGCAGCCACTTTGATGCCATCCGCGCTTTGACCTTTCACCCCAGCCAGGCGGTGCTGCTCACAGCCTCTGAGGATGGGACACTAAAACTGTGGAACCTCAACAAGGCCATGCACTCCAAAAAGTAAGAACACTTAGATCCACAGGGAGTGAGGAACCAGAATTCATTTATAAAGTACTTTTAATACTTGGAACTCACTCTAAAGCCTTTTCAAGCAGTAGTAGGACCGGTAACCTAAAAATGTAAACCCAAACACAGCAAACACAACTAAGAAGCAAATTTAAAAGCATGTGTCTATCCACAGGAACGCAGCGTTGGATGTTGAGCCCATCTACACATTTAGAGCACACAGGTGAGTTGAATACAAGTACAAATTCACACCTTGTGCACGAACCTGTCACTGACAGACTCAGATGCAGTGCAAACACTGATGCCTCTCTCTTTGTGTCTAGTGGAGCTGTTCTGTCACTAACCATGGGCGAGGACGGAGAATCCTGCTACAGCGGAGGTCTAGATGGAACCGTCAGATGTTGGAAGATGCCAGACCTCAATGTGGATCCTTATGATAACTACGGTGAGTCCTCCTCAACTGCAGAGTATGAATAATATTCCAGTTTAGAAGTGTATCTTTTTTTTTTTTTTAAATACATGTGTGTTTAATATCCAGATCCTGGCATCGAGAGCAGCGTGCTAGCCGGCCACGAGGACAGCGTGTGGGGTCTAACTTACTCAGCAGTTCACCATCGTCTTGCCTCGTGCTCAGCCGACGGCACCATTCGCATCTGGGACCCTCAGAACTCGGCTCCCTGCCTGTCTGTCTTCAATAAGGAGAGAGGTAGACGTCTTTCTTGAGTGCTTAGATGTGCTTTTTGAGCTTTTATATTGCGTTCATGCCTCAAAACTTCACTGTCTCCTGTCTTCTACCAGAGCACGGAACGCCCACCTCAGTAGCCTTCGTGGCCACTGACCCCAACCAGGTGGTGGTGTCATTTGACGCTGGCGAGACGCTTCTCTACGACCTCAATACAGAGCAGAGCGTCACGGCGCTAGAGACACAAACCAAGGATGGTATGTCCTGGATTTTATTCGTAACAGCTAATGAGTAATATCACCCACTCTGAGATAAGTTAAAAATAATGGGTAAATAAAACACAAAGAATTCAAATGGGGTTGTCTGTCTTCCTTTGCAGGCAGTGAGCTGATCAACCGTGTGGTCAGTCACCCATCTGAGCCCGTCTCCATCACTGCACATGAGAACCGCACCATTCGGTTCCTAGACAACAAGACAGGTATGTGCAGGAGGTCTTTTATTTGTCATTGGTTAACTTCCTTTGTTTAAATGCATCTAAATAAGCTTGTTTTGTGTGTGTGCAGGTAAAGTTGTCCACTCAATGGTGGCTCACTTGGATGCGGTCACCTGTCTCACTACAGACCCTAAAGGCACTTACCTCATCTCTGGCAGTGAGTACCACTCATCTTTACTGTGTCCTTGTTCAGCTTAACATCTTAGGACAGGGTGTCCTCTGGAGTAAAGACTTATCATTTTCAAAATACTGTAAACTACGATCTGATTCATCTGCATGCTGTGTTTTTAGACATCATTGTACTCAAAGAGAGATTTAAATGCTTACAGTCTCATCTATTCTGTACACAAGGGGACATTTTTCAGGAATCAATTTATAGGTAATGTTAGTTTTAGAGTAATAAAAATAAAAGTTGTCAACGGTTAGTAATACACCATCAAATTCATGTTTAGACAGAATGAAACAATCACAAAGCCTCTGTACAGTCTGGACTCCTGGCTCAAATTACACCACAGTGCCCTGCATAAGAAGCCATGCATTAAGTCTAGCCTGTAAAACAATCTAAAGGATTCCCTTACATTGCGCTCCACAGTGATCTTTGCCCCCCCATAACACTGTTGACCTCGTTTCCACCCGCTCTCTGCCCCCTGCAGGCCACGACTGCTCGGTGCGCCTGTGGATGCTGGACAACAGGACGTGCGTGCAGGAGATCACGGCTCACAGGAAGAAGCACGACGAGGCCATCCACGACGTGGCCTTCCACTCTTCGCAGCCCTTCATCGCCAGCGCCGGGGCAGATGCACTTGCCAAGATCTTTGTCTGACAGCGCTGTTGTCATTCTGGTGAGACAAGGGGTTATTTAAAATATTTAACAGAAAGCCTGTTTTACAAATGAGTGAGTGGAGTTTGTTAGAAGGACATTTAAGAGGCAGAGGGGGTTGAATGAAAGACTACAGAGCTGCATTATGGGACACTGTAGAAATAAGTGAGGATATCTCAGCGTCTGCTGCTTCTCTTTTGACCACTCATGTTTAAAATCTGTCTCATGCAAGTCCTCTATCTTTATGAATGTGCAACACTACATTGATTGTTGGGGAACACCTCCACACGCTGGCTGTCTTCTACAGTCTCCCTTCGCCACAAAGGTGACAAAGTGAACATCCTACCTTTTTCAAAACACTCACTAGAGATCTCATCACTGGTGATTACCCTTACATATAAAGATGAAGGAGCTCACTCAAAGGTTGATTAATGCTTTGGTCATACGAAAGTTTTCCTTCCACTCCTCATCGACAAACATCCCATTCTCAAAATTGTCCCACCATCTGCTGGTTTGACTGCTCCTGATCCAAAACCATTGTTTCTGGAGGATTTTATACCACAGACACTGAGGTAGATCAAATGACACTGGGTGCAGGAGATGCCTCTGGTCATCTGTGAAGTGATGCAGCAATACTAAGTTAAGATGTAAAGTAGTCGATAGACCAAGCAGTCCTGAGAAAAGCTAAACAAACTGGTAGTCAGCTGTTGTTGTTTTCTGGCTCATGCTGATCACACAAAGCAACAATGGAACAATTGGCAAGCAAACATGCCCACATAGATACAAATTAACTTGAGTTCTTAAAAATCTGTGCACCTAACCTAGGAAGGCGTTTTGAAAAATCTCCATTTTAGTGACCGAAAACTTTGAGTGTGGACGAGAGCCCAAATGTAGAGGAAAATATCAGTTTTCAAAGTCAATTTGTTTAAGATTAGCTGAGCGTCACAAATTTACTTTAAAAGTAGTTCTTTGTTAAACCCTCTCAGGCTTAAATCCTACCAATTTAGGAATTTTAAATGCCTACTTTTCCCCCCACTATGTAACATTACATGTATTACGTTATCTTCAAACTGTAATAAACTTGAATAAATAGCTTTTTTTTAATTATTTGTTATCGTGTTCGAATTTTACAACTCTAAATTGCCAGATTGTGTATGTTTTTAAATTACAGTTGGACCTAATACCTTGTGCCTTTCATGTCAGTGCCATGAACAGTGCTGAACGACTGTCAGTCTAACTTTGTTTACTTTCTTTCTGCTTTTAGAGTCCAACAAAAACAACTGGGCCAAAAGAGACTGAAGACTACAGTGGACAAATTTCACCTGCTTACACACACACACAGACACACACACACTCTCACACACACTCACACTTGTCCTGCACCCCACTGGCTGGGTCATCACCACAGGACGTCACCTCCCTTCAATTCCTTACTGTTCTCTGATGCCTCAGTGACTTCTTGTAATACTAATCACACTGCTTTTTTATAAAATCCCGGCTGCTCCGTTTTCGAATAATCACCTTTGGAGTAACACTTTTTCTACACTACAATATTCTGTTCTGCTTTTGTTTTGTTTTTTCGTTCTACCAACACTTACTACAAACCACCGTGTGTGTGTGTGTGTGTTTGTGCGCTTGAACTGCTGACACACTACTCACACTCCACCGAGAAACCACAGAGGAAACGCTCGCACTGCACAGCACACACGATGCACCACTGCATTTCATTTGGGATCTTTTTTTTAACAAATTGCTTGTGGCTAACATAGATAGACATGTAGGCATGACTATAAACAGTTATCGTTCCCAGTGTCGGCAGAATACACCTGACCAACCTCTCTGTTGGGAATTAATGTATTACATTCCAAAGACTCCAGGTAGAGTGTGTGTGGTGTCGTATTCGGGGTTGGAGAATGTAAAACTGAGTTGTGTGATGTGATGAGGCATTAGACAGTTGCTAACCAGTGTTGAACAAATAGCTTTAATTTCAACTTTACGGCCAAGACACCAAGTCTCACTGTTTGTCTGAGTATTATAGCGTCCCCATGATTCTGCCTCTTCTTGTGTGTGTGCGTGTGTGAGATAAAATGTCACCCTGCTGTACAAGATAAATGAACATATTTCCACACGGTCCATTTTTACAGACGTTACAGTTTGAACTCTGCAGACTGATGCTCTCACACCACATTAACCAGCTAAAGATAGATATCATGAGAGTGCAGTTAAAGTCCGTAGACTTACATGGGTGGTGAGGCCAGTCTGTATGCTCTCAACAAATGACGCCGATTGTGTCATTTGGTGCTTTTTACTGTACAGACGACGAGTGTGTGCGTGTGTTTGTTTATGCACTAGTTAAATCACGGTGCTATGAAAGACCTTGTCAGTCTTGAGTCAGAATCAGGGACCTGTTTTGTGTGCGTGTGTGTGTGTACGCGTGAGAAGGAGAGACTGTGTTTCTCACTCATCGGGCTACAGATCTCCACAGAGTGAATCTGCTTTTTAAATGACATTTCATCGTTGAATCATTTCATTAACTGTGGTCACATTTTAGAATTAGCGGTCACTGTTAAAGTCTCTCATTAGAGGGATGTGAATAATGTCGGGCTTTGATCGTTTCAGGCTTGAGGAGTGTACAGAGCTGATGATAATTTTATTACAGTGAGGACCACTTGGACTGAAAACGTTTTCCTGAGATGAGAGCTGCTCGGATCGTCTTTTTCATTTCATCAAGTCGGTGCCAGTTTTGTAGGCGGTGCTCGGTTCTGGCTTGTTATTTATTCAGGCTTTCAAAAAATAAATAAATAAATCAATAAAGCTTGACATTACCTTCAGTTGCATGATGAGGTGAGGTCCCCTCATCTTGTTTTTGATGTGCATCAGTTGCACAGTAGCACATTACCCAGAGAGCTAATGATGTGAAGCTGGTCTCCTCTTTCAAAGGAGGTGTGCTGGGAGGGAAATAAAAGAAGAAAGTCCATTAAAATTCAGCCACTTTGTCATTTCAGAAAGGAAAAAAAAATGACAGTTGATTTAAGATGTGTGGGTGTCAGTTAATATTCGTAACATGACTCGGCACCTAATCTGTCTTGCTGATTTGTTACGGTTCTGCTGTTTTGAATGTAACCCAGAGAACATTTGGCTTAGGTGGAAACATTGTTCCTTTGAAACACCTCACATCTATCTGTCTGTGCCCTGCATTTACACTGATACCTGCAGGACACATGTTTCTTTGCTTTAGGTTAAAGGTGACCTGACTTTAAATTACTTGACCAACATTTTTATCGTATTATCTTGAGAAGACTGATAAAAATCAGGTGTTAAATCAGTTGGTTAAAGGGCACCCTTCACCTCTTAAACATTACAGGGTCACACGAGGGGTTGGAGGTCAGATCTAAGGGTTCAAAGTATCCTGGAGGTAAATACTTCTCTCCTTTCCCCATCACTGGGGACTCTAGCATTTATAGTTCAGATATTTTGTTTCCTGAAACAGGGTGGTAGACTGTGGACATTATTGTACTGCTGCTGGACATAACGTCCTGGTATCACATTTAGCTACTTCTTGGCTCCACTTTGCACTACATCTAATAGTGGATGCTTCTGGTGAGGAGTGGTTACAGACAGGGTGCAGAAATAATGTTTTGCAGGTATTTCTTATACAATCCGGAGTAAATACTACAAAGGTGGAACCTGCTGTGGCTCACGGTTATATGATAGTAAGAGCTACTGATGGCCAGCTTTCTTTTTCACTCTGACCTACTACGTCCCCTCTCTGAGAATAAAGACAAATCACTATGACACATCAAAAAAGAAAAAAGAAATCGAAACAGAGGTTGTAAATGATGACTAGAGATGCCATTACGTGCTGTAAATGTCCATCATTTCCTTGTTTTCTTTCTTGCATTTCTTTTCTTTGATTATGAATATGATTAATAAGATGTAAGAATACTGTAGTATCATAAGTGAATCATTCTTCCTTGCTAGGCATAGAACTTGCTTGTGATTGATAATGGCAATGTATAACTTGTAAAAAAGAAAAACGGTTAAAAAACATGAAAAATGTCGAAAATAAGTTAAAAAAAAATCTGTTACCAGTCAGAGGCCAAGGTAAAGGACTCTCATTTCTTTGTGTTTTTATTTTTTTATTAGCAATTTATCACTGTGTGATATTTTGTACATCATATTAAGCTGTATTCAAACTATTTCCTCTAACTACAAGGGATAAGAGACCTGCTTTTTATTAATTTTGTTTTATTATATATTTTTGAACTGCATTCTAGCTTGTATCAAATGACTTTCTCTTTTTGTTTACGGGTCCCCTGTTGTATGTCATTAAGGAAGAAAAAAACAAAAAATGAAGATTTTGTACAGTGAATTGAGAGTTGTGTTTCTGTTGTCTTTCTTGCCTTCCACTAAGGGATACAACACTTGCAAAAACAACTGGATACATGGAAGTATCATCCCTTACATGTCTGAAAAGTAAGATAACAAAATGCTGTAGGAGTATCATGATGGAAAACTACTAATAAAGGGCTACTCCGGGAATTTATTTTAGGGACTCCTTAGAGACCGATTAAAGGTCTTGTGTGTTGGATTTAGTGGCATCTAGTGGTGAGGTAGCAGATTGCAACAAACTGAAACCTATACCATGTGTTAAGTCTAGGGATGGGTACCGAAACCCGGTATTGAACAAGCCCCGGGGCTAAATAATGAAAGACCGTAGTACTGATAAACTGCAACGTTATCGGTTCTTTTATCGATGCGTTTTTAACATTTTGGTTCACTTCATCATCATCCGGCAGCCTCTCACCTATGCTCTGTGCCGGAGCTGACCTCCTCCACATACAATAACAACCACAGATTACCAGAACCATCCTTAAACACGAACAATTATAAAGTGGCAGCCAACAATGTAAGCGGACACAAAAAAGGACTAAATTACAGTGCACACGTTGAAGATGGTGGTGGGATCACATTTCACTGGAGATGTTTCTTGTATAATTCAATGTGACTAATAAATGATTGATCGGTTCATAAAATGGCATTAGTGAAATGAGTCATTTCGTGCTTCCGCATGCCTCTACTTATTTACTGATGTGTCTTTCCAAACATAAGTCCATGGGAAGCCGTCATTTCAGACCCCAAGGCATCACATGACAGACCCAGACGTTGTATTCCACGCTTGGGCTGCTTTGTCAAATTGGCTTCAAACCCCAGGGCTGTACCTGGAGACTTGGTCTACACAGTAGGCGTAAAGTAAGCAACATGTAAGCAAAGCAGCACCTTCAATGCTTTTCTTAATGCATTCAGGCACAGTTTTGAGTGTAGGTCACCTGAGTTTTGGCAGCACTCAGAAGCCAATACACAATCACTGTAGCTGCACACATACAATAGAAGGAAATAGATTTAAAGCATAAAAATATGGGTCGTGCT
>JAPZEB010000024.1:19108052-19122738 GCA_029783705.1 Chaetodon striatus | reverse complement strand
CTGATAGTTAAGTTAATGTTACCTGAAGGGAGCAGCTCACTGTACTTTCAGTGCCATTTTGAAATGACTCGGCCATGTTACTGTAGCACGATGTGAAAACTTAAGTTCTTAACATATACACTGATCAGAAAAATAAACTGAATTAATGTAATATCTGATATTGTAGGTTTTTTTTCTTCGTTATATTTTCATATTCTATATTACAGTGTGTGTGTAAATGGACTGCACTTACATAGCACCTCTCTAATCTTTGGACCACTCAAAGTGCTTTTTACACTACGAGTCACATTCACCCATTCACAAACACATTTACACACTGGTGGCTGAAGCTACCGTACGAGGTGCCACCTGCTACACAGCTTTACTCACACTCACACACCGATGGAGGAGCCATTAGGGGCAATTTGTGGTTCAGTATCTTGCTCAAGGATACTTAGACATGCAGACTGGAAGAGGTGGGGATCAAACCGTGGATCTTCCACTTGGTGGAGGACCTGCTCTACCTTTTGAGCCACAGCTGGCCCACTGTGTGTGTGTATAAAAAACATTCTCAAATAAAGTGGAAATGATTGCTTTAATAATAACAGAGAAATGTTAAGGAATTGATAACATTACAGTTAAATGATCAATTTAAGAAAGAAACACTTATTTGGTATAAGAATGGGTATAGGCAGTTCCACTGCAGTATATGGAGGTCCCCTCTTTGATAGATGTTGCCCAAGAATTCAAGTCCCTTCTTCGTGATTTCTTTAAAAATGTATAAAAAGCACATTTGCAATAGAATCATGTGAAAAAAGACCCCAAAGTATTTTTTTCCTTCTTTTTTTTTTTTTATTTTTTCAAAATGACCCGAAAGAGAGGTCCACACTTGGTTGGGTATAGTTACAGTCCACTGTTGGTAATGTAGGTGTGTAAATGTGTGTGCGTGTGTGTGACTGTGTGTGACTGTGGTAACTGCCTTATATTTAACACGCCGTTACTCTTCCTCCTCAGACCAACATTGTATGCTTATAGGTATATCACTTTACACCTTTGAAGTGCTCTAAACCTCGTTCTCAAGGTTGCAGTTTCCTGTGTCGTGGAGGTAACAGATAACATCAATACTTGTAGCATTACTAGTGCTAATCAGTACACTAATCACTGCTAATCGCTGCTAATGATGTTACTGGTACTGACTAAATAAGTATAAATATTGTTATACAGTGTATTGAATGGTATTGATATAAAACAATGTAGCAGTGGAAGTGAAGCCTCGTGGCCCGAGGCAACCAGAAAAGTACTTTCTTTGACCTTGTGAAGTTTCCCGTTATGTTGGGAAAAAAAAAACTTGTCAAAGAAACAACAACAACGCCTAATAGCTGACAGGGCACTTTATAGAGTATAACTTGCATCCCAAGTATAATATGCTTTAAGTAAATTTCCAATGTTACATAAAAGTTGCTTCATTCGAACCATTTTGCACCCAACTAAAAACGTCTATAAGGGTGCATAAATATGCTTTTATAAGACTCATTCCATCAGTAAGTCGTTAAACAAAATACTGGCTTGATCTCTGCATTGCTGAGACTGACTTACTTAAATCTGTTGCATGTCTAAAGGAAAGAGTTTGGCTAGATGGCACCGAAGCTGTTGCATCAATCTGATCATGTGCTCGTGTATTTGTGCGGCTTGGTGGTCGAAGGTGGCTCATGCTGAGCTGCTGGAGGGGAAGTGATGGGGAGGATGAAAAGCAGAAGCGAGCGGCTTTCTCAGCAGGACATAAAAGTCTTTGTGTTCTTCACACATGCAGCGTCTTTATATAAAGAGGGTCTATATTTAGAGGCTCTGCTCTTCAGCCGTTTGACAAGCCCTCAGGGTCAAAGTGAAACCGCCTCAACTGGACATCAGTGCGGGTGCTTGTGTAGTGAGCATCGGTTTGTCGGAGGCGACACTAAACTGTTGCTGAACTGTTAAGAAAAACTGCTGCTGCTCGTTTTCTCGCATGTCCTCTCAGTTAAATCTTGTATGATTTGTCTTGATTGTTAGAAAACCATACATTTCTCAGAGAGGTTACTAAAATTCCTGTACATTGTGCATGTAGCAGCACAAACATACAGTATAGTTACCTGGAAGAGGAAAGAGGAATTAGGTCATCGTTTCATATTCTACAGGTTCCAGTTTGTCTTCACTTCAGGCAAAAGATCGCAATCGCTACCTCTGTACTTGTGACCTGAATCATATGACCAGAGGTGGTCAAAGAGGTTATAAACAAACCAACAGAAAATGAGCTCAGAGGAGAGGAAATGGCAGCCAGCGCTGTGGCATCATGTGTGTGTGTCATGTGCGTGTTTGAATACAATGTTTTTGAGCTCAACTTTCACTCACAAAAGCCTTATTCCATGACGTCACACTGATATGATGAGAAAGGTGTTTTCATGTTTGTAGCACACACACAGAGTGATATCACTTGTTTTCTCTGTTTTTGTGTGTTTAGATCTTTTTGTGTGACTGTGTGTTTTTAATGATGACTGAGTAATGTTTGACCTTATCAACGTGATTGACAGTGGCAACAGTGCGACCCACAGCAACAAGTGACAGTTGTTGTTGCTCAGGGCAATGATGATGAGAGATGCAGCATCAGCTGTGTTTATAGTTAGGTTATAACATTTGCGCTCAAATATGAGCAGCTTTGACTAGTTCCTGTTAACCCCATCAGTCCCAGTGTACCACCTACTGTGTTTGCACATGAATTGAATGGATAAGGATTAGGATTTAGCGGGATATATTGGCAGAAATAGAGTGTAATATATCTTAGTGTATAATCACCTAAAAATAAGAATTGTGTTTTCATTACCTTTGAATGTGCCGTTTCTATCTACATAGGGAATAAGTCCTCGTTCACAGAGTCTGTTGCGTTGCTAAGAACAGACAAACCATACACTGACTCTTGACAGGGTTTTCATGTTTTCGTGTTGGCCACTGTGGTTAGTAGGAGGAGACCTTTGCAGGAGTTCACACTTGGCACATGGGAGAAGTTTCAGCTGTTTGCAGTCTGCAATCTGCAAACCTCTGCCAAATACCACTAAGTCCTGCACACTGCTCTTTTAAATACCTTTATGATTGTAATATCATGCATGTTGGAGCGGAACTGTTCTATTACAATCTAAATTCTACATATGGTACATAGAAAAGTAAATAGTAAAAAATAAAATCTGACTTAAGCTTCTAGAAACTAGAAAATACATCCAGGTGTACAACTAATTGTTTCTATAGTCAATTAATGTTTCAATAAAATGGTGAAAAATGTCCATCACAATTTCCTATAGCCCAAAGTGATGTCAGTGACTTGTTTGCTTTGTCCAACCAACATCCCAGAGCCCAAATATGTTTCATTTACTGTCATATGTGACAAAATAAAAACAGCTAATCCTCACATCTGAGAAGCTGAAACTATTAAGTATTGGGCATTTTTCCCTGAAAAATGACTAAAACAGTTGATTGAAAATATTAAAATATGTGACTTAGACTAGTCAGCTAATCATTGCAGCTCTTAATAAAACCATATTTAAAACATATAGGTAACTTTAAAGGAGCAGTGCGTAGGATTTAGCGATATGTAGCAGTGTGGATTGCAAATTGCAACCAGCTGAAAGTTCTCATGTGTGCCAGCATGAACTCCCAGTTAGGATTCTGGGAGTTCATTTTCTCTAGAAGATGAATTATATGCAGAGTTCTCTATTTCTCCAAAACAAATGGACCAGGTGATTAAAACCGGTAAAAAAAACACTGAATAAAGAAGTTTCACATTAAAAACAAGTGTTTTTTGGATGTTGTTTCAGCTCATTATGGAGAAGCTGATAACTATGGTGGCCATCACACATACACGAATGGCCTTATCTAGAGCCAGTGTTTGGTTTGTCCATTCTGAGCTGCTGTAGATACATTGCAGTGCAATAAGGGGGACTCTGCCAGGAACCGCTCCCTATGTAGCTTTAAACCGCTCATTCTAAGGTAACGAGAACACAGCAATTCAAATTTTTAGGTGATTATAAACTAATGAAAACATACTTAGTACATTATATTTAATTTCTGCCAATAGATGCCCCTAAAGCCTACACACTGGACCTGTAAAAGACACACAAAGGACATGACAGTAGAGTGAAAACAGTTTAAGGTTTTGGACAGAGACAGCTCAGTAGGAGTAAGAAATGGAGAATTTTAAAGTCTTTTTTTTCTGCATTGATTTCTAGATTTCTTTGCTCAGTGTACCTCCGTGGAAAATCATTTCATCATGTCCCGAACAGAACACAGCATCAAACCTTTGAAGAAAGGTTAGTTAAGTCATTGGTGAGGGCATGCGCCGCTGGCCGACCTTAACATTACATCAGCTTGCGAGAGAGAGGGAGTGGACCACATTGAGGGCAAAGTTAGTGAAGATCAGAAAAGATGACACAATGCTTTCCCTTCTGCATCCTTTTTTCTGTCTTTTATGTTGTTCCTTTACAGAGAGGCTCATAAAACATATTGTGGTAAAAAATAAAAAGAAGAGGCTGATATCTGATGAGGACAGCTGGACAGCACAGAAGAAAAAAACCTAAGGAGAGGTTGATAAACAAGGCACTGAGGAGGAAATTAAGAGTGATCGGAGAAAAAGAGGGAGGGGTTGGGGTAAAGAAAGCCTAGTCCATAATTCATTTCACTCATAATGGCTTCATTGGCCCGAAGAGCTGCAGGAATAGCGCAGGCAACTCAGGGCAACCTGATCCCTGGTAACCCAAAGAAACCAGCTAGAGACACAGCCCTGACTTCAGGCAAACCACACTACACTACACTACAGTATGTATGATAATACAGCCAGCTCTTTGTCTGCAGACTTTACACACATGCACACACACGATACTCCTAACCTCTGCCCTCACAGCAAGATATACAGTGTACACACAAGCATATAGAGGTGGTTATGTAATTACAAGACAAATAGTTTTTTTACCATATTGACATACAGGCAGAAGTATTGTGTGGCTTTTGTGCTCTCCCACCCTGTATTTTCTCTGAGAACTGGGACATGGAGAGAAGAAAAGTAGAAAATGGTCATTTTCTCTGAGGTAACTGTGGTTTGGGGAAGCTGGGATATTGTGCTTTTCAGTCGAGCTGTAAAGACTTGTGGTCTGCACAGACGTGGCAACTGCAGTTGCGGTCGGCACATTGTGTATGTTTTGGACAGAAGGCGTAGGATAATATGACTTGCCTTGTTTCTTGAGTTGCTCAGGAAAGAAGTGAGCAGTAACAGTAACAGTGTGGGGTTAATGGCAGAGAGGCTGGCATCAAACGGCGCTGTGGGACTTACAAATGACTTAGGCTGAGGGTTGTCTGTGGATTTGGGCTGAGCTGGGAGTCTCCTCTGATCTGGGCTCTGTGGGTGTTTTGTAATTACAAGTGGCAGCAGTTGGTCTTATTTGTGGCAATCCCAGGTACTGATGCATGTAGTTATTACATGATTCACTCCTGTCAGAGAGCTTGTGGGTTTTTTGAGTCTGGTCTTGGTAAAGTTTGGAGCCTCTTCTTATTAGTATCTGTATCGTCTAATTGACCTGAAGCCAGAACCATTAATATAGACGTCTGTTCGGCTTAAAGGCCCTGTTCACCAAAAAAGAACAAAGTTTCTCTTTTACTGCTTGTGGTATCTCCGCATGCAGATAGTTCTGGTTTTATCTGGTTATCACAAAAGGGAATTTTTGTCTCACACAACATTAAATAACTGCAAAAATGTAATGGCACCCTCTCTTTCCAGAAACAACGTTGCTGTTACTACTTGATAATCTACAGGCCTCTGAGTTATTGTCACCAGAACTACTACCAAAGAAATAGTCCTTATTAACAGTGTGTTTAATGGATTACTCAGACTAGAGGGTTACTGACTTTTAAAAGACACAATGCTGCTGAATTTTTAAATTTCTGTGATCACCACTAATGAAGTGAAGTTCAGGCAGCCCAACCTGAATCCCTGCTACACTCACATGTCACTGAAAACACATCTAATGCTTCCTTTTTATCATGGCAGTGTACTTAAAGTCATCAGCGCTCTGCTCACTCTTCTACTGCTCACCTGATAGCTATGGGTCCCACCTCCACTCCAGCATCCCTCTGTCGGCCCTCAGACAACATTCCCAAACAGGGGAAGTTGTTAACATCACTCCCTACTCCCTGCTTTGCCGAACTCAGTGTGAGAAACAACTTCAGACATCTATATTTTACATATTAACAGTCACATACAATTTAGTGGTTCAGCCTTAGAGATAGGATGAGGAGTTCGGACATGCAGAGGGAGCTCGGAGTAGAGCCGCTGCTCCTTTGCGTCAAAAGGGGTCAGTTGAGGTGGTTCGGGCATCTGATCAGGATCCTCCTGGGCGCCTCCTGTTAGAGGTGTTCTGAGCATGTCCAACTGGAAGGAGGCCTTGGGGCAGACCAAGAACATGCTGGAGGGATTACATATCTCATCTGGCCTGGGAACGCCTCAGGTTCCCCCAGGAGGAGCTGGAAAGCATTGCTGGGGAGAGGGACGTCTGGGGTGCTTTGCTTGGCCTGCTGCCCCCACAGCCTGGCCCCGGATAAGCGGATGAAAATGGATGGATGGATTGCCAGTAAAAAGACAGTGCGCGGGAATTCTCCCTTCTCTGCTTGTAGACATTTCCTCCTATGAACCTGTCTACAGGAAATTGAAGGTGTGCATGAGCCTTCACAGTCAAGATCTGTGCTGCATTGTTAAGTGTTGTAAGTGACACAAAACGTGTGTAAATGCAAACTTAAAAGAAGTTATAGTTCAGAGAATCAGCGCTGGGCTCGGATGATAATTGCCTTGGTTGTCAAAAACACTACTTGGCTGATTTA
Organism: Chaetodon striatus; assembly: GCA_029783705.1. NCBI lineage: Eukaryota > Metazoa > Chordata > Actinopteri > Chaetodontiformes > Chaetodontidae > Chaetodon > Chaetodon striatus. The sequence goes on along the minus strand of JAPZEB010000024.1, from coordinate 19,115,871 downwards.
CTCTTAAGTACTGCAGACAGAAGGCTTTAGATCTTTCACATTTACAGTCATTTGAGGCAATAGACGAGTGGTAGAAATTACCAATTGCTTTGAGTGTGTGTATGTGTGTGTGTGTTGCGGGCTAGCTGTTGGCACAGGGGCAGCTGGAGAATTCACTTCAAAGCAACATTAACTCGGCTGTATGTTTGGGTTTAGAGGGAGAAGATGAATGAATGAAGATGTGTGAAGTGATGCAGCGGCAGTCGTACAAAACCCAGAATAAAGCTATTTTATGAACAGTGTATGTTTGTCCAATTGCATTTTTCTCCTGCCAGCCGGCGAAAGGCTCAGCTGCAAACCTCAGTGAGTGAGGCTGTAAATGTAGTCACAAATCATCTTTGGGTGCAGTTAATTCAAAACATTGAGGTATAAATGGAAAGTGTCAGCGTCATTGAGCATCAGATGTTGAAGGGACTCCCCAAGTGTAAACAAGAAATAAAGATGATGCTACAGTGTTTGTCCCTTCCACAGCAGAATCAACATCGTTTGAGATAAAACTCAGTGGCTCTGTCATCTTTTCTCTGTCACACCTGTTGTGTTTAACCGTGAAGGCTTCCATGTAATTGTGGTTACACGCTCATTCAGACGTGCTGCTTAGATAGTCTCTAAGTGGTGAAAAGCCCCTTTCAGGAGTTCCTGGGTCTGCATTATGTCATTTTTTGTACTTTTTGAAACCAAGACTCCCACAGGAATTCCCTCTTCCTGCAGCGACAGGCCAGGTGTGCTCAGGTTTAAAAATGAACAGAACTTAAAGCACCTTCTCTTTTTCACGTGTTCTTAATAGGGACAAGTGATCCAAACCGCTGTGCTGCACCACCTGAGTTTTTAGTTTGACTTATTACAAACAAACCAAGAGACAGTTCTATCATTTATTGGACAGTTTTGGTGACCTGGCCTCCCGCAGCGCTGTGTGGACCCACCTGGGAAAATCAATACAGTTTATTGAAGTGACTGTCGCATCAAGTTACACATCACTTCACTGCACCGCTTGATGTATCCTCTCTGGTGGTCAAAAAGGTTAGTTCGAGGAAATTAGGTCTGCCATACTTCAAAATAACTTGGAGGAAATGGCTGCTGTCAAACACTCTGTGGTAGTACTTCTTAGTTTGTTTTACTAGATTTAAAAGACTTGAAAATTGATTCCTTTACATTTTTCGTGATCAGCAAACATACATTTGTTCAGTTTAGCCTTTGAACTCATACAAGTGTTACAAATCTGCTGTCACATAGGGCTGTACAATTAACTGAATATTAATCACTACCACAATTTTGGCTTCCCACAATTAAATAAACATGATTGACTGCTATATTAACATTTAAAATGTGTGCTCCACCTATAGAAACCTCCACTGCATATCAAGTGTTTCTGCTTCTGCAGCGGCAGCCTGTGAAAAACTTTCCTGAATCCATTGTTTGGAGGCATTTTATATTGAGGAGAGAACAAATCATATCCAAAGAACGCATGACACTCATGTCTGCGCTGCAAAGCAACACAGTTAAGTTGTTAAACCACCTGAAAAAACACCACAAACGGTGGTGCGATGAAGACAAGAGGGCCAAGGCCAAGAAGAATAACGATTCTACTGTTACCTCACTGAAGCCCCGTTCTTGTACAGTGTCAACGCTGCACAGCGTGTCACAATACGGTGACCGCTGTAAAGAAAACAAACAAAAACAATACTACAGCAGTGGATATGCATCTACCCAGCTCTCAAAGACAGACTGAGAGAACCATTGTAATCTTTGTGCCAAAGATATGTATCCAATAAACAACAAACATCGTTTTTGTTTAGTTGCACTCTATAATGGCATATTTCGTTTTGGTTAGCCTGTAATTTTATTTATATTTTGCTTCTAGGAGATGCACTGAATAGAAGTAAAGAGGAACCTTATTTTAAGTCTTAATTTGATGCAAGGATTCATACATTTACAGGAATGTAGCGCAGACTGAAAGTGAAAACACTGTCCTGTTTATTTAAAAGAGAGTACAGTCAAATATTTTGTCCCCAATATCTATTAATAATTATAACAAATAATCATGATCTCAGTGCTATTTAAAATAATTGCGATTATCATTTTGGCCATAATCGTGCAACCTTACAATCACAAAATTCTTTAGTTGGCCTTTTTCAAAATAGCCTCATAGAAGACAGTTTATATGATATCCTATGCTTTAGTGCCCCGCGAATGACGTAACATTCCTAATGTAAAGCTATGCAATTAATATAAAGTTACAGAGGTTAGGTTTAGGGAAAAGAAACATGGTGAGTGTGGTGTTATGTAGAAATATAATCAGGAAGCGGCGACTTTCTTCTTTAACTTTATTAACACAACTCTTAATTCACAGCACTGGACTACTTGACTCGAATGCACATGTTCTAAACCTGGAGCATACACACAACAACAGCCCGACCCCGTGCCCATCACTTCCCTTATTGACGTCGTTTAGGTATCTTTGCCCCCTAGACTGCATTAAATAGTACCATTACATTACAGTGAGGATGTAGCTTAAATGACTAAAAGTTCACACGGTTCCAAACACCCGTCTCCTGGGGACAATCCCAAGGAAAAATCCTGTCTTTTGTGACCCATCCACCTCCCTAACCCGCTTCCTTGTTTACTTTTCTCAGCGCATTGGTTACATGATCACAGTCTTCCAAATCAGTGGGTTTTGCATGAATTACTGGCTCATGATTACATAAGATATTAGTGCAAATTTGGGTGCATTACTTTTTGTAGGAAAATGTACAGTTTATGTGAACAGCCTGCCCTCTTTTCATTGGCACCACAAATTTGTTTCACACCAGTGTTTGAATGATGGTGCTCACACCAGCCTGTACATGTACAATATAACCAAAAAGGCAAAAGCATCTGGTTTGGTTGGAACTGCACCAAACCGCTGAGTTGTGAAAGCACCCTCAACATGAGCCTGCTTTTTGTTGTCTTTCACACTCATGCTTTTGTGAGCATGCTCAAGCTTAATCCTGCTCACAGTGAGCAAAACCTTCAAACTCACTTTACACTGCCACTTGTGTTTACCCAAATATGAGTGGAGAGATTGCACTTCTAAAACTGACTGAGCACGAACGTATATACCCAGTTAGCCCCGGCGTGCTCTGCTATTAGTAGAAATTTACAGAGTGCATAGCCCGCCGCAGACTCGGAAAAGTAAATCTTGCAGAGGCATCTTGCTAATTGAGTCATCCACATGTTGAATTATGTATTAAGTAGAATCTAGCCCTCACCAGAGGAAGCTTTCCTTGATCAACATTACATTAAGCAGCAGTTGGAGAGAGGCTCCGCGAGAAAGTTGAACTGTCCTCAACCCTCAGCGATGTGGAGATTAATATGCACTTACTCTCCAGGCTTCTCTCCTGAGCTCGCCTGTCTGCTGGGATCTGCTGCGGAGCACAGGAGCCAGTCTGGATTCGCGTGTTTTCGCGTGTGTTTGCATTTGCACTCAGTGTCAGGTTGAGTTGCATGACTGGTGTGTGCATATAATATTTCCGTGTGGTTGTATTTTTGCATGTTTTCTTTATTCATATTTAACGCTGCTTGGATAATACGAGGCAAACAATTACTTCCTGCACTCTTCACAGCTGTCTCCCCCCTGTTGTGAAGCTGAACTGGTAGATACTGTGCATTGCCGTTTTACAGGGCTAAAGTGCTTCCACTAACAAATAATTCTCCTTTATTTCATTCTGCTAATCGAAATCTAGACAGGTGGGTGTTTTGTATCATTCAGCACTGATTCCTTGCCTCCCCCACTGGCAGCTAACCTCCACAGTAAGTAATGATTACAGAGAGGAGGTCAAAAAAACTCCCTTCACTTTGACTCCCACCTTGTCCTCTATTATCTCCTGGTTGTTACTGTAGATGAGAGTTGTCTCTTCTTTATTACATCGGTGTTTCCTCTGTAAATGTTTGTGTGGCGTCACCGGAAAGGTCAGCTGCTGAGCGATTTCCCTGGTGACGCACTGTGACCCGTCTGAACTTGCAGGCAGTGTATGAAATGTGTGTTTTTACCTGCTTGTCCTGTATGTGTGTTCCAGTGACCTTGCTGCAGTGGCACTGTCTGTAGTGGACTTCAGCTCTCTAAGCAAAGTGGACAGGTCTGAACTGTCCCCTCAGTTTAAGTCTATGAATAACTATGAGAAAGCTGAGAGGACATTAAGTTGCACAGACAGTGACTGATATGCTCAGAGGTATTTGTGCGTGTACCAGTAGGTGGCTGGTCTATTTTCTTTTCTCCACACAGCCCTTTAACAGATACAAACTACACAGCAGAAATACCTCAGTGTACCAGGGGCAATGTGATGCAGCAGAGCAACCTTGTGGATGTTTTTACATTTCTCACTAAAATAAATCAATTAAATCAATGCATCCTTTATTTTTTATTTTTTTGTTTTTTAATAAAGCACTACTGTTTGTGTCACAGTGGGCACTTTTTACCTGCCATACATGCCACTCTCTCAGTTAACCCAGTACATTTCCACCAACTCACCTGTCTAGTCCACCACACCCACCTCATCAAGCCAACTGCTCTCACCTGTGGATCATTACCTCCTACTGCTATAAAGACTCCAGCTTCACGGGCTCTCCTTGTTGTTCTTTGGCATTCGATTTAAGACACTCCAGTGTCTATTCTTGGACTGCTTCCTTGTTGCCAACCTCGCCTGCCACCGACCCTCCTGCTTCATCTGCTTCCCGGTAAACCACTCAGCCTTCTGTCCCCGACCTCTGCCTCCGACTTCCTGGTTTCTGTCCACCTGTTCCCCATGGCTGTTTGGAGACCCATGGCTATTTGTTACCCAGCTCTCCATAGTGAGTTTACCTGTTCATCCACCTGTGGACTTTTGTGCTGTGGATTGCTTCACTGCATGGCTGCACATTCCGCCATCCTTTGTGTGTGCGCTAAGGATTCCACTCATCATCACCGATGACAAATCCCTCCCTTTCTATGGTTGGCTTCACACCGCTGTGGCAGCTCCTGGTTTTGGTTTCCCTGCTCATCTGACATCGTCTCCCGTCTGTTCCCTCACAGTACCTCTGCACACTTTGGAACTATTTGCTGTCAGTGTGCATTCAGCGGATGCCATTGACTCACCTGCTCTTGGCTTCGGCGAGTCACACCTAGTGCTTGGGACTGAACCTGTGTCTTGGAAGGCTCCAAGTCACGACATTAACTCTAACTGTTGTCTCACCTGCTTGCTTACTCTGCATTTGACAAGTGGTTTCATTAGATAAAGACTATTACAAATTGTCCTTCTTTTTGTGGTGCTGCAGTTGGGTTCTTACCGTACCCATGACACCCATGGTCTCACCACCAAAGCGGAGATAAGGTAGAAGTGGTGGTGTCTCACAATACCTCGGCATTACACTGGACAGTAGCCTCAGCTTTAACCAGCATGCCATAGGCATTTACAAATGTCAGCAGAGACTTACAGCCATCTGTAAAATAAATAATCTGTTAGTGCAACCCTGTCTTCTTCTCTTGTACCATTGCATGATAAAGTTCTTTTGTACGGTGCCATCTGTTTTTCCCATATGCTCACATTCACCATTAAGCTCTTAAAGACAACTCATTTAGCTGGGAAACCCAAGTATTTATATCCCCCAACCTATATAATTACGTCACCCCATCCCTGATCGGCAAAACACTCACAATCTCTCACAACCCAGATCATCCACTCCGTCACTTCTTTTTCCTCTTCCCTCTGGATGCAGGTATAGACTACCCATGTGCAGAAGGGCCTGTTTCAGCCAGAGCTTTGTTTCCAGAGTCGTACGAGCTCTAAATAAGTAACCTTCTCTTGATTTGAAATTCAGTCTGTGGTGTGTTGAATACCAACCCATGTTTTGTCTCTTTTGTATTTACTCTGTATGTCTTACATGTCTGTGATATGTGTGCACTTGCTATGGAAAAGAATTTCCTCCTGGAGGACATATAAACTATCTAATTAATTCAGTACCAGTTTAAATAGCCAGTGCTTCCAAACCCTGCATAAGCAACTGCATTAACCTTGTCGCTTTGCAAAACTAAATATGCACACAGTGAAGCTGGCGCGACCAAGCGCTAAAAAAGTGTGTAGCACCCGTGCCCAATGTGTTTCGGTTGTAATGTCTGACTTATGTTATGGTTTTGTGCCATATAAAATATTTTATTTTCTGTGCCCTCAGTTTGGATTGTGAGTGGGTATGTTTGGTCTGGTAGTGGCGCTTCACATTCCCGCTTTAAATCCCCACAGTCTCAGAACATATGCTGAGACATATTGGTTTTGAACTGCCTGTGGAAGGAATAAACATGGAGGAGTCTGTCCATTCTTGATTCAAAGCTCTGTTTTCGCTGTCTACATTTGTGGCTTTAGAACACGTGAAAATACTTTTCTCTCTTTTATTTCTCAGTCTGTTGTCTTACCTCTCATCTTTCCCACGTTAGAGATGAGAGGTAAGATGCATGTGATCAGTCTTTAGGTTTCCTGGTCGTTTAACCAGTGCTACAACACTAGCGCAGGCTAATGCTCGGTAAAAAAATATAATAGCTCCAAAGAATTGATCAGTTAGGCTATAGGTCTGAGTCCTGATAGGACAGCATCTGGCCCAGGGGATGGAGAGGGATGGCGGGTTAACAAGGGGGATGCATTTCCCCTCATATCATCTACCAGTGTGTACAGATAAAAGCAGTGTTGCCAGCTTTTTTTCCAGTGGAAGTAGCTAGCACTAGCTCCAAACGTTGATAAAAGTTACCAGATAACATCATACATTCATTTTCATAATGATAGCATCATTGTGCATTATTGGAGCATTAAAACATCATCTGTCACTAAAATAACCACAATGCTCTTTCACACTTTTTGCCCAGTAACTTTTCGCCTTCTGTTCATGCGTGCTGTCTTTTCAACTTGGCCTAATCACAGTTTTCCATGCTGCCTGATATAATAAGAGTGCCAGTCTTTAGTTCTTCTTTCTTTTGTCAGCACCTTGTGTTTAGTCTGTGAAACTGGACATGACTGACTTTGTTTTTGTCATTTAAATTGACACTCTGTTATTATCTCATCATTGAGCTCTTCAGCATCAGTTGTACCCTACAAAGCATTATGCCACAATCTGTCTCAGAGAGTTATTAGATTAGAGTTAATAGAAAAATCCTCAATAGAATATTTGAATGGAATAAGCGCTGTACTCTTTCACCATAGTACACTGCTTTCTTACACTTCCAATCCAGAGAGCGAGAGCTTAAACGCAACCATAGAAATTCACTACAACAGAACACCCGTGGTGAGTTGTGTCATGGTAAGGAATGAATTATAATGTACTTGTCTGATTTGTCCCGAAAGAAATAAAATCTTAGTCAGCTTTTAGTCCTTTAAATTAAAATGTTTTCCTCTCTTTATTCAGGTAGGCCAAAACATATATTTGAAATCGGAAATCAGAGAGACAGCCCAGTAACCTGACTTAACATTAGCAGATTTATATGCTCAGTTAAAATGAGAACTTATCATTAAAGGGTGCTTTCAGACCCAGAGTTGTCTTGCGTTGGTCCGAATCAGGGACTCATTTTGTGACATAGCTAGAGTTGGTTCGTGTTCTCACGGCAGCATTTACAAGTGGACCAGATCAAATGCCTTGTGTGAGGAAGCTGCTCTTGATTGGTCAGAATTTCCATGTGGGAAAAATCCAGGAAGTAAAGCAAAGGTTGAAGGAGAGTACACTGTCAAGATAAATGTGACACTTTCTAATGTCACAATGGAGGGACAACTACGCAGGTTGATGTTAGCGC
>JAPZEB010000024.1:19061258-19073407 GCA_029783705.1 Chaetodon striatus | reverse complement strand
CTTGTGTTTTCCTTCCAATCTATATGAGATTGTTGTGATTGTAATTGTGTGACCCTGGTATAGCTTAAATTGCATTAACTCTAAAGCATGCCAAAAAAAAGAACACCACATTTATTAGCATGACCGTGTGCCTTTATCGTCTAACCATCAGTGAAACTTGTTGAATGTAAATCCAAATAAACCAGTGCTTTGAACAGGTGCTCGGCTATTTGGTTGTTTATGTGGCAAAAGTGTGATGAACAATTTGCAGTTGGTGTTTTGTACATCTCTACAGGGATGGGAGGCCTTGAAATGATAAGCACATGCAGGCACTTTGCCATTAGCGTCACACATAAAGGTAATAATAAATGCGGCACAGCTGTGTACTGTACAGGTGTCAAGTGGGTGAAGGCTGTAATCATCAGATGTGTGTGTGCATGTATGTGTTTGTGTGAGTGAGAGAGTCAGATATATGCCACAATGTCTAAAAAGGTAAATAAAAGATAGAATAAAAGAACAAACGGGGGAGGGGGGGAGTGAATCAACAATATTAGTGAGTTCTTTGTTTTATATTTTGTCTGTTATTCATGCAGTGGCACTCTCATCCATCAATAGAGCTTTAGTGCGTATTGATACATCACCAGCTGAGCACTCGGCATATAACCAATATGAACCCTGAGGTTGTCAAGGTTTGAACATGTTTTCTTTCTTTAAAAGCCCACACTGCTGAGTCATCGGTCTATATATGGAGGTAGCATACAGCTTTCTCCTGAAAATTACTCTCCTACCACTAAAATGCTTTTTCTTAAATACAGTACACTTTAATAGAAATGTAACTGCTGCCACAATCAACGTATCAGACAATGGTTTGTATTATATCTGACGATATAGCACCCCCCATGAATGGCATCGTCATATTACATACTGAACATAGAGTTACATAGGTTAGATTTATAAAAGCAAAGTTACGTAGGTTAGGTTTAGGAAAAGAAACATGGTAACAACGTACCTTAAAATAACTCAAAGTTTACTTGGTTTCACACAGGACATGCACACTGATCTCCCGGGGGGAAGTCCTGTATTTGTTTGACCCATCCACCAACCCAACCTTAAGCCTGATTTATGCTAGGACGCTCGACACTTTTTAAAAGTGTAGCTTGACAGATATGTAAGAGCAGTCCAACAATTTCAATTTATGCTTTGGCAAAAGGTTTCAGTCGTCTCCATAGTAACCTGGGTTCCCCTGCGTTCTTTAAAGGCCCAGACACACCAAACATAGTTGTTTAAAACAACTATATGTACAAAAAACACCCTCAATATTTTTCTTATTTTCAACAAATCCTATTTAGATTTAAACTCAGTGAACGGATCCTAGGTATTGTCTGTGTAGTAAAAACTCCTCTGTGCCATAGGCCTCTTTTGTTGCCCAACAACTATTAAAAAACCACAATTAGCACTGCAGTTTCTTTATAGGCAAATGCACATAAATCAGTCTGCTGCCGGAAATACTCACTGGAGCATAGTGTGTGTTCATGCCCCAGCTGAAAATGCTTCATTTACACCTGTTTGAGCAACGTTTGCTGGAAACAACAATGCCCACCTATTCCCATTTCATATTTGTGACCTTTTTTTTGTCTTCAGTGGAAACAAATCAACCTCTGACAGTTTGAAGAAGTTGGAAAGTTCTGAGAAAAGGACTATTGCATTGTTGGTTTTGGTCCTCTTGTGGGATTTATTGACAAAAAGGAAAACATGGAATAATGCCAGCCTTTTAAAACACTAGTGAGGATTCATCCGCCACATCAGATTCTGTGTTTTCATCAGGTCAAGAGACAGCTCTGCTTCAGAGAGAGTCGTGGAAAATCGAAAAAAAAAAATCATATAAATTCATGAGAGGCTCCCAAAAGACATCCGTCCCTCACTCTATTATTTCTTCTCAACACTTTATCCAAACTAGAGGCAATTTGGAGAAGCACTACTTGAAATAGTGATTTGACTCCATATTTGCAAATGCAAAAAAGGCAGTCAAGTTGAAAGAAATTACCCAAAGCTGCAGTCCATCATCCTGTGGCATTATGCCCAAGATATTACAGATCCATTTTCTCTAGACTCAGCTTTTAATGAGCTAACTCAGGCTGTAGCCAGACTCCTTGGGAAATCAATATGCTTTCATCGATTAGCTGTTCTGACTCATATGCTCATAATGCAGGGCTGGTCTGAATGCATTATATAGACAAGCTATTCTTAGACTGAAGTTATTTTAGCCTTGAGTTGAGTGGTGTGACACATACAAAATATAATATATGAAATTTACACAAAATACATTTTAATTTCCCCTTTCCATAATGACCAATCACTGCAAATTAGTAAACAATATTTGTATTGAAGTGCTGCTCTCCTGCGGCTTGCTGTGGTATTAAGTGTGTCTTTAATGAAACAGCAAGTCTTGATAATCAAACTCAATTTGTCCAAGTCCTAATGCATTTCTGAACCACAAACCATAAGTGGTTTATCATGAGATTTGATATTTCATCAGCAAAACAAATTTAATTTTGACAGTGTACTGTAACTACAGTAATGCAGGCTGCCACAGTTACATTTAAAAACCTTACTCAAATATATGTCAGTAATGTTTAACACAGATGTTTTTGAGTCTACATTTGTGTTTCTTCAACTCTAATCTCAAAGTGTAGCAAGAAAAGGGTTGCTATCTATTACATTTTTTTCACTTTAACCCATGTTGGTTTCCCGTACCTCACACAATGTGTTTGTCGACCTCATTTCCTGCAGCAGATGTTTTTTTTTCAGCCAAACCAACCTCCGCCCTCCCACCACACACCAAAAAAAAAAAAAAAACCCAAAATTAAACAAAAAAAAAACAAAAAACCTTCCTTGCACCAAACAGCAAGATAGTGGCCATTTTATTTGGTACAAGAGCACAGTGGTTCATTTAACCTTAACAAAGACAACAACCTTCAGTTTTGATTGACGCTGTCAGAGTGGTGCATTGTTGAAGCTTTAGTTTGTTTTGCTGTTGACTGCTTTACAGTGACTTATGTTTTGCTAATTCCAAAATGGGCTGTGGTGTTGCACTGGATTGCAGCATATTTATATGTGTACCTAATAAAGTGGCTAGATACTGTATACTTTGTTATGTTAGAAACAGAAATTGAGATTCACATTTACTTGTGAATATAATGCTGTTTTACATCTGACTCTTGAATGTCAAAGCACTTCAGCATGACAAACACCACAAACTAACCAAAACCTAAAACCAACAATAAAGACATTCTCTCAACCTGCCTAAATATAAAGTCCGCTTTTTTGTGTAGTTTAATGTGCCTGCACGTGTACACGTCAGTCCAACCACAAATTCAAATGCACAGAAGTAACCAATGAGACTTTCGTATAGTGTTTGAAAGGAATAGCATGTGCTCTTCATGATATCACTATAGATTATATATATAATAGAATATAGATCAGATAATGATATAGAATATAGATTTAGATGGTAATTTCATGGTTCAGTTTACTCAAAAACATTGCCTGCAGTATATTTTGTATATCCTCTTTTTCATTAACACCTTTCACTTCATAAACTTCCTTGGAAAACTGCCCACAGCCCACGATTTAAAGTAGTTTAGCAGAATCTGTCTGGTAGTGCAGGAGACATGCGTGCCTAAATCCTCACTGTAAGGAGCTTCTATATAAATATGAAGCAAATGAGCTGTTGCAGCTCTCAGCCTCATCCAAACAACTGAAGTGGCCGAGAAAAACTGTCAGAGCTCTCATCTCTCGAGTTCCAAATACGGCAAAAATAACACCTATTTATCTTGTGTGTGCTGGGTGTATTTCCTGCTTCTGCTTTTATAATAGCAATGTATTAACGAGACTTCTGACAGTTTAGCATAAAGGCAGCATCTGCCTGTTGCTGATGTCTATAAGCCACAGAATAATGATACTGTATTATTAGATTTTTAGATCCACAGTGCAATTATTTAGCTTTGATCACACTGCACACACATTTTTGTTTGGTTATTTTCGTCTGTATAGACACAAGTGATGATGATCTTAGTACTTCTGTAGTTTGTTTTTGTCATTACAATGCTGCTTCCAAATGACTAATGAAAAAATGTTGTACAATTTGTGTTGAATTTCAACACATGGAAGTTAAAAAAAAATCTAGAGATACTATTTGCAATTTCATGACATCATCCTAATGAGAAGTCTGTGGTGGGGCATGTAGAAGAAACACTGTGCTCTTCTCACTGGTTTAGAGTGGGCAGAGCTTACTTTCGGGGAACAAAGCTATGCACCAATCAGGGTGTAGTAATACGTGACTCAAATGTGATAGTAGTTGTGAGGTTTGCTCATACCACCACTGCTGTCAATTAGATCATCACCCACAACAGCACCCTGATGAGCCTCTTTTTTTTGTGAACTTAAACTTTAATAGCTGCTTATAGTTGTGAATATCTGATGTCATATGAAAATAGTAAATATTTCAAACTAAGCCGCAGGAGCTGTAATTGGACTAACATTATGGCACTGGAAGAGAGAGACATTTAATTTAACTTGACTACAAACAAACAAACCAAAAAGCTATAACTCTTGTGGACCCTTTCAGAAAGAGCATCAGGGCAAAAATCAAATTGAGTAGAGCTGAATGCAGTCTCAAGGTTCACTTAGAGAGAAAAGCCAAGGCAACCCAGCAACCGTGCAACAAAGAGCAAAGCAATCTGATTGTTAAAAGGTGACAGTTGGCATCAGCAGCACTGGCCGGGGAGCTGGGGCTTATTAACTTGCACTAAAGCTACACTGAGTAGCCTATTTCAGTTTGTGCCAGCTGGCTGACCAAAATGGTGTTTTGACATTTTTGAATGGGCTGGTCGGGGTTGTTAATGGACAATCTGCCCTGCACTACAATACTTTTATTGTGTGTAATGCATTGTTACAACCCTTCCAGTTAACAGTTGAAAAATATATCCTTTTTAATCATAAGAGGCAATAATAATAGATCTCTGAATGACTAAGTGAACAGAATTAACTCTGCATAGATGTAATTTAGGTCACATTAGCTGGTGCTTTGCAGAGTCTTTTAACAGGAGGCACGTTCAAAGATTGACTTGATACGCAGGCTTTGACAAACAGAGAAGGGGCATTAAGAAAGCTTTAATTATACTTGATGGGAACACAACGGGAATGGCGGTGACACGGCGATGCTTACGGGTGACTTTAGAGTTCATGCTCTGAATATTAAGTTGATCAGACAGAGCCAAAGCGCTGAGACTTTGTTCATCAGGTAACACATTTATGAATTTTGTATCAATCACATTTTACAAACAGAGGTTTCAAGGTGACATATAAGCTGCAGATTTTATCTCCCAGCACATTAAATATTAATCTTTTCCACCCAGATCCTCAAAAACTGTGCACACTACATATGCATGTACAAACATATTTATCCACATGCACAGATGTCGCACAAAGTTAGACAGTGGAGCCAAACAATACAGAACAACTACTATAGAAGGACACAACAAAAGCAGGCAATGCATATTTCAACATAATAAATCTAATATCATGTAGGTGATGTGCAATACAAGCAATACATAACTAATCTGAAAGCACAGACACTTAATACCAGAGACAAAATAAAACAATCACATTGTGTCTTCTGCACGTCCTCTTCTTGGTCTGTAATCCACCTCTGCTGAGAAGAGGTCATTGCTCGGTCAGTTCCCTGAAGTCAAGCGTTTACTGTTAGTATAACCAGGCCCTGCAGCCAGTGTAGCCACCCCTGGTCTCAGCCTCCAGCAGCATGTCTGCTACAGAACCCCCTGACGTTGTGTTTATGCCCCTGCAGGCCTTTTTAAAGCTGCAAGATCTGCTTAGTTTCTATGCCAGCAGCTCGGCCGTCCAAGAAAAACAGGGATCCCAGTAGATGACTTAATCTTCAGTCTGGTCTGGATCTGCGTCTTCGCGTGTTTGTCATAAGTAGCCTTATTTAGCACTGCCTCTGGGGACACTGTACAAGAGAAGACTAAATGTCTTGATGTCTGTAATTGCTGTAAAAGCACAGAGAAATCTGGCTTAAATGGATTGTAAGCCTAATTTCCTCATGGACACCTCGGGTGTTAACATCAGTGTCAGGGGTGCAGGTGCTTGTTGCTCTGCGTGTCTGTTGTATCATAGCGGACAAGGTCTGAAATCAGCTCCTAGACCTCGCCCTCTCCACCATTCCCCTCTGACGATTGCGACAAGGGCAGAGGTAGCCTTTCAGGTGCATGCGGACTTTGCTGTGCAGTGAGGCATAGATGAAGGGGTTGTAACACGCAGAGCTCATAGCCACTAAATGACAGCAGACTTGTAAGACATTTATGTAGCGCTTCCCCATGATGTGGAAGTCTGGATCCAGGTCGAGCAACAGGTTCAGCACCTAGACAGGGACATGAAAAAACTTGTGTTACAGTCCTTGCTGTATTTGATTGCATTATATCAGTAATGAATTCTTAAACATATTCTGAACTCAAAGCTACTTTGTGTAAAACTTTGAAAAATTATGAATAAATATGTAATTTAATTTAGGCTGAATGCTCGCACTAAACTCCTTTAGGCTTTAAGGGGCCAACTTTAAATTTGCAAAATGCTGGCAGCAGTTCATAACTTAAGATAATCTCCTCTTGCTCATTTTGACACCTTTCACTGCACAGAGGAAATGCCATACTCACAGCTCCTGTAGCACATTTGAAGTCATAACACAATCAGTTGTGAAATGAGATGCTGCCAACATTTGTGATTTGTATATAGGCAGTGCTCGTAGAGCGCTTTTGAAAAACATGGCCCCAGGTCTGTGCAGTCCTACCACAATGTAAACTCTGCCCCCTTCTTCCATTAATATGATGATGGAATAATAATCTGTTAGACTCTCGCATGGCTCATTGTGGACATAATGTTGGTTTCATGGACACAATGTACCTGATCATGAGGTTCTGTGGTTAATGATGTATAAGATTTAATCATCTCATGGACAGTTTAAGCTTCACTCTTTTTTATCGCTTCGCTGCTGTCAAGCTTATGATTTGCCAGCAGACACCCTCAGAGGAATGTAAACTTGTTCTCCCTCCCAAGCCTATCTCCCAAATCAAGATCTTCCTTAAATTCCATGGAAAATGTTAGACTGTTTAAGGAGTAAGGGAGAAGGATAGTTGAGCCAAGAATGGCTCACAGTTTGGCTTTAGTTTAGGATCTGAGATCCTAAGATCTAAGACTCACCTGCAGGGGCAGCCAGCACAGGGCGAAAGCCAGCACTGAGGCTACCAGCAGAGAGAAGGTCTTCTTCCTCCTTTGGCTCCAACGCTGCTGGCTGTTGGATGGCTCTCCAGGTACTGAATAGCTTTTAAGGCTGACAGTAATGGCACAGTAGGACACGCTGACATACAGCAGCGGGATCATGTAAGAGGCTATGAGGATGAAGCAGGAGTAGAGCAGCCGCAGGTTGCCACTCTGTGGCCAGAATTCCTCACACACTACCAGGTCGATGCCACTGGGTCGCAGGTCCAGATAGCGCGTGTAGAAAGACGGAGGTGCAGCCAGGGCCAGAGATAAAAGCCAGACACCCAGAGTCACTGCACCACAACCCCAAACTGAGATCCTCCTCCGTACTGGGTGAGCTGGGTCAGAAAGGAAAAACAGGGCATAGATAAAAGCACGAAAGCAGTAAATTATTCAACACATTAAAACCACCGTGTTCAGATTTTTTAAAACTACTGAAGCATTTTTAAAATGATTCTGATGGCACAAGTTTTTATAAATAGAAAAGTGATCCTGGTGAAAATTGCTGCAGTGTTGATCTGAGGAGGAGTGAGCATGCATATCTTTATACCAAAGTTTCTTTTCTGATACAAACACCATATGGCTCCAAAGAAAAACATTTTTAATTCCCTGCAAACAATAGGTTTGAAAAAAGACTTCTCCTGAGTATAAAAATAATGTCATGTCCCTTACCTACAACAACGTAGCGATCCACAGCAATGGCAGTGAGTGAAAGCACTGATGCAAACACTGTGGCACATTGCAGCAAGGGGACCAAGTGGCACAGGGGTCTCCCAAAAGCCCAACCATGACTGTCGAAGGCGTAGGACACAGTCAGTGGAACACAACTCAAACACATCAGCAGGTCTCCGGCTGCTAAGTTGCCGATGAAAAAGTTGGTGGCATTGTGGAGTTTCTTGTCAGACAAGATGCAAGCCAACAGGAAGGAGTTTCCAACCCCAGCCACGACCACTACAAGGCAGTAGAGAGGCAGGAAGAGAGGTTTGAAACGCTGAAGAAGCTCCATGCCTATAAACATGTCCAACGGGTCACTGTGGTTTAGTCCTTGGTCTTTGCTTTCTTCTAGTCTCTCCCGTCCTGTGTCATGGCTGATGTTACCAATTACACTGAAATCCCCATCCGTGAAGATATCCATGTCTCTGGAGGCCAACCCTAAAAACAGAGAGGACATAATCAACAATAAATCAATAAGTACTACAGGAACTAATTAAACCTCACATGTGACATTTTGTTGCAGCGACATGGCTAGTCAATATGTGTCACCTACACATGCTCCATAGGGGACTGACTTAATCAAGGTGTCACTGACACTGATAATGTCAGGGACACAGATTTATCTCGGTTCACAGCTGGCTAAATGTTATACATTTCCTCTTGTATACTAGTTGATTTCTCAATAATGCCAAAAATAAAGGGGATTTTTTTTATTTCTCATGTTGAGGACAAAGTAGAGTTATATATGTTTATATGGGGAGTATTTCAGTTCAGATAAAAAGTAACATTGACACTGTTTCTAGGCGGAGGAGTCATGTTATCTTGTGTTATGTTATGTTGTGTTGTGTTATTTATTTATTTTTTCATTCTAATGTAAATGCAAATTTAAACAAAAAGTGACTGGATGGTTTGACACCACAAGAGTTGAGTGACTGGCCCTTTAAGGGTTTCTCTAGAGAGCTGGGCAGTCACGTGAAACTGTTTGGCATAAACAATGTCGACAAACAAATTCATGGCAAGAGTTGCATTAGTGTGTCTTATCTTCCACAAAAATCTCCCATAATTCGGGGGCTTTGGGAACGTAATCAGCAATTATAGCCTAATACCAATTTCCCACTGTGGCCAATGTTATAGAGTCTATTTAGCGATGGGCTATACTTTGAGTCCCGTTTGTTTTTAGCTTATATTTATTCAGTAAATTGACATTAAAAGTATGCCGAATCAGTTATTAGCACTTTATGTTTGAAATGCACCCGTGGATGATTAAATATTTATCGCTGGATTATTTTAACACTGAAGAAAACTCAAAAATGTGATAATTCTTAATGAGGTTCCGGAGTTGTAAGGAGTGAAATCCGAGCCGATTTATGGACGTTTCTCCGCGATGGACATCGGATATGATAACACCTCCGAGAAGTGTAAGTCAGAATGAATGTAAAAATATGTGTGTCGTGTCTGTGTGTTCAGATTTCACTGAGTTGTTGTGACCCCTTACTGTACACTGCATGATGTTTGGGCTGAGGGCCCTTCAGCTAATGTGTGGCTCACTGCAGTAAATAAATATGCCAGCAAGATGCTGATTGGATCCAAAACTTAAAATCTGACAGTGATCTTGTAAGAGCCCCTGTATGTTATCCCTACTGTCTTGTATTCTGCATTTTTAGTTTAAATCACTAAGGCATATGGCCATGAGACATCTTCAGTGTGTAGGAGTGTGTTTGATCAGCTTGAAGTCAAATGTCATTATCTTTATGCCTCTGCAGTGATCTGCTTTATGTTGTCTGGCTCAAGATAAATGTCCTCTGTAGAAGTTGTCTGATGCAGCTCTGAGAAGAGGTGAGTTATACCTACAAGCAGATTTTGATATAGTAGTCTATATGAGGGAGAGCTGAGTTTGCAAGCAAATGACTTTACATGAAAAATGTTTCAAAGTTTTACTGACTTGTCTGGAGCGAGATCAAAGATGATAGACACATATTTTGCACCCCGGTGTCTTGTGTGATGTATCATGCATTGGCCCATCATGCTCCCTGGTGCCTTTTCTGTCAAATAGCTGTTCCATTTCTGAACTCTGCTGGACTATCAGTGCAACCACAGTTATAAAAATATCACGAAGAAGGGAAATGGCTGTGAACTCCTTTGGTCCATGTTGAATTGTGAAGGATATGAAAGTGTCTGTCTCAGAACTTTAAATCATAAAATGATCTTCTTTGCTAATTGCCGTAGTGTCTCAAGTTGCCAGGGCTGATTTCAACGACACTTGACGAAATACTTCAGACTCTTTTATGTAGATTAAAACCAGCATTGTTATAACTGTGAACGTAATGTGGAACACAATGAGTTTTTTAAATAATACAAAAACTATGTTGTTGGAATATGCTGATCAAATGTGGCAACATGCAATTTACCTACAATTTGATCTAGCTGTTATAATCAAAGACAAATCAAAATGTCTGCTGTGACAAGGTCTAGCCCCCAAAATAAAATGTCATCTACTGTGATTAGTAAAAGTTAAAACCCCATTATTTTAACAGAAATGATTGCTGATTATTTTGTAAGAATTTAACAACTGCAGCTCCCGTGCAGCAATGAAAGCTCTCCACCTAAGTCTCACAGACAGGGCCCTAACACTAGGAAAAAACTGAACAGCTAGATTATTATGGAGCATTTTGAAACAAAAATCTGAAAGCGTGTTCTCAAAGTGTTGTTTATTGAGTGCCATTTTAGGGAGTCAGCACAGGGCTGCACAGGAAAAGTGCACTCATTATGACTTTTTAAAGAAACTTTTCTTATGACACACTGTGACATTTTAATGACTTTATGAAATACCATACTTTGACTTTGAAACAATTGTCAGAGATTTTGCTTGTGTAACACTCATATTACATTTTAGTTTTCCACTTTTTGATACATTTGAAAGTAATGAAATCAACAGTAAGTGTACCCGCCCACAGTAGTCGAGCTAGGGCTTCTGCTGGGACAACACCACTTGCACAAACCACACACAGAACTGCAGTACACTGTAATATGAAATCCAGCAGTAATTATGATGGCAATTTGCTCAGTTTATTTCTGCCTGTGATTACATTTGCTAATGATTATTTCCAAAGGCAATTAGCAGTTGTTAAATTACATTATGCTCAAATTGTAATAGATATCTATCTTACGAGGGGGACAGAAAACCACAGGGACATGTTTAAAATTTCGAGAAATGCAGATGACAGAAATCCTGTGAGGTATTAGAAAACCCAGTGTGTTTGGGTGGCAGGTGGAGCAGTGCCTAGCTTGAACAGGGGGCTTGTTGGAAGTGTTACAGAGCAGGATTGTCTTTTCTATCCACTACCTGCAAGCCACATTCTCATGCAGTTGGACTGAACCATTCTGTGGCCTTTTAGCTTTGGCAGTTCATACTGAAAACACCAGACTGCCTACATCGCATGAATAAATCCCTGCCTGCGCTTCAAAAGACTCTCTGATGTCTTTGTTAATGTCAGTCTCTCTTTCTTCTGAAAAAAAGGTGGCCAAATAGATTTTCTCACCCTAAAGCATTTTGGAATAATTTTTTTCACTTGAAAGGTGTGTGTGCAGGTGCAGTGGAAAGTAAAAGCATCTCAAGATAAAGCAAGTTGTATAGATTTAAGGTCTCTCCAGAATGCGATGCTATTTTGCAGCCAGTTCTCTTTTGTCAGATGTTGCAGCTTTCCACCGATACATGAACAACCAGCAACCTAAGGGGCGACCAACCCAAAATTCTAAATCTGTCAGAAACCAATGGTTTCCTGGTGTGCCTATTAAGATGTATGGTGTGCTGCATTGGTATTGAGGACATACTGTAGTGTAGGACATAACCATTTCATATTTCTGAATGATTAGAAGACACGGCACAGAGGGCTTGAAGTGATAACTCAGCAGTGTATTGAGCAAACTCTGGTGGTAATATGAGTGCTGTGAGGGGGTTTTGCTTCTGAAATGGCTTCTGAAATTGTTTAAGAAGTCTCTATGGATGTTTGGTTTTTCCCCTCCTTATTTTCACTTTAACAGCTCTATTTGCTGTTGTCTATAAAAAGGTTATCTACCCATGTTTCCATTTTCCTTTGTGATATTTGGGTATACAGTATGAC
>JAPZEB010000024.1:19035070-19047441 GCA_029783705.1 Chaetodon striatus | reverse complement strand
CAGACGTCTGCCCGAGAGGTCAGCATACAGATTGATTTTAAAAAGGTCCACTGTTGGTGTGTGCCTGCCACATGTATACATATATATATTTACACATATACACCCACACGCACACACACGCAGGCTTGTGAAGGTTTCTGTTACTTGGATCCATTCTAACTTTTTCTTAGTGCACATGAGATTATATTTCCATCATCAGAAAATAAACAGAAAACTGATGGAAAAAAAAAGAAGTTTGGATTCATCTTTCACTTGATGATGCTCGACTTTTTTTTTTCCTTTGATTTGAGTCTGTTTATAAAAGCATCAATTAAGACCACTATGCTGTGTCATCCATTGCATGAATAAGAAAATTCTCCACATCTCAAAACTGGTATTGAGACAACAGTCCTTCCACTGCCTCTAATGTGTGAATCCGTGATGGAGTAACCTCTCAGAGCCAGTGTAACACCAAGGTTGGTGGTTTATGCATACAGTAAGAGCATCCTGCCATGGCACAATGCTGTGATATGAGCTCTTCTTCCATCAGAGAACAGAAAAGTAACATATTTAAAAACCTAAAAACCTCAAAAACTCAAGCAACCTGGTTCATTCTACGACTGTCTTGATCCAGAAAACAAGACAGTGCACGTGGAAAGCATTTTGTGCATTAGTACTGTGTCCTTACCAGAAAATGAAAATATGAAGTGAACAGATAAATCATTTATGTTTTGGCAAGTGATTTACGGGGTAATGAAATTAGGGATAGAGAAAGATGACACAATAATAATAGAAAGCAATCAGGCAGAAAGAAAGGCAAACCCCTGTGCTGTGGAGACCCAACTCTGACCCCTTCATACAGTAGTGTCAATGGGAACCCAACCAGCCCCCTGCAGCCTGGCACAGCGCAGGCACTGACGGGTCAGCTGTGCATGTGTATGTTCCTCATCCCACTTTTCCATAGAGGCTCCAGGCAAGCGCTGGCTTGACCAGCATTCTATTAGGAGTTACAGTGACAAGCCGCAGTGATGGCAGGCTACACCAGTGTGTATGACTTGGAGTAGGCCCCTGCCCCTCCATCCCTCTGCTTCTGCAGTCTGCCTAAGCCCGAGGAGCTGCTCTCCAGAAGAGAGTCTCTGGATCCTCCCATCTTGGAGGAGGATGAGGAGGCACCTCCAGGAGTCCCTCCCGTGGCACCGGAGGATGATGATGCAGCAGCTGCAGCAGTAGCAGCAGCAGCTGCCGCTGCACTCTGGGCCACTGAGGCAGAGGAGCCTGGCATGGTGAGAGTCCTCTGGGGAAGTGTGGAGCTGCTAGAGCTAGCAGACGCTCCCCCACTACCTCCACCACAGCCCCCTGTTGCTCCTCCAGAGGAAGCTCCAGAGGAAGTGAGGTTGGACAGGCCAGAGTGGCCCATGCTAAGGGCCTGCTGCTTTGCAGAGTCCATAGTCACGTGACGGCCCTGGGTGTGGTATGCCCTCTGGGCCAGGCCACGAATAGAGGCTTCACGTGGTGGAACCACTGGACATGGGTCATGATGCTCCGACTGCTTTCGGAAGAAGGGATCTGACTTCATGTAGAGGGGTAGGTTGCAGTAGTCACCTGGAGGGGAAAAGTTAAATATAATGTGACTGCCATAACCCTTGAAAGCCAAAGCCTATGGAAAATAATTACGTTGTTATGTTATGAAACTGTACATTTATCTAAACTGAGGATTGCACTGAACTCATTTGGCATCATAACAGCTATGTTTGCACACTATGTACACAGAACCTTACTTCGCCTTTAAACCTTGTTGTATATATTGTTCATGTGTATTTGTATGTTACTGTACTTTACCCACAATTTGTTTTTTAATATCTTTTCTTTAGCTGTCTAGTCTTGTTTTTTTTCTATTTTTTTTATTGCTGTTACTTATTTATTTTGTTCCTGTGACACCATATTAAAGTCCTAGTACACATGTAGTGGGTCAGTAAAGTCTGATTCTGATATATTCATGATGCACTTTGCACTTTGGACCCAACTAGGTTTACATTCATAGCCATTTTAAATTTAAAATGTCATTTAAAAACAAAGTCTTGGAAAAAAAAAAAAAGCTCTGCAGCAACCACTCACTCTTGGCGCGGTGTGGAATGGGCACAGCTACATTCTTGCCACGGTCATAGTCCTGGGGTTTGGGTGGCGAGGCAGTGAAACGGCAGATACCGGGCTCTGACGGTGTGCTCATGGATGTCATGCTGTCTGCATTGTCATTGGTACCTGTGGTCATCTGATCAGAGGAGCTGTCAGAGATAAAGCACTCAGTAATCTCAAATTTGGCATGCTGCAGATGCTCCTCTAGCTTGGCATGCTCATATGCTCTCGCCAACTCCTCGTAGGTGGAGGAGGCGCTCTCTGTCGACACCATGCTGTTCCGACCCTTATCTGTGAAGGAGAAAGGAAAAGAAATAAGAAGTTTAGCACATTTTCTCCAGTTGTAGAAATGCTCTTTGAGGTGAAGCCCACTGCAAAAACACATTCTCCTCCACAGTGGAAGAATAGGCTTACTTATATGTGCATGTTAATGGCTGTAAGTGTCATTTCACCCATGTGCCAACCTGTGTCCTGTGAGAGGCTTGCACTGTAGCTGTCACTCTCTGTGACAGTGATGCCATGCTGGGAGCCAACTGTGCGCCAGTCTGAGGTGAGAGTGCGGGCTGGCGTGGAGGCCTGACACTTGGTGAGAGTCCACTGACTGGAGTAGCGGTTCCTGATGCTGTGGGCTGACTTGACACTCTTCCTCGACACTGGGTCTGGTGGTAAATGGATAAAGCGATAAGACGGATGTGCATACGAACAGAGGATGTTTAAAGGACTACTTCACCCTCACCCTTCACCCTGTATATCAGTTAGTCATGGCGTATTTCCTTGAATTTGTGAAGAAAACATATTGATTTAGTGATTGATTGGAGACTACGTTAAAGGCATGTGGGAACAATACAGCTTTCTTCATGCATTCAAAGAAAGATGGCATGAACTATTGATTTACGAGTGGTCATTTTGTGGGTGAAGTATTCTTGTAAAGCCAGGAAAAGGAACAAGCATTTCCAAAACAAATTTCTTATCTTCACACTCTATGCTACACACTACAATACTAGTTTGTTCAAACTTTTATTGATAAAACGGACAGCGAGGATCAAGAGCACTTACTGGTTCCTGGTCTGATGTCTGACATGTCAATCAAAGGACCGGTGTTCTGGATGAGGGCGGGGTGATGGACGGACACACCTGTGCAGAAGCTCTGAGGGTTCCCAGTTTGGTTGAACTCTGTGTCTGTCACAGGGATAGTGGCTTTGTCCTCACCTAGAGGAGACAGAGTAAATATTACATAAATGCAGCGATTGCAGATTTTAAAAAGCTGACAACTGGAAGTCCAATGCTTTCTAATTTCATTTCACATTTAACATAAAGATAATCTGATCCAACGCTCTTACACACACACACACACACACACACACACATGAACACACAACTCTCTCTTCCTCTCTCCTCCTCTCACCAATTTGCTTGATGCCTTCTTTGTCCTCAATTAGCAGCTGCACTCTGGGGATGTCGATGTGTAACCGTGGGCCCTGAGGAGGTCCCTTCACTGGGGTGTCAAAGCTGCGGTTGTTTTTACTAATCCAGAGAAACAAGAAAGCATGCACACAAACATTCACAGTTTTTAAAAAAATAAAAAAATGGGGATTTGTGAAATGAATTTGGGGTTACAATAAATTATAATTCAGACAGATTTCGTAAGAAGGATTCAGAAATAGCAGTCTTACCTGATCAGCATCTCTGCAAGGCTTTTGGCATCTACAGAGAGCAGAGAACATCACAAATTATTTATTCCTGACACACAAATCAATCTTTTAAAATAAATGCAACTCTCAAGACTTCATTCACAATTCTCTCTGAAGTCTCCTTCAGGAGTCTCTCTGCAGACGGCTTTGTTCTTCTTGCCAATGCCTTCCCACCACTTGTCTCCTCTCCTCATACTTCTTCTCTTACCTCTTAGTCTCTTCAGCCTCTTCTCTTTGCGTTTCTTGCGAATTATGAAGAGCAGCGCAACACCCAGAGTGACCAAGATCACAGGACAGCCAATAGAAAACAGCTTCTTGACGTCATCGTTTTTTTCCAGGGGGGATTTGATTGGTGGAATTGTGCCTGCACACAGGAAGAGCAGGGATTAGTTACTGCACTTTCACAACGGTAATTAAAAGTACCAAGTGTATTAATTTTCTTTTTTAAGGGAAGAAGACAATAACAAAGAGAGCCTTCTACTCACTGCCATCATAGTCCAGTGTTGCAAACTGGGAGCTTTGGTTGCCACAGCCGGCACTGTTACAGGCTTTCATCTTCAACTCATACCAAGTGGCCTCACGCAGCTCTGCCAGGAACACATCTGTGGTGGCATTGGTACGTACATTCTGCCATGCCCATGTACCTGCAGTACACATACCAAAGTTACATTTCGTTGTTTCACATGCAAACTTTTCCTATTTGATATATTGCATGATATCTCTAAATATTATACAAGTAGAGTGGAGGAGAAGGAGGACTCGCCTTTTGGTCTAAACTCGAGTGTGACAGCACTGATTGGACAGCCACCACTGGCCCAACCCTGCAGGTTGAGGCGGGCGTGGCTGGAGTTAATGTGAGTGAAGACTGGCTGATCCTTGTTGAACTGGGGTTCTGTAAAAGATACAAAATCATCATATATTGTCTGTCGCTTCAGATTATTACTGTGTCATTTAACAGGCAACTGGTGAACATAAGACAACATAAGCAGACGTATGTGTGGACAGTGTGCAATTGTACAGTAGCTTGAGTAGGTGTAGCAAAAATATGTCACTAAATCTATTAAATATAATTTAATTGTAATCATAAATACACAAATACTTCACCCAGTCACTGGTAAAACACAATAATTGTCAACTGTCATAGAAAATACGATGTTTTATGATTAGTTGTTGTTATTCAAATGGAAATGGTAAATGTGAATGAAAGTCCCAGAGCAATGCACTGCCTGTAAAAATCCTTTATGAGCCACTGTGGGTATGACGCAAGATGTACAAGGATGTGAAGTTTGATAATTTAGGAGAAGACAGGAATCCTTTTGGATCTACAAGTTTAAAAGTCTACCCTGTGTTAA
Source organism: Chaetodon striatus (assembly GCA_029783705.1). Lineage (NCBI taxonomy): Eukaryota > Metazoa > Chordata > Actinopteri > Chaetodontiformes > Chaetodontidae > Chaetodon > Chaetodon striatus. Next base: position 19,042,286 of record JAPZEB010000024.1, on the reverse strand, counting down.
TATAAAGGGTCCAGCATGAAGTATTTCTTTGTGAAAGTGTGTGTTTTATATATACTTTCCCCCTTTATCTACCCCTGCTAATTTCCTTCATCCTCCATTCCAGGCTTCTCACCTCGCCCATGGGTCTTTGCCTCAATGATCTCACTGATCCGACCCGCTCCAACACTGTTCTTTGCAGCCAGCTTCACTTTATACCAGGTGCCACAGCGCAGGTTGTCCAATTTGAAGGAGCGTTCAGTAGAACTGATGAAAACATCTTTCCATTCTTCCGTGTTATCTACCGAGTACTGCAGCACAAAGCCTGCATACACACAAAAGAAGCACAATAAATATTATTTTCTTGCTTTATTGCATAATTCTGTCTTATTTAAAGATAAGATGAAGAACTCATTTTGCACCAACCTTACTGAACTTTATGAGATTGGTATCTCTACTATCCACTAGATGGCAGTGTCACCCTGTACTTCTTTTGCCCAGATAGGCTACGATTGGAGGACGGTCTAGCTACTCTCTGTCTATGCCGCCATTAGTTACCTACAAACCCCAACACTGGGATGGCGCTGACTGAGCATCTATGCAAATGAGGGTATGCAATGTGGTGACTGTTTTTATAATCAGCTGCCTTGGAGAGCCAACTCCCTGCTGCTCAGAGACACTTTACATCTAATCCTCCATCTCTGTCTGTCTTTCCTTCTGTCTGTATATATTCACGTATATATGAATGTCTCCCTCTCTCTGTTTCTTTGTACTCTTTGTATCATCCTTTTTCCCTCCCTATCTTTTTAACAGATGGCCAAAACATTAGAGGGGTTAACATGTGCAAATCCTGCTGTGTTGGTTTAGAAGTTTTATAGTCACCCTATGTCTGTCACAGAGCAGGAGAGAACAGAAAGGAACAGCACCATAACAAACTATTGTAGGACAGAGGAGAACATAGCATCGATTCTCACTGCAAATACACATGCTGCAAAAACGGCCTCATAACCAGCAAAGATTTTCTTTTCTGTAGACGAATACTGTGCAGAAGCCACTGCAGTAGTGATGCAAAATAGATGCTTGATGGGGACTGCTGACACTGTGCAGATGGCTCCACAGACAGACAGGCATTCTGGTACACATACCAGATATACAGATAGGCTTCACTGATGTATGAGACACTGGAAGATGTATGCAAAGACTGTTTTGGTGGACCATCATTATCTGAAGCTGCACACTCAACACATTACATTGCATTACATTACTTCCTACTTGCGTTCTTGCTTTCTCTGGGTCTTCCTGGCAGTATGCTAACCTACATCAGTGACACAAAATATTAAATTGTTCCAGCTTATGGCAGCTTTAGAATATATATTTGACCGAATGGTTTAACGGATGTGATCTCATGGCATTTCTCCAGACATTTCTTTAGAAGTGACATGTGGGACACCTGTGTCTTCCTGGGTGCAGTGTTTCTTGAAGGAATACTTTACCCCTAGTTACTCACCTGTATTACAAAATGACAAATATCCAAAAGGGACAAAATTCTTAATAAATTAAGGTAAAAAACTATATCAAAACAAAAATGCATGTGTTTAGGAAGTACTGACTGGATAATTTAGACGTGGATTATACTGCACAGTCTATGTGAGAGTTTGAAAACTGATGTTTTTATGTACTTTTGCTGTTGTTATTTCAAGAATTCTCTCCTTTTCTGGATTCCTCGTTCAACATGGAAGCATACGATAAAAAATCAATCAGTTTTCTTCTTGAATTCAAAGTAATACGGCACGGCACATGACAATGATCACTGTGGGGGTTAAGCTTTCCTTTAAGCCACTTGCCTTTTAGTTTTATATGGGTATAAAGGGCAAAAAGGAGTCAGACAGATAACCCCGGACAACCATCACATTGACAAACAGCATGAATGAAGAAAATAGATAGAAACCATGTTTGCATGCATGCCCATTCAGGCACACACACCATGCCTATCTTCACACAGAAATCACCAACAATCAGATAATCAAGCAGACACACAGTTAACGAGGAAACATAAAAACACAAGAAAAATCAATAGAGTAATACATCAGTATTCACACGAACAATGTGCCAGATAAAAGAGAAAGAAGAGACAGACAGGTGGTGAACTAAGATCAGAAGTAAAAGGAAATATTTCTCATTTAAGTGAAACGCTGTATACCTTTAGACACATTGGCTATGGACGAGAGGTATGAGATGAGAGTATACAGGAAGACAGACAGAAAGACAGCTTTGTTGTGCAGGGCCACGTACCTCTGATAGAGCTGCCTCCGTTGTCCCCAGGTATCCAGGCCAGAGTGATGGAGGAGGTGGAGGTGGTGGAGACGGTTAGACGAGGCTGGTCTGGAGGGACTGAGGAAGAAAGTTATCAGATTATTTTGAGGTAAAATAGATGTATATATCACTGTTGTTAACATAAACAACATACTGTTTTCCTCATTTTCACCCATGCCAGCAGGCCTATAAGTGAGGTGCACTCATGGTTGAGTGGGCCAAATGACACAACCTGAAATATATAGGTATTTGAACTCTGATTCTTTTTCCTACCTTGTACCAAAAGGTTGACAATGATAGTGTCAAAGCCCAGCGTGTTGGTGGCTGTGCAGGTGTAGTAACCAGAATCTTCAGCTTTGACAGAGCGCAGCACCAGTGTCCCATTGGCCAGAATGAGACGCTGTCCATCTAGAGACACTGGGATGGCTGTGTCCTCGCTGACAAAGAGGCAAAGAGAGAATCATGGGAGGACGTCATCAAAGAGTCTTACAAGACTTTGGTAAGAGGTTATTTATTTTGTTTCTACTGTTACTTCATGACAGGGCAGCTGCACAGCACTTTCACTAAAGATGTACTACTTCCATTACATTATTCCAGTATATTGCCACATGAACAAATACACATCTGCAAACAATATCTGACTTTCTCTTAAACCAACTGAGAGATACATCAATACTAATTCAATTTTAGGGCCCTGACACACAAAGCCGTCGGCATCTGAGACAGTGGAGGCCATCGATGAGAGAAATCCCTCTGATTGGCAGTTCAACTAAGTGCACAAAGGAGAAATGGAAGTGAGGAAAGCAAACAAGCGACTAAAGCCAAGAGTAAACAAGAGGAAACAAACTTGTTATATTAGGTAAGATTATTTTTTTCAGCCAGTGAGCTCTTAAGAAGAAAAGATTTGGAATTCTTTGTGTTACCGTTTACTAGTGCATGGTAAATGCAATCTGTTTGTGTTGTTAATGTGCTAACTGGCTAACTAGCGTCTTGAATCCATCCTGTCGGTCTCCAAGTTTCCCTTTGTAAATGACCAATACATGACGACTACTGCTGCCTGCTGGTATGGAGTTATTTCTTCTCACACGGGCGCAGAGCGTACGTGCTAGCTGGCCGCCGCTGCAGTCTTTGTGGTGTGAGATACTGGCAACACAGCAGACAGCTTTTGTCACCACTAGGTCTTTGATGTCGGTTTGGTGTGTCTGGGTCTTTAAAGGTATCACAGCAGCACCATAAACATTTCTGAGAAGGATTCTCACCTGTCTTTGGTCCATTTTATAGTAGGTGTAGGTTCTCCCACTGAGCTACAGGGCAGTCGCACCTCCTTCATCCAAGGAGTGGTCACTGTGCCCCCAAATGACAGGATCTTAGCAGGAGCTGGTGGACGATGAAGAGAGGAATGTAAAAATTAAAGGTTTATAGAGACAGAGCAATTGAAAAAAGACCATTAGAGCTATTGGCATTAACGCTTACACAAGAAAGGCAATGGCCTAATTAATGTCTACCAATCGGTAATCTCGCCATTGTCAAATAAACAATTTTCAAACCCGATAAACAAATGCTGTGGAGGTTTCAGAATGTGTTGAATCAATACAGAAATGTGATGGCTGATATGCAATTGATTTGTTTTCCATTTGGGAATCTTTCAATAAAAACGATTTACTACTAGAGGGTGTGCAATGTATTTACCGTGACTCACACTTGGTGGAAAAGAAATCAGTGTTAAATGTGACATTGTGCAGCAGAGAATAGCATATAAATAAGAATATAAGAAAGGAAAAAGATTGAGCAGAGAGGATATGAAAAAAATATCCATCCATTCAGGCACATAACCCTCTTATTCTCTGTCACTCCCCCCACCCGCCCTGTCTCTCTTTCTTTCTCAAGCTTGGCATCTTAATGCAAGTGCTCTAGTGCACTTATGTTAAGGTTGAATGAAGTATTGAGTGGGCAAGCCTGGAGGACACTGCCTTTTACAGCTGCCGATCAGCTGACGCACCCACCCGTACGGACGTGCACACACATATGCACTCGGAAACCTTTGCACCCAGCAGTCAAAGGAGCGAATAGATACAGGAAAGGATAACATGGTGGGAAGTGCACTCTATTCATTCTCACTCCCTTATTCTTCCTGTCTTTTAATCCAAAGCCTATTGATTTAACTGCCCTCTTCATTTTCTTAAACACTATGCCTCTCTATTGTCTTGTGTATTAGTTAGCTCCTATCCTGCCATTTTCTCTCCTCTTTCTTTCCTCCACCTTCTGTCTCCCCCTCTTATCATTTCCCTGATTCGGGCCTGTTTATGTGTTGCCCTCTGAACTCTGAAATCAATAGCACAAGCTCTTAAACACATAAACAGGAGGAGAGGTTGAAAAATATAGAGAGAAAGGTTATATAGAGCAAGTGACAGAATAAGAGGGAGATTATTTGCAGATTCACAGAGTCATGAAGGATGTAGAGCAAAACATCATTTAAAAACTGTATTTTTAGTTCATGGTATTGTCAGTAAGAGGCTTGAAGAGGAATACTAGCAGTGTCGTAACAGTTCCTAAGAAACAGAGATGGCAGAGAGACAGAGAAAAACAAGGACAGTGTGGTGTCATCAACACAACAACCACTGATTGTGTGATTTGGAGGTAAAAAAAAAAAAAAAAAAAAAAGCCTCTCAGATGCCTTGGGTAAAATCTGTAAAAATTTGTTTGCTAAGTGAAAGTTTGCTACATGAACAAGTTCCAAATGCATTTCAACGAGGTATTTCAATGTGAAGCGGTGTGTAACTACCAAGCGGCAACCTGCAAGTCTGAAAATGCAGCCAATGCAACTGCAATTCTTTGAACGGCCACTTGAGGCTTACTCCAAAAGTTAGTCAAATCCCAAAGACCCCCGTGTTAAAATACACAACTTTACAGCAGAAATAAACATGTTTACAGCCTGGTACAAAAAATGGTTATGGTCTCTATAGCTTATTTTCCCCTTCATGACAACTGTTCGGGGGTGAATTTTTATATAAATCACTTGTGCATTTTATTAAGGCTTAAGGTTATGCATAAGTAAGGGTGGGCTACTCTGAGTGACAGGCTCTGCCAATAGTGTCCTCAGCTTCTTAGTCTGATCCACCCCTTGCTCCTCCACAGCGTCAGCCCCACACCCACTTATGGTCACTTCTGGCTCCAAAAACCAAGATGGCAGCAGCCTAAATACCGAACTTGAGGCTTCAAAACGGGAATCCACAAACCAGTGGGTGATGTCACAGGAGCTACGTCCATTATTTTATACAGTCTATGGTTATAGACATTGAAACAGAGGCAATTGACAGAGTATTCCATCGATTTAGCAGTGCACTTTAAAAACATTTTCAACACGTGGTGGACTGTTAAAAAAAACTTAAATGATGCAATTGAATAATTTGAACCAACAGGTAGAATTTCCTGTGTGTAATGCTCACAGCGGCTAATGTAGCCTAGAGTCATTAGCCTCAAGCAGAGATGAACAGCGAGCTTGAGGTCTGGTAAGTTCACTTCGTTCTAACTCGACACACCCAGATTTGTTTCATTTCCAAGAATGAACTTCCAAACTAGTCTTACCCTGCAATCCATTGTACTCAGAAAAAAAAATCCAAAAACTTTGGACACATTGGTCATTAAAGTCAGAATTCTAACTCCAACACTCAAGATCCACCAAGCCTGTATTCACCATCATAAACAAGGCTAACATCACAGCAACATGGCGGCGTACATTGTGAACCATAAGCGGAAAAAAAAAAACCTTTTCAACATTCTTTTTAAATTGTTTTTATATGATGTGTCGTGAAACATGCTCTTACAACGTGGCTGCCATTTTCATTTCCATTCAGTTGATCTGTGCTTGACAGAAGTCCTGCAAGTATGAGTATCTCATCTCCATCCACACAAAACAAATTCACATAACAACTGCATACTATTGGCTGTGGTGATTCACATTATTACGCTTGACACCCATTTACACATTTCTGAGTTGCTGTATATTACTTTAATGAGCAAAGATGACAGTTAACTTATTTTATACACCGTTTCTCTTTGCTTAATGGTGATGTGGTAATTACTGTAATGTAGGTCCTGTGTAGATGTTTGCAACGGCTTGCAGCGTTTAACCCCAACTGACGCTGACTCAAGTGACATCACATGAGGCATATTTCATACAGCTCCCACTGGAGACACAAAAGGTTCTATAAAACTTTTTCATTGCAGTAACACTCCCACAGACCTGTCAACAGACTTCAATATGCATATTTCCCCTTTACTGTGAATGCTGTTGAAATGATGGTAAACAGTAACCTTGATGGCGGAAAAAGGTTCAGTTTTCAACCAAAATTTGCCCAGTTGTAACCAATAATCCTTGATGTCATTTGTCTTGCAAATGAGCAAAATCATGTTTAGTCTCTCATAATGAATCTGCCTGTCATACTCAGGGACTCACCCTTGGCCGCTGGCTCCACAGTGACCTTGTCGCTGAAGTTACCCCGGCCTGCAGTGGTGACAGCTGCAGCCCAGATCAGGTACTGCTGCCTGTGGTTTAGGTGAGTGATTCTGTAGAACAGCAGCTCTGGATTGGCTTCATACTCGCTGGGCAGCTGGGGAAAGCAGGAAAGGAAAAAGGAAAGTGTTAATCTCTGAGGAACTGCAGAAGCAATGCGTTTTATACTACAGAGCTGAGCACACTCCAAACATCTTAACATTTCAAGAAATGTTATGTAAAAGTACAGTGTGCTGGATTTAGTGGCATCTAGCAGTGAGGTTGCAGAACTGAAACTTCTCCCATGTGCCAAGCATGTAGGAGAACTATGGTGGCCGACACGAAAACGCTGAATTGCCCTGTCTAGAACCAGAGTTTGGTTTGTCTGGTCTGGGCTACTGTAGAACAACATGATAACCTCCACGGAGGAAGACC
>JAPZEB010000024.1:19011337-19022995 GCA_029783705.1 Chaetodon striatus | reverse complement strand
ACTACAGTATGGCCAGCAAAAGTAAAAGCCAACCCTAGCATTGTCTGCTTGGCCTTTTCCCTCACTATATTTACCTTTTTTCAGTGCTGTGTCCTCTTGGATGTGTGTTGCTTACAGTCTGACACCTGATCACTACCTTTTTATATAGTCCTGACCTTACCTGTGCGTTGTGCCCAGGAATGTACTAAATACAGCAAAATAAGATGAAAATAAGAAAGTACAGGCAGAGAGCAGATTCTCAGCAGATAAATGCCCAGTCACACACATCTAGTGGGTCATACGTAGGAAAATCCTGCATGGTATACCTTTAACATGGTATCTTTTTTTTTCAGATCTGGACAGAAGTGTTAAATCCAGGAAAAATAACCTTTTTCAAAAGATTTTTTTTAAGATTACCTGAATGTTAAAAAAAAATCTGGTACATGTATCTCATGTATTGTCTCTCATTATGTGCATGTTCTTGCATATTTACAGCTCAATGCAGTTTACAAAATGTCTAAACTAGGACTGTCAAAATAAGGCGTTAATGTCAATTAATTAATCACAGAAAAAATAATGTGTTAAAAAATGAACACTGACTTATCACGTGGTGCCCTTTGACTTGGTGTGTCATTGAAGGCCACAGTTGCTTTGTCACATGATGGAGGCAGGATGACACGATGCTGCTTGGCCCCGTGAATGGAACATTTACATTTAAAAAACAGCCAGATGGAAATTATGCTAGGATTTCTGCAATAAGGAATTTTTATACTATCAGAGTACTGCAAGCCTAAAATGCCACCTCAACGCAAAGCATTTAGCAGCAAACCCAGAGGTCCGAGCTAGTGCAGCCTCTGATGCTAATGCTAGCAGCTAGCCTCGCCAAGCCACACTCGACCGGGCTATCAGACGCAAACTACCCATGTGTACCTGTCTACATGTGACTAACTGACTCCCTTCCAAAATGGACTGTAGACCAGTTTCGGTGGTAGAGGACAGGGGGACAATTGTGTCCAAAATCCAGCAGCTTTACTTTATTCTTTATCCTTCTGATGTATGCGATTAATTTAGATTAATTAATCACAGAGTATGAATATATTTTTTTAATCACTTGACAGCCCTTGTCTGAAAATTTTGCAGGATTGTGCAGCCTTGGAAGAGATTTCTGCTTCACGCTGTTGGGGTTCATTTGGTCATTTGCTCATTCATTCATTTATTCATTAATTCAACAATAGGCCCATCTACCCCATAGCCATCAGAGTGCATGGCAGTATCTCCACATTTCTCACTCTACACAGATCACTCAGTCCTCTTTAAAGCACTGCTGAATGTGTACTGTGTCTATGAGACTATGTGTGTCCTTGGTATTTGTGAAAAGCATTTGGATGCCAGCAGCCAACATTCATTCTTGTTGAGAGAAGAGAGAGAATGTAGTAATTTTAGGTTACAAAGCATGGCATGATTTGACATAGATCAGACAGCGAGACAGCCAAAAGAACAATGGCAACAGAAAAAGTGCAGTAACTGTGAATCAAAGCCAAAGCAGACAGAGTGATATTTCACAGGTATGACAGTTCACTCTTCCGCTGCATTTAATGGACCATGCTGTTTAACCTATTTCCCGTATTGCTGCTGGTCACTAAAGTACCCCATATTTACACTCATAAACAGACCGAGAGGCAATAAATCCTCTGTTCTACATGCTGAGATGTGTTGTCTGTGTGTTGTTTATTGTGATCCTCACCATCTTCCAGCGTTGTGGCATTGATCTCTGAGCTAGAGGGCCCTGTGCCAGCTCTGTTGAAGGCCTGGACAACCACACCATACTGGGCAAACTTCTTCAGGTTGTCCAGGGTGTAGACCTCACTGTCTCCAGTGGCCTTCATCTCCACAATGCTGTACTGGCCGTTGCTGCCCGGGCCGTTCTCTCTGTAACCGATCTGGTATCCTCTAATCACCCCGTTCTGCAGCTCCTTCCTGGGAGCCTGGGAAAACAGAAACACAGTAATGACATCACCAGTTCCTCTTCATATAGTGCGTGATTATTTAACCACCTCCATTAACAACACACATGGAAAAGAAATCAAGACAAGAAACATTAGGTTACTTTGCAGGCAGCTGTTAAACAAATAATCTTTGAGGAAGCACATAGCTATTCAGAAAGCAGATGATTGTACGACTTTACCTTCCAGGTGACCCTGATACTCTGAGATGTCACCGGTTGCAGGATCACCTCCATGGGAGGACCATCAGGCTCTGCAGAGACACGGAGAGTCAGAGGGGTCGAGGCAGAGGCATTGTGCTACTGTAGAACAAACATTCTGTGGCTTTCATGACTCTAAAATATTCTTATCAACAACTTTCAAAGATGTTTTTCCCACTTTCATCGAGACAGAATTTCAATACAAAATGCTTTTTCAAGGACAGATATGTCAGTGTCAACACAGGTGCAGTGACTAAAAGCTAATGCTCCAAGAACAAGTGAAATATTTGCTCACATTCACATAAGCACAAGTTGAGATACTCACGTGCTTCCTCTGTGCTGATGGTGAGTTCCTTACTGGCCTCGCTCTTGCCTATTGAGTTGTAAGAGTACATGCGGATGCTGTAGACAGAGGCAGGGTGAAGGTCCACAATGTTGGCCTGATTGTTTGTGGGGGAGATGTTTCGAGTGGCATGCTTTAGCTCCCAGGTATCTGACAAAAAAAGAGAAGAATTTTGATTAAGACACATTTAATTTATTTGGGGATTTGTATCTCTCACTCTTAAATCCTACAAAAAAGTCATGTAAAATTCTCACAAAAAAATTTACGTTGTCACTGACAATCAATTTCAATTTATTCTGTATGAACAACTCAGAATATTATTCCACCATCTTCATTTTCTGTAAAATGAAGAGTACACTCTTTTCACATACCTGTCTTGTTCTTATACTCAATATCGTAGGAGGTAATGACACTGTTCCCATCAAATCTCTGTGTCCACCGGAGGTTCATGCTGCGATCTTTCACTTCTCGCACCTCCAGCTCTGGAGGGTCTGGGGGCTCTGAGGAGTTAAAAGAGAGGGAGTAAACAAAAAGAAGAAGATAAAATAAAGGAGAAGGTAGCACCAAAAGAGAGACAGTTCTGGTTGGAAAGGGAGAAGAGCAGGTGTGTGTAGCTTTTATCAATATAAAGAGGAGAGGGTATAGTACATGCATTTGTTCAGGAATGGTTACCCTGCACAGTGAGCTGGATAAGGCCTCGTCCTTCTCCATAAGAGTTGATAGCATGACAGGAAAAGAAGACTGAATCCTCACGCTCTGCTGGCTTTAGCTGTAGGGGGAAAGGTAGAAAGAAAAATGTCATAGAGACAAACAACTCTATCTTTGTGCAGGAAAATTGTGTAAAGCATAGCTTTGTGACGGAGGAGTGGCCCAGTGAGTTTTTCCTCTACCGCACATGTTTGGTATTTAGGTGACTCATAGCCCTTTTCCATACACACCTGCTTGCTTGGCTTGACTCAGTTAGACTCGAGGCATCAGCCCAGGGTGGCAGAGACCTCAATCTGCATACATCGGGGGTGCTAACTTGTGTTTAACTGATGATGTGTTTGTGCTTGTCAACCAAAAGGACATTTTTCTGTCCACCATGCAGATGTCACTGTGGTCAACAACTTTCTTGTACTGTTGTTGGAGTTTCTTAATTTTCTCTTGGCACTACACAAACGTGCGCCAGATGCCCATCTCCCCCAGCTTGCTTGCAATGTCTTGGAAGCATAGGTCCTAGTGTTGCCGGAGCACACAAGAACAACTCTCCACCACTTTTTCTCTTAAAGTGACGAAATATTATATTTGTAGTTAACATAAGCCAATTGAAATTCATATACATTTTTAACGTTTGAAAGTCCGACGTAGCGTGTTTTAATTGGAAATGGAACTACAAATCAACGTGGCATGGTTTGACTCAGCTCAGCAAAAAGCGTGAACAAAAAAGCCCAATCATTGTACACCTCAACGGGAAGAGAGGTACGATAGGGCAAATGTCACCGAGCCAGTGGTTCACTGAATTTATGGTGTCAAAATTTTTTGGCACCATTTGCTAAGCACTTGCTTGAAAACTATCAAACCACACCCTCTGTGCTATTTTTGTCACTTTAGCTGGCAAGGCTGTATCCTTACAGACCTCTGCAAAATCACTACTGGAGTTACCCTGATTAAATCTAATGTAAAACACACACACAAACAAGGTTGTGCGCTCTTGTGCACATCAAACCAACTGCAACTGACACACAGTTGATTCAGCTCTTCATATCACCGAGCTCCTTCAGTACCACTTGTTACAGGGCGCCCCTCTCTTGGTATCATCATCCAAAAACACTGCGTCACCAGCAGCTCCGAGCATCATCTCCATCTGTCCTTTGATATGTATCACTGGAAGACTGTCATTTTTTAAATGCAGTAGAGGCTGACCTGTGGCTGCCATGACCAACATGGTGTGGTGGAGCAAAATTATGACATGGTGACTTTCAGTATGTTCAGAAATGTGTCTTAGACTTCTGTGTAGCAACTCTTAATGTCCAAGAGATGAACAGAAGTCTCCTCTTGAGAGATGCTGGTCCAGAATCCAATACCAAACATGATGAGACGTTGCGGTGGGGAGACAGGCCATGTCTGTTACCCACCTTTTAACAATCTCTAACACACTGACAATTATGATTATGGACTGTGTCTTATCTCACCATTATTTCACACACTGCAGGCAACAAAAATACAACTCAGACAGACAAGAGAAAAGTGAAAGCTATCTATTTGTGAAGTAAGAGTCATGAAGACATTGATGTTTGATTTTATCAATCAGATGCTCTACCACATATAAGCTCTTCTTACCTTGAGCGTAGACAGCACCTCGTCTGTCTTCTCATTGGGACTGGTGGTAATGGAGTATCGGGGGTTGCGGTCAGGGTCAATGACCGTGTCGCCTCTCTCCCAGCGGATGATGATGGGCCATTCTCCCCTGGCTGTGCAGTTCAGCTCCTTCAAGTGACCCTTCTTAGCCATGGTAGTGTTGGGGTGACTGGTGATCATCGCAGGGACTGGAAGGAGAATGGAGTGTCAGATGTAGAGAAGGTGGGGACATATGTGTGTAAATGGTGACAGTAAACAAATTGATGAGGGGCATGTTAGATGACAGAGGCAGATAAGAGAAAGAGGGGGGAAGGAAAAGGAGTAAGTGTATAATAAGGTGTTAGGTAATAGGCAGGGTTTAAGTGGAAAGGGGGAAAGAAGTGAAAGAGTGGAGAGAAGAAGGGTAGGACAGCCGGCAGTTAAAAAGGTGGAGTTCAGAGTAGCCAAGTTCCATTGCAGCAGAGTAATGAAGAGCTATGGTCAATGAGGTAAAGTCAATAAACCTCCTCTCTCATTCTCCAATAGTTAACACAGGGGTCTAGGTGAATGAAGACGCAAAAGAGATACACTCTACCTTTCGTGTGCACTCTATACACAAAATCACTCACAGTCTTCTCTGGCCAACACACACACGCGCAGAATACCGATCTGAGGAGGATTCTGCTGTTTTGTTTTCATCACTTATTCATCTCACCCTCCCTCTTTTCCTCTTTTCCTCCCTCTCCGCTGAGCGAAACAGACAGAATTGAGGGAGGCAGAGGAGAGGAACGGTTCAATCAATAACACTAACACCAGCAGGAGAGAGAGAGCAACAGAGAGAGACAGAGAGGGGCAGTCCTGTGATAGCAGAACATGGTGAAACTACTGGTTGTATTTGTGTGCACCTGGTTAAACGTGTTCTTTGTGCGCAAGTGTCAAAAGGAGCCAGATACGAAGCGTTAACATCTTTTCTGAGGGTATAGCTGTTTTGTAAGGTCATGGTACTGCATGCTGCAAAGTACATCGCCCTCTTATAATGCTTGACTTGATGTTGACAGTCTGCGTGTCTGTGTGTGTGTGTGTGTGCGTGCACGTTCCCCATACATGTTCACATTGCATTACATAGCGTGTTACTGACAGGGAGGGCAGGATGAGAGAGATTGATTGCAGATAATGATTAAGCTCAAAGTGTTTTTGATTGTCTGTAGACGGATCCCAGGAGTCAAAAGATCAATCGCTCAGTTGCTCGCTTTCTCACTGCCTGTCACACACACACACACACACACACATCTCTCTCTCTCTCACTGTTCTTTATTGTTTCGCTCTTACGTCCATGGTCACCTTTGCTCCGCCAATTCATCAGTGTGAATGTACGTGTGTAAGCACATGCTCACAGAGCACAGGGAGAGTACTGCGAGCTGGCTCATTGGTTTGACACAGTTAGCAAGCGTGTGTGCATGAAGACTGATAAAGTCGGAGCACTGGAGCGTCCAAGATGGCTTCTCTGCAGTCATCTTTGCCATGGAAAACTCATAAACTGCTACATTAGCCCGTGTGACTTTGTATACTCACTCTTAACGGTGAGGACCATGCTCTTGCTGATGTCTGAGCCCACGCCATTGGACGCCTGACAGAGGTAGAAGCCACGATCCTCTTCCAGGACATGTCTGATGAGTAGAGAGCCGTTACTCATGATCTGGATACGGCCCGTCAGAGGCACTGGGTGGTACTGCTGTGGATTCCCAATACCCGCTGGGCAGTTAAGAGACAGAGAAGATTATAATGAATTGTACAGTAACTGATGATGGGCAGCATGAACGTATGAATATGACAATATCCTGAGATAATCTGACAGAGACGCATCACAGCACATAGATAAAAAAGATTAACATGGGCCATGTACCTAGTGCACCTTTGGCATGCTTCCACATGACCTTAGGAGGAGGGTATCCATCTACTGAACAGTTCAGGATCCCAGCCTTCCCATAGATCCCATCCTGATTGTTGGGCTGAACCACAAACCGAGGAGGCACTGGAGGGAAGAAGGAGGGGAGAAGTGAATAAATATGGATTGATTTTTAGGTTCTTTCCCACACTGGAATCATATTACATGCTTCCTGTTGGGCCAGTAAACAGTATTCCAGTGAGAACCTCATCAGCAATACTGCTGTAACATTAAATTTCAACTTTTCATCTGCTATGTTCATTATGATGAAATGGAATAAAGAGTTAAAGGGGTATTCCACTGATTTTTAGCGGTGGAAGGAGAACCCAAATCATGAACTTAAAGGAGCAGTGTATAGAATTCAGAGGATTTAGTGCCATCTAGCTGTGAGAATTGCAGACTGCAACCAGCTGAAAGTTTCCTGGGTGCCAAGCATGAATTTCCCCTAGGGATTCCTTCAGGGTGCAGTGCAGTGTACTAGTACTGCACAGAAATGGCCCGTGTGCCTGATGTAACTAAGTATATTATTATTATGACTGATTATACTATTATGACATTTATAATATATATATTAACAAAAATGTGTCAAATTAAAGGGAAAAACAACAAAAAGTGTCTTGTGCTAGGTTCACATGAAATCAGGCAAACGGTGGACAGCAAACTGGATATCATTTTAGTGGATGAGAGCAGGATGGTAACATTGGGTGATACTGGCAGAAAATACCAGCAACGGTAGCAGTAGGCGGCATTGCTGTCCAATGTTATAACATTTTAACTTTTTGCTATCTTCCGCGACAGAATTACAGCCAGTTGTTTTGTAGTTCCCTTGCACAAAGTGGAAACACAGGCGATCTGGACAATTACAAGACATTACCACAATAATTACCTAAAATCATAGACAAAAAAATCTATGTTAATTGTATGTATTGTATTCCAATTTTTGTACAGAACACAACAACACCTTTGCAGGATATCATCATCTGCGTTTTGTTTTGCCATCCTGCCATTCCATTGGACTATTTGTTTTTCCTGTGCCGTCTATTTTTGTCCATTGTCCATGTCATTAGTAAGGCACTAGGCCACCATGTGCTGCAACAACAGCTCCAATACGTCTTATCACTGACTTTACTGGGCAGGCAAACACCATTCTCGCAAAACATATTCCCTCACGGTGGTCCAAAATATTGTATCATTTTTCCTCCTTGGGCCTAAAACTTGAGTTATTTAAATGAAACCATTCAAGAGATTTGAAGGAGAAATGTTTTAGTGCAACTTTAACCAACTCATCTCATGCATGACAATGGGTTCCAAAAAGACACTGCTTATGCCTCTTCCAGGGCTGATGAGCCAAAACAGTTCAAAATTCCTGATTTAATATCAAGCAATGCATTACATTTCATAAAATAAATACATTTTTAATCAGTCAAATATATGTAGTGGAGCAGAAGTATGAAGTAACATATAACTGAATTACTCCAGTTGAAGGGAAACTTCTGTACTTTTCTACCCAGACCCTATTTACCATGTTTTTGTGTTCAAGTGACTCATGGAAACAATAACTTTTGACACTGGTCCAGTATTAAGAAGGACAGCTGCAGCCAGTGGTGGTGAAATCATTTGTCAATTTATGTACACTAAAGTGTATGTTTTTGCCACTAAAAGGCTCAGGTTGTTCCTAGAAGTGTCTGACAACATTAAGGAAAAGACCCTACAGAGAAATGGAACGTTTTGGCTTACCTTTTGTTGATCCCACCTGTTAGTAACTGAGTATGGCTCAAGGTGAAGTCTCATTCTGAAACCTTGACTTTTCCACATGGTCGAAATCCGCTAAATATTCATCCACGACACTGAAAATCTTTTAGATAACACTAAGCTATGCTTTCTGTTCTCCAACAAAACACACTGTTTCGGCACTTCTCTTCTCTCTCAAACTAATGTTTTACTGCAACATGTCAACTCTCATGAGATTTGAGACTGAGACTTCTCCTTGAGCAAGACTTGGACACAATAACAAACAGACCAGCAAAAGGTAAGAAAAAACATTTCATTGCTCTAAGGGTCCTTTCTGTATATTGTCAAACACTTGAAATAACAACGTCAGCCTGTCACTAGTAAAAACAAGCACTTTTAATTGACGTAAATTAACAGTGTACAATTGCCCTTAGGGATTATATTGCAGCTTGTTTTGCCGCTGCTGCAGTTCTCTCTAAATTCTACACCAGTTTCAAAAGTTGTTGTCTCCATTAGTCACTTAGACACAAAAACAAGGGAAAATAATGTCCAGGTTAAAAAATACTGGCGTTTTCCTTAAAGTATAAGTGCCTCAAAACTGTACTTAAGTAAAACTGCTACTTTCTACCACTGCTGATTTTCCATGTCAAAGTACTATTCACAGAAAATACCCTACAGCCAATGTATATTAACTTCTGTGGAAAGCTCGAACAAACGTTGCATTATGGGAAGTGAAGAATCCAGTATTTTTGGAGTGTATCCCATAGCAAGGAATAAAAGTCAGGACACATAAGCCTCTGCTGCTTCAATTTTGACAATACGTTATTAACTCTTCAAAGCCAACCAACTTTATTTGAGTGTAATACTAAAACACTGCAGTGCTATGACCCCTTCCTTTCCCCTTCAACTCTTCCAACATATCACTTTCATATTCTGAATCTCTCACTCGTTTTTTCTTACCTGTGACTGTGAGCTGTCTCTCCGTGCTGACAGTGGCAGCATCATTGCTGGCGATGCAGGTGTAGTTTCCATTGTGTTTGAGCGACACCTTGGATATCTGGAGGGAGCTCATGAACTCCTTTGTGTCTATGGTGATGCCCGAGGAGGGCACGATCTCCTGCCCGTCCTTGCGCCACGTGATGCGTATGGGCATGTCTCCAGACGACACCACGCAGGCGATGTACATCAATTTACCGATGGAAGTCGGTGGAAAGTCAAATGGCTGGATCAGTGGAGGAACTGAGAGGGGTAAGAAAGGGAAGGATGAAAGAGTGAGCAAGAGAGCAAGTGAAGGAAGGAAGGAGAGTGATAGGGTGCAAGATGTGTAGAGAGAGGACAGGCGGGTAAATAGAAATGTAGTAGAGACAAAGTAATTGAGGGGGAAACAGTGAAATGAGATAAAAGAAGATGAGTAAGATATAGAACAGGCAGATCAAGTCGAGGAAATATATGTTGAAAAAGAGCGGGGGAGAGAAAAAGGCAAGGACAGGCAACAGGGTGAAATAAGGGGTAGACAGAGAGAAGAGAGAATAAGGCAAAGAGGGAATGGAAATAAAGAAAAAAAAGATGAATGAAAACAGTTAGAGGGTTGTTTAAATGAGCGGGGTGAGTAAGAGGTGAAGACAGAGATTTGAGGCAGATATGAATAAGTGAAGGATAGAGAAAAGAGAGAAAGTCAGATGTGAAGACAAGGGGAATATGGGTAGACACACAGATTTGAAGATTCGGGGGCATTGAAAGGACATGGGGTTGGAGAGTGAGTGATGTAAAGGGAGATAAGGTGGAGGGAGAAACATACACAAGAGGGAGACATAAAGACAGAGTGAATGTTTTTAAAGGCCATGGTTCAGAATCTGTCATTTTCACCTGACGGGCTAATTGGTAAACTAGTGGTCTATCTGTCCATCTGATATTCTGAGTCTCTCATAAGCCTGAACCCCCAATGCTTCCAAAACACAGCAGCCTGGCCTACTAGCCCACTACCCACTCTGCAGCCGCCTGTGCCCCCTACCAATCCCTCCACTCCACCCCACCCTGCCCTGCTAAAGCCAGCCCATAATAGCTGCTCTAATTAGAGCCCCATCCGCAGGGGGAAGAACGGTGTTGCTATGGAGAGCGGCGGGGGTGATGGCGGTGGTTTGGAGTGGGGGAGGAGGGGAGGGTGGTGATGGAGGTGATGGTGGTGGTGGTGGTGGGGGGTTACAGCTGAGACATCTGGGGGATTTAATCTGGGCCTCGTTAAAATTCATCTAATTAAATCAGAGACATGACGAGCACACATTCATACAAGCACATACCTACACCGACACGTAGCAACTGCACACACGCATGTGCACGAAAGCAGGCACACGCACATATACGAAGACAATCGAGCACCACAAATTTCACACATCTGTTAATGTCAAGTCGAAACACACACACACACACACACACACAACCCACACTCACACTCGACAACTTCCTAAAACAAACATGTCATGCTATCGGCGTGGTGAGCAGAGCGAAATAACATACAAGGTGACATGCAGAATATCTACAGCACACACACACACTCTGTTATTCACACACCTTTATGCATGTGTATGGCATGCACACACACAAATCTTACACAATAGCACTCCTGCTCTATGTAATTGCTGAGTGGTTGAGAGTGCGCACCAGGCCACTCCGCCCCTTAATCAGGGGTTATTAGAGGCAATGCATACAGCTTTCTTCTTTCCTCTCCCTCCGTTTCACTCACACCCTCCTGCTCCAAACCGGTCTTACTCACTCTCCATCCCTCTCACAATCACCCTCTTTTACATTAATAATTTCTTTCCACTGCGTTTTCAGTATCGACCAGAAAACACACCTAAATTGAGAATTACAATTCTATTTATCATTTTACCTGAAGAAACAAAAACGTACAAGCATTTATCATTCACACCACACAAAAAGCAATGATATGCTGCAACTGTTCTATGTGTGTCTTGAGAGACATCGATGTAACTGTCCATCCTGGCCATATGTAAAAATCTCTCTGACCCTTTCAAAACGATCAGCCCTGTGACTGACCTTTGACAGTAACGTAGACAGTCTGTGTGATGAAGAGCTGTGGTTGGATGAGCACGCTGCAGACATAGGCCCCCTCGTCCATCC
>JAPZEB010000024.1:19000584-19011237 GCA_029783705.1 Chaetodon striatus | reverse complement strand
AACATCGCTGAGCTTCAGAGTCCCGTTTTCATACTCCACCTGAACAGACAAAAGCAGGGTTACACTCTGAGGTGATACATGCCTGGTTTTCTTATTCATAGATGTATACAAAGCTGTGAAGTCAAATAAGATAAGATTGAAACATGGCCAACACTGATGCAAAAAGAAGTCCCCTTCATTTGCTTTGTGCCATCATGGGTTCAGCTTGGAAGTTTTCCGGTTTTTCTGCTATAGTTTCCAAATAAAGTGGTGCAGGACTGAGTCCTAAAATCCGTAAATGAGTTAGCATTTTAGCACTTCCGGTTTCCTTGTCTCCAAGTCACTAGTTTTTTTAATGGGTTTTTGGTTACATTCCTCAAATAAGAGACCTTTACTTTTATTCTAAAACATAAAACACGTCAGTAACTACTCCATTTGTGATTTCTGAAGCCTTTACTTGTCTTTAAGAAAAACGATTGCTAACAAGAGGCTAAATGAGACTACAAAACGTCATCACACCAAACACGCTTTACAGCTTCCACTGTGGTGGCGATATTCAGTCATGTGACCGGGATGTGGTTCATTTATAGCTTAACATTAGCTTTCTACTTCTGGCTATTGTATTTATGCTTTAAAAATTATGGTGTTCATTTATCAGGATTATCTTGCTTAATAAAACATGTAAGTATAAACGTAACATCTTCAGTAATCCAAAATCCAATTGGAAAACACCATTGTCTTTTTGTCGAGGGAACCAAGGCGATGTTAACTTCCAGGGCTGGCCTACAAATAAGCGTCATCCCTGCTGCACTCTATTCACTCACACTTTTAGGACACAGGCTAACATATATTTATGTAAATATTTGCACATACAATTGTAAAAAAAAACAAAAAACAAAGGCCACATGATCAGTTAAACAGTAATTTAGATGGTAACAGAACTAAATGACCTTAAAACAGCACTCTATATAGAGGATGTTCACCTTATGAATAGGATATAATTTATGAAGCTACATACTGTATATTCATGTTATACAGGGTTAGACAGAGTTCTGATAAATTATTAATGTCTTTGAGCAGAAATGCAGAAAGCAAAATCCACCTGGCGATGATTGTCAGGCAACAGAAGCCCTTCCTTGTACCAGTTGATTGAGTAATAAGGGTACCCAATCACACGGCAGTTTATGAAAGAGTTTCTTCCTGCCACTGCAGTGATGTTCTTCATCGGCCGAATCCTCGGTGGACCTGATGGGGAGAGAGACAAAGAGAGAAATGGGCAGGGGGAGAGAGATGGAGATAAAGAGGAAGAGAGATAGGTTGACCAGAGGAAGAAAAGAGGGGGAAAGAAAGAGATCATTAGTTGATGGTGTCAGAAGCAGGTTGTGGAATTTAAGGAATAAACGGGAGGGAGATAGGGAAGGGAGTTGGGGAGTAGGGAGGGGACAGAAGAAGAAAAAGCATGTAGTAGTGGAAGGGGAAGAGAGAGAAGTTAGAGTGTCTTGCCTTAGTGTTAAAAAGCTTCAATTCTGGAGATTTTCTGGAGATGCACCCGCACACTCGGGCACAATTTCTGTTCTGTTGAAAATCTGTTCAGTCCATCCAAGACACATGAAGCTGTTTAAAAGCTACCTTTACAAGATGTTAACCAAAAATAAGCCTTATTAAGTGCCTTTAAAAGTTACAAAGTTTCAGCCTTAAGCAGGAGAGAACACAAAAAGTGGGTGAAAATGTTATGGATCACGCCTGACAGTTCACATTGTTTCCTCAAGTAACAGACACAAACTAGATACAGGAATAATACAGGAATATAGGAATGCCAGACTTGAGAGCAGCATTGACAGTGTTATTGTTTACAGGTCAGATTGGATTAGCGACGGCAATTTCATTTAATGTTACTGACATTTAAACAAACCGACATTTAATGTAAGCGACTACACAACTAGTCTACGATGAGAGAGTAACAGAGAGGAACGTGAGCGGGTGAAAAACATGAGAAAAAATAAACTGATGTTTAATTCTATTTTGTACTTTAAGAGTGTCATATTTTCTTATATAATTTTTTATTCATGACCAACCACTCCCAACTGTCTTATGATGAATGTATAGTGAACCTAAAGAGGACAGCAGGGGAGATACCCGCACACCATTGGAACTGGGCTGGACAGACACAAAAAAGGGTCACAGACAAATAAAATACAATAAGATAAGATGAGATGAGATGAGATAAGATAAGAAATAAAATAAAATAAAATGAACCTTTGTACCTTTTTTATGGCTGTCCAGCCCAGTTGCATTGGTGTGCAGTTATCTTCTCTGCCATCCTCTCTAGGATGTCCATTGTACCGACTCACCCAAGATAAACTTTCTTGTTGCCCTAAGTAGGCGCAGTTTCACAGCAGCCCTTGAACTGTCTTGTAAACCTGCCACATTTGTACTGGGTGCTACACCTGGACCTACCTACCTACCTTCTGTTGCAGCCCTCCGATGAAGAACACACTGACTTTAAAAACCTAATCATGGATTGTTTGCCTCCATATGTGTGCAACGCACTTTTTTGTTCACTTCAGGGCATGGACAAAGTGCTGTGCATTTGCCATGGTTGTATAGTATAACAAATGCATTGTTTTCTTTGTGTTTTAATTAATGAACACGTGCTGTCGACATTTATGCTGTGAAATCTGTGAAGGTCATGCGACATGAGCTTAAGTATTTTAAGTGGCATTGAAGATGAGAAATACTGACCACAGCAGGTAATAGGTAGACTACCAGGAACAAAACACATGTGAGTGATGTCCTAAAGAATACAAATATATGACAAAAATAAAGCTTGACTGCCACAATATGTTGGTCATGTATCACTGCCAAAAGACAGAGACCGAAGGCTGCGGGCCAGCAGGCAGACAGACAGACAGTCAGACGGACACTCAGACGGACACAAAATGTGTTTAGCATTACTGGAAGACACTGGGAGCTATCACTCAATCATCTGTCACTTCTTCTCTGACCTTCTCACCATTGTTCATCTTGTATCTTTGTTTTTGTCTCTCCTTCCAGCCCTCCTACCCCCACTTCTCTCTCCCTCCTTCTCTCTCCTCCCTTTCTCAGCGTGTGCTGAGCTTTGAAGTCACAGCTCTGACGAGTGAAAGATGTATTATTCAGTAGCACCGTCGCACAGACACACGCGCCGACACACATACGCACACACACAAACACATATACAGTATACACGTGCATGTGTGTTCGGCTATGTCTGTTTGGCTCAGTATCTTTGCTGTTGGCCTCTCGCTGAATGGGATAAGTTGAGTGTATCCGATTTCAGTGAGTGGGTAAGCGTACGAGTGTGTTACTGCTTTTTCATGTGTGGTTATGCATGTGTGTGTCTGTATTGGTTGTATATGTTGTATGTAGGTCTGAAGCTCTCTGGCAGTGGGGCTCATTCTCACTCCAATGATCATTCTGGCATGTCTCCTTAGAGCAGACCCACATGTCACAACTACACATCTCACCAAAGGACGGAGAAAAGAGGGAGAGAGAAAGAGGGAGAGGGAGAGAGAGATACAGCCCTGTCCGTCGGTGTCACTCCTCATCCTTGTCTTCTCCGACGACAGTGACATCACCAGTCCTGTCACCAGAGTTCACCATCACTCCCCCACCAGACACTGGCACTCCTCCCCTCCTCATTCCTCTCCTCTCATTCCTTTCTCATATTCTCTCTCTCTTCTCTCTGTTTCTGGCCATCTGTTTCTTCTTACTTCATCCATTTGTCTCACATTCCCTTAATCTTGCTTCCTCTCCTTTAGTCACTCTGTCTCTCCATATGTTAAGCAACAGTCTCTTGATTTTAACATTTCATCTGCCTGCAAACATGTCTGTGTGTGTGTGTGCGCGCATACAGGTAGGTGGAGCTGGTGGATGTGCTTATACGTGTGCATTCACAAAGGCACATGTGCAGAGCTACAGTAACCGAGACAACAGGACAGTTAGATGAGGGGACAGACAGCAAGAAAGAAAGACAGAATGAGACACACACACACACTATATGTGCTGCTGGAAGAACAAAACACTGACTGCTGCAGCTAATTAATATGTAAGTGTAAAGACTGACAAACAGAACAAAAAAGAAAGAAAGAGAAAAACAAAAAATATATACAATAAAGCAAAACACACATACAGAGATAGAGGTAGAGATATAGAAGGGTACAGGATAGGATATGGGTCAGGGTAGGGGTAGGGATCAGGCTATGAGAAGCCTCTGTATGACTGATATTGAAAAGTAGACAGGCACCTCTTACGTTTATGCGCGCTTGGTACTCGGCGCTACCGGCCGAGTTTCGTGCGGCGCACCGATACACTCCTCCGTCCCGAATCTGCGGGCTGCTGACGTTGACGTGGCTCACAGTGCTGCCGTCTGAGAGCGTGTACTGGCTGGCTCTGACACGCGACAGGTCCCGGGCCACAGGCTCGTCGTCAAGGGTCCAGGTGATGGTGGGAGGAGGCGCTCCTTTGGCGGCGCACATCAGGGAAAAGGGCTCGCCCGGGACCACCACCCTCTCGCTGAAGGAGGCGACGATACGGGGTGTACCATCTGAGAAACAATCATAAGACAAGAGGTGTGAGGGGTGAATTTAGAAACAAAAGGTAACAGTGCGTTACACCAGATTCAAATCAGCTAGGATTAAGGCAATCTAGCTAACCCAATATCGGATATTCTTCAAGATTAAAGTGGCAAATTTATGAGAAAAAAAGGATTAAATGTACTGCTGGAAAGTTGGGTGATGTATAAAGAGCAACACAGTCTACAGAGGTAGTGAGGTATTGTGGGTGAGTAGGCTAAGCACAGGACTTTCACATGGGAGACTGGGGTTTGAGTCATGTGTGAGTCAATGCTGGCTTATTACTTTTAGTCTTAGCTGACTTATCATTATCAGTTTGTAGGATGTTAAAAAGCTGCTGAATCATCATTAGCAGAAAAGCTTAATAGACCCATTTGTGTTAACATTAATGTTGCCGGGAAACCCAGGAATATAAACCTGGGTGAATATAGTCAAATTGGAAGACCCCAGGTATATATAGCATTATTTGCTTTGGACACCTGGGTGCAAACACAATCTGCCCACCCTGTCATTGTCAGTCTGATAGTAGTGTAATAACCCAGTTCTTGTTACACTGATATTTCTGACTGTACACCAACATGGTGATCCCTCTGTGTCCTCACCTTCCAGCAGTATGATGGAGAAGTCCTGGGCTGTCTGGCCCTTGCGCGTGGCAAAGCACTGGTAAGCTCCCGAGTGTCTCTTTTGTGCAGCGGAAATGAACAATGTCTCATTGTGAGCCCCCTGGATGGAAAAGTGCTGATCGGGCAGGACAGATTCTGTGTTACGGTACCAGGACACCGTAAAATGTGGGGAACCCTGGACGGCACAGGATAGGATGACTGTGCTGCTGATTCCTGTCTTCAAGTTCTTGGGGGACAAGGTGACCCGCAGCGGCTCTAGAGAAAGGAGGAGGACCAGACAGAGCAGGGTTAACAAAAATTTAAAAAAGGAAGAGAAGAAGGTGCTTTTTGAAATGTCAGTCATACCTTCTCATACAAGTTAGTACCTAGTCATTGAAGGTAGAGGACTTGGTGGTATCACTTGCAATGCTGAATGAAAGCAATTTGAATTGAGCTACGCTGCGCTGACCAGGCAACACAAATCATCTTTTGGTGTGATTGTGTGTTTGTTTTTTGTGTGTCTGGATTTCTACCATTGCTTGTGTGTGTGTGTGTGTGTGTGTGTGTGAGCTAAGCAGCGAGGAAAAGCGAGACAGAAAGAGAGAAAGGGGAGAAAATGTCAGTGAGCAATAAAGCAGCTGGTGTTAAGCGCTGGAGGCTGCTGAATGTGTGTGAGCATGTGTGTGAGGGAGTGACAGTGCATGTGCATGTGTAAGACTTTCTTCACGGGCAGTAAGTGCATGTACTGTAAGTCTGTGTACAAATGTTTGTGTGTGTGTACCACCTTCTATGCCCTGTCATAGGAGGTTTGTGGGTTTTGCAGTGATGTGCCCTGTGGCCAGTCTGCCCAGTGTCCACTAACTTCACCCTTTTCCCAACCATGTCTCCTCCTTCCACCTCCTCCTCCTCCGCCTCCCCTTATTCTCTCCACAAGCATGCCATCCTCTCCACCAGCCTCACCTCCTCACATCTCTTTCATTCATACACATTCATACAAATTTTCCTCCCTCCCTCTCACGTCCTGGGTAAACAGAGCGACAGACCTACACGACCACTGTTCTGCTCTGTCACCACAGTGACGTCTCGCTGGGGTTTGAGAGCACAGCGGGGGAACGAGCCGTCCTTGGAGATCAAGCTCACGCTTGGCCCAGACAAGGGTGCATTGGAGGGGGGCGTGTAGGAGGCACGGGGCCAGGGCAAAGCCAACAGAGCTTAAATGATGTCTCCATCGCGCCTGTCCATGACCTGACATCACATTCATTACTTCTGTCCGTCTCACTCTTTTGCTCCAACTGTAGTTGTCAGTGTAGAACAGCGGAGGTCACGAAGTGATCGGTGACACTTTGTTTGGTCACAGGACTTGAATGTATTTTATTACTATACTCTCTTTGGTGCTTTACTCACCTATGACATTGAGGTGACCTGTCACCTCTTTGGAGCCAAAGCTGTTGGTGACCTCACAGATGTAGTTGCCACTGTCCTCGAGCCTTAAGTC
The DNA here is from genome assembly GCA_029783705.1 of Chaetodon striatus. Classification (NCBI taxonomy): domain Eukaryota; kingdom Metazoa; phylum Chordata; class Actinopteri; order Chaetodontiformes; family Chaetodontidae; genus Chaetodon; species Chaetodon striatus. The sequence goes on along the minus strand of JAPZEB010000024.1, from coordinate 19,004,548 downwards.
AGAAATGGTGAGGCCAGTGATGCGCCGCGTCCAGCGGGAGTCTGCAGGTAATGGCCGACCATCCTTCAGCCATCGGATGGTGGGGTTTGGGTATCCGGATGCAATGCAGGGCAGCTCCACGCTGTGCCCCACCTGCACCTCACCGGACTGGAAACTGTCCAGCACTGACGGGGTGGACTCCGTAGGGTCTGTAGGTGACGCAAGTCACAGAAATGATATTTTATATGGGACCATCAGTACTTTAACCAGTTTTTAAATCCTTGCATGAGTAGTTAAAACATGTGAAATCATTTATTCACTTTTTTTGCCGATAGTTGAATGGAAAGATTGATACAAGTCTCTTTTCTGTACAGTAAACATGAAGCTACCGCTAGTACATGGTTAGCATGTCTTAGTAAGAATCAGACAAGAGAGCCTTAAATACAGTGTGCAGATCACTTGTCGGATTCTTGCCTTATTTCGATTTTTTGAGGCAGCACCTGTAAACGTTTTTTGGATGTGCATACCCTCCACCCTGCTTAGCTTAGCTTAGAACATAGACAGAAAAGAGGGGAAACAGTTAGCTAGGCTCTGAGTTTTGTTCTGCACTGTTTTTGGTCATCTGTATTAACTTCCTGTTTTTACTGGTTGTCTGATAACTTCACAGTGACAAGAAGACTCAAGGAAGTGACTGGGCATGGCAAAGAAATGGTTAAGTTTGGCACAGAGCTGACCGTAACACCACAACGTGTTGATTTTTATACTTCAGTTTTAGTATGAATGACACAAACAAGATACAACATGCTAATTAGCGGTTCAGTCAGTCTAGCTGTTTCCCCTTGTTTCCAGTCTTTATGCTAAGCTAAGCTAACCGTCCCCTGGCTGTGTGTAGTATTAATGTTCTTATCTAACTCCCTGGCAAGAAAGCAAATAAGCATACTTCCCAAAATGTTGAAATATTCCTTTGAAACTAAAACCTCTGACTCTGTCTTGTACTGTAAGCCTGTTGTGAAAAACAACTGAAAAAGCCAAGCCACTGGTCATACACTCATGCTTTGACTCATGCTCTGGCATTTAGTGACTACTTTGAGTGGAAGTGGTAACTAAATGTTGCCTACCCATAACAGAGAGCCTGGCTCCATTGCTCTGGCGAGTCTCTCCACTGTACTTGTGCTTTGTGATGCAGCGGTAGGTGGACAGAGCATCTTCCTTCTGCACTTCTGAGATATACAGAGCGCCAAATGAGGTCAGGAAGAAACGGTTACCTGTGGAGGACAGCAGAGAGGGAACAGGTGGGAGAGGGGAGAAGGATTCCTTAGTCAACATATTTGAGTAACAAATTATAACAAAGGCACATCATTTACATGAAAAGTAATACTTGAGTCTAAGGATAAAGATTATTGAGGCAAATTGAGGCAAATAAATTGACTTGACTTGTGTCTATGTATATCAGAGGTGTCAAACTCATTTTAGTTCATGGGCCACATACAGTCCAGCTGATTTGATCTCAGGTGGGCTGGACCAGTAAAACTCAACCGCTGTGTAGTAATCCTGATATAGAAATGAAGTGAAGAAGAAGTGCCAAAAAGGTAAACCTTTCATCCTGTTCAGTGCCATGTCAACACTTGTTAGGTAGCTAATTAGGACGTAAATAAAACTTGTGTTTCACAATGCACAACTCTACACAAACAGCAGATGCTCGCATGTCTTCATACGTTTCATTCACTATTCTGAATGTTGTAAGACACATTTGTAACTGCTCTTGATGTACAAGATCATCTGTACTCACTGTATTCATTATTTTCATTTATATAAATTTGCAATTGATGGAAAAAAGCAAACCAAGTGAAGAAAAACTGCTGTTGCGTGAGGGAAAGGTCGTGTAAGATGTGTGCCGTTTTGGAAGTCAGTGAGAAATGCCAACCTCTCCATCTTAAGACCCTCTTGACATACCTGCTGCACATTTTTCTTAGAAATCACTGATTTCAGAGGAAAGAAAAAGCAGGACTAGAATATACATGCCTTCAAAAGGCCCACCCTTAGCACTTAGGTGAACACATGGGAGCTTTTAACATACTCTGCCCCATCCATCTAGTGAGATACACACAATAGAGAAAGACCGATGAGGAGGAAGAAAAAGAGAGAAGAGAGAGGGGAGTTATTGTAGGTGTTAATAATTGATGTGTCTCTGTGTGTTATGGTAACAGCAGATTAGTGTCATTTTCATTTCACATCAGTGACTGCTTGGTCTGCCTCTGATTTATCTACATGTCAATAGAGACAGCATGTGCACGTGTGTGTGTATGTGAGAGAGAGGAAGAGGAGAGGACGGAGATGGAAGGAGAAGAGACGAGGAGAGTGTATTTCGGTGTTTGATTCTTTCCGCTTCTCTGAATCTTTTTGTATTCTCTTCCCCCAAAGGGTTATTTTAGACAGTATGCACTTCAGAGTTTGTAGTAGATTGCAGATTGTTTGGTTATGTGAATGCTATTGCAGTGTGTGTATATGTGTGTGTGTGAGTGAGAACATGCTGTTGTTTGCTGTACATGACGTTTCAATGTCTCTTTGCGATGTTGACAAGAGAGGACTTGAGTAAAACACAGGTGCATTGAATAGCTGAATACTGGAAACATGTGCTGCACACTAGGGCTGTAATGGTTCATGTATTTGTACACAACTGTCATGGTACGAGGTCACGGTCCAGTGCACGCAGTCACATACAGAATACATAGTGTGTAGATTGATACACATAACGTGGAACCAAAGTTCCAAAGCACAAATATCTCTGGGAAACTTGTCTTTTAAGCCGTTAGCAACAGGTGCTGAGGTTAGCACAGCAAGCTGATAGCAAAGCAAGGCAGTCACACTATGATGAGAGCAAATGAAACACTGGAGCTGTAAGACCGGCCTATCTGTTTCCGGTCAGCTACAACAGCAGCAGAGACAGAGTTGTGAATAAGATGAGGGTGGTGTATTGGTGTTGCTCTACAGTAGGGTCTCAGACAGGAAACACATCCAACATGCTACCGCACATTGGACGGCATCATCCAGATGTGCTTATCATTGAGAGATTAATGTTTGGGTGTTTTAAATGTTTAAATATAGTCAAGGTGGAGCTAATTTTAACACTCCTCCCAATGTACAAGTTTTATTTCTTATTAGTCTATGTATTTTGGTATTTTCGATGTCATACCATAAGAATCGCTTTTCAGTTTTACAGTCTATTGTGTCATGCTGCTTTTTGGGAATGGGTTTGCTCCTATGGTGTAAGTGTTTGAAATGTTCCTTATTTTAAAAATTAAAATAGTTTACCAAAGTTGCCAGTGTGCAAAATGTTACCTCAGTCTCCAGCAGGGGGGTTTTGTATGTCTTTGACACTACTGTCTGTTTAAAATAAATAAAAACAAACGTATCATTAGGCATTTTTCTCCCTGCTGTATCAAAGTCAACCCGCACCATGACTTCTAATCCGGGGTATGAACCAAACTGTGACCTTTATGTACCGATACACCATGAAACACCCACACACACCCCCACACACACACCTTCAAGCACTAGGTCAACACCTAGTTGTAGCAAATATATTCAGAAAAACTAGCTGTTAGACCTGTGTAATTGCTGATGAATAGGGAATGTTTTAGTATGAAAAAATTCAGTAGTTAAGCTACAGTTTTGAATGGTTTGGGTTTTGTTCTTCAATGATCATTTTTGATTCAGTATCTGTAGTTAATAATCAGACTTTCTCAGTTCTTATTCCTACATTTTGATTAACAAAATGTGTGTGTGCCGTTGTACCTGTTTCTGCATGTATGCATATAAAAATGGCGATACATGATTTTCTGCATGTCTGAGTATCAATGAACATGTGTAGATATGAACGTGTAAGTAAGTATCAATAACCAAGCTTGTGTGTGTGTGTGTGTGTGTGTGTGTGTGTGTGCGTGTGTGTCCTGCATGCAAGTGTGTTTCTTGTGTATTTGATGAC
>JAPZEB010000024.1:18984546-18998627 GCA_029783705.1 Chaetodon striatus | reverse complement strand
TTTCCAGCTCCTCCTGGGGGACCCCGAGGCGTTCCCAAGCCAGACGAGATATGTAATCCCTCCAGGATATCCTTGGTCTGCACGGCGCCTCCTACCAGTGGGACATACCCAAACACCTCCAACAGGAAGTGCCCAGAGGGCATCCTGATCAGATGTCCAAACCACCTCAACTGACCCCTTTCGACGCGAAGGAGCAGCAGCTCTACTCCGAGCTCCTGCTGGATGTCTGAGCTCCTTACCTATCTCTAAGGCTGAGCCCAGCCACCGTTCTGAGGAAACTCATTTCAGCCGCTTGTATGCATCCCCATTCTTTTGGTCATTACCCATAGCTCGTGACCATAGGTGAGGGTTGGGACGTAGATGGACCAGTAAATCTAAAACTTTGCTCATGAGTGAGAGTAGAATTTCTTTTTTTTCTAGATCTAACCACATACTTTTGTTGTCTGAACTTAAGGAAGTAAACCTAAATACAAAGTTCCTAGCCTACATGATCCGTTTACTATGAAAAGACACTGTAAGCTCTTGACTAATTGAAAACTTATGTTTCCGGTGAAAATAGAAGTTTTTAAACATTTCTTACAGACATGATGTAAGTAACCAGGGTCATTGAACCCACCGTCTCTGAACGCTCAAAACTGATGCTGAAGGGGCACCACTGACCATGCATCAGTATTTGATGAGTTAGGAGTGAGAATGTCTTGTTTCCACCTATCTATTTGCTGTGAGTTATTTAAAAAAAATAGCAACACAACATGTCAAATGATGCAGATCTTAGTAGCATAAAGTACCTTGAAAATAACAATATAAGGTATGTCCAGCTATGACATGTGACTCTGCCATTAGGCTGTAAATAAAGGACCAAGCAAAGACAGCCAAAAGATTTGTTTTCTGATCAATGAATCATTTCAGCACTAGAGTGGCACATGAAGAGAAGTACTTTATTCCCTATCTTCTCTTAACTGTTCTGAGATCAGCCTACTCCTCTTGTCTTTTCACTGCTGGTCTTCCTACTTGATATCTAATTTCTAGTCACTGCCTGCTCTCCTGCTGTCTGTGGAGATGTGACACACCTAAAACAGTGGAGAGGGTACAGGCAGCGATGGGGGGAGGCTGTGGAGGAGAGGAAGGGGGCTGACCCTACAGGGAGGAGGACGGCAGATGGAGATTGATGGAGGGAGAGATAGGGAGATAAAGAGAAACATGCCGTTGGGAGTGACAGAGGAGGGAGTGAGAGTGAGAGGGATGAGGGGCCTGCAGGCCTGAGAGCCTCACATGGGTAAAAACAATTCCTCTACGTCTTTCTCCGTCTCTCTCCCTCCCTCTCTCTTTCTCCCCTTGCAAGCCTCTCCTTGTGGGAGAGAAGATCAATTCTCGTCTAGTCTGCCTACGCCTCCAGGAGTTTGTTGTTGTTGTTGAGTGCGTGTATGTATGTGCTTCTATGTCTGCTTTTTTTTTTTTTTTTTTGCTGTGGGAGGCAGGATGAGATTTTTCTGAGGTCTATCCCACACCCAAGGGAGGCACAAAATCCCCTCACTTCCTCCTTATTTCCCAACCCTTCCCTCCCCTTCTTTTGCTCCTTTTTTTTCAATCTGCGTGACGTCTATTCACCATTCCTGGCCTCTCTTCCTCCAGTCTCCCCTCTGCCCTCTACCTCTTTCTATCTCCGCCTTTTTTCCTTCTAGTCTGTGCTACTCTTCCTTCTCTTTCAGGGGGGTCTGTAAGTAATGGAATCAGTTCAGCTGATCAGCACGAGGCAGGAAGTCAAGCCAAGTGCAGAGCGAAGCTGCTGCTGGATCTCTGTCTGTGTGTGTGTAAGAGTGTGTGCACGTATGCCAGAAATTCCACAGACAGACACATACATGCAAATAACAAGACAGAGAGACAGGAAGGGAGAGAAAGACGGGGACAATGAAAAAAAAGGATTAGGGAGCCCTGGAGCATCACTTGTCTTCCCCAAAGTTCCCCCCAGAGAGAGGACACCCCTCTTCCTTGAGATAGGTGGGGGAGTCAGAGGAGGGGAAGGGCAGGTGAGATGGAGGAGGAGATAAAAAGATAAAAGGATGCAGGAAAGGCGCAGCTAAATATATCCTATTATAGTATACGGCTGCTATCTTCAACAAATTATGGTTAAATGGAGGAAAAGAATGGCAACATGAGAGATCATGAAGAGCAAAACATGGAGAAGAAAAAATGATAATGTTAATGTGGGAATGCTGTAGCCACTGGGGAGGTTGGGAGGAGAAAAGGATCAGATCAGACAGGGAAGAAAGATAAAGAAAGTAACTAAGAAAAGATATACATATTTTGAGATTCTGGCTAGACCATAGAGAAAAGAAAAGAGACGGAAATAGATAAAACAGTGAGTGAAAGACAGGAAAAAAGTGATACTGGAGAGAAACAGAGCAAGAGAGGAAATGGCGTAAGTAAGGGGGTTTGTTCTTGGTGCTGCCATGCAAATGAAGGCGGCGCTGCAGCAATGCTAACTAACAGCAATTCACACTGTTGGACTCATCACTTATTAATGCTCTACGGCTCCCCCCTCCCTCCCTCCCATCTCTTTCTCTCTCCCTCTCTTTACCCATTCCTCTCTCCCCTGCTCTCGCCAGGATCTCTCGTTTTTGTTCGCTCTCTCGCTCGCTGTTGCTAGGGCCCGTGCACTCACGTGACAACAGCTGGGTAGGGGGCGCTGCGGTGGCACACAGCGACATGTGCAAGCGTGCGTTTCATGTGTGCTTCGCGTGCGTGCGTGCTTTATGTGTGTGTGCGACGGAGTACCCTTCATTAGAGGTAAAAACGGAATCAGCCATTTAAATGATGGCGATGGAGATCAGAGGAGAGGAGAGAAACTGCTGAATGGATCTGTAATTGATTCACAGGCCCGGGCTATAGGCCACAGAGGAGCTCAACACATCTCTCTGTGCATCATGTCACTTTATTTTTCACTCGGTGCTTTTAAACAAAAACACATGCTGAAGACTGTCACGGCCATTATCGTCAAGGTTTGCCTTTCAGGTTTTCAGGCTAAATGGACCACAGGCTTGGTACAATACAAACCAGTAGCTGTACAAATGGACGTCGCACAAATGCATGCACACACAGATAAGCAAACACACACCCATACAGTACACTCACAATCTGTCTCACGAGCTACACATCCTTACTCCCACTGTCTCACAATCCACGTTTGCAGAGTGCACTCAACAAATTGTGAGTGTGTGTGTGTGTTCGTGCAGAGCATCCTCACTACAGGATGCCACAACGATGAGCAGACAGTGGAGTACACCTACACATTCCTTATTCATTCTCCTCCTCTCGATTCAACTTTTTATTTCTGCTTTTCTTCTTTTCCTTTCCTGCCACTGTGTCTCTATCTATCCCCTTTTATCATTACACTGCTAATTTTACTAGCTCTGTCTCAAACACAGACATATAAGTTGTCCCACATTGTGCAGTGGAAATGAAAGATGTCAAACTATACTGTACGTGAGTCCACATCTGAGTGTGTGTGAGGCATTCAGGGCATGTAAGTGTGTGTTTCAGGATGTTTTAGAATCACAGGTGAAGAGAATGAGGGGCTGGGTGCTATTGCCTGTTTGTCAGTGTTTCAGATGTCCAGTGTGAAGGATTTAGGGGCGTTGTGGTTTTGTTACCTCAGAATGAGCCATATATGTCTACATAACAAGCAGGTCCTCTTTCAAGGAGTCGGCCATGTTGCTCTACAGTAGCCCAAAACAGACAAACCAAACACTGGCTCTAGATAGGCCCATTCACATTTTCACATCAACCATCACAGTTCTCTTACAAGCTTGGCACATGGGAGACATTTGAACTCTGCAATCTCTCTGCTAGATGGCTCTAAATCCACCACTGGACCTTCAAAACTCTATATAAGCTGTAGAGACAACGTGCAACAAATTAATTTCCGCCGGTTTTACTGTTAAAGGGATACCACGCAGGAATTACTGGTAACTGTTTGTAAACACTATCGCCAGCGAGACTGAAAGTGAGCTTGTCTAGGAATGAGCTTCGTCCACTTACCGTTTCACCTTGCTATATTTATTTCTTAATTTATTTTTTTGGTGCCGTGTCTGTGATTTTCGTAACTTCCTCTTGGATGCCTGCCGTTTACAGTCTGGCACCTGGTCACTACCTTTTTATAAAGCCCCGTCTTCACCCGCGTGCTGTTTCCATGAATGTCCCAAACACAGGAAAATAAGAACACTCAGACAGAGGGCAGAGTCTCTGCACAAAAAATACACCGCCACACATTGCTAGTGGGTCATACATGATGATTGACAGGGATTACTTTTGCATGATTTTCCCACATGTTCATTTATTTGTTGACGCCCACCACAATAACATCTGCTGCCACATACTGATTTTCTCTTTTTGGAGCTTGACCGAGCTTGTACCGAGTGTACTCTGGGTACAGACGGAGCAGCAGGGCGCCAGGCGCAGTGACAGTAAGACTTTCATTCATTGCACTGGGTCTAAAAGTCTAAAAGTTTGCCTTTGCTTTCCTTTCATCCATCGATTTGATCTCATCAGTTCTGATCAGATCAAATGATCAATTATTCAACCTGCAATTCAAACTCCACAAACTGCTGTTGAAGAAAAAGAGAACATATAAAGAGATCTACCTGTGTTGCATTCACAGAGTTTGCTGTCCCCCCAACCCCACGTCCTTAGGTACCACCATACATTGATTCTAATTCTGTGTGAAACGCTGTTTTGCATGAGTCTGTACATTCTTTTTGAAGGAAACCCTGCATAGTATACCTTTAATCAAATGCACTTTTGTAACAGAGAACTTAGTATCACTGTGCTGAGAGAAATACAGCAAAACAGGGCAAGGCCTTTGTGAAATCACCTCTAGGCCTGTGTGCTTGCATGTGAAAGATTCATTGAGAATGCAGTGTTTTTTCGCTGTCTTTTATTGACAAAGGCCACAGAAATCTACTGAACAGGTAGGCTACACACACCACAAACTAATAACCCTAGAAGATGCATCCACCTGTTCCTGGCAAGCTAGGAACCAGTACACACAGCATTTGTGCTACAGTGGAATAAAGTTGAAGGATGTCAAAGGATCTTTAAATGATGGATTAGGGGGGTTGCCATTAGAGTTATTGTATCAATAGAGTTAAACAAGATGCATCTACCTTAACTTTATTCATCAATAATTTATGCAGCACCCAGTCAGCAAACAGAGCTGTGAGTACAGCTAAGGATTTTATAACAAGCCAGAAAACATGGCATTAAGAAAATCTACAGTGCACCCATGCTCATGAAGAGTGGTGGCTATAGGAGAAAAGTTGAGGGGCTATAGCAGATGAGCACCATGGACAGCTACATTTCCAAAAGTCCAGGAATACTGGTGGAGGTAGCACCACGGACAGCTCTGCAGCTGCAGCCCAGAATAGGAAAACCTTCTCGTGTAAAGTCTCATCATACAGGTCTCGGTGATACAATGGTTGGCACAAGTGAACTGTGTGTGTGTGTGTCTGATGGTAATGTTAGCTACAGTGGATACTGTGGCAGTGTAATAAAATAGTAATGTGGCATATGGCCCAGTGCTACAGCCCAACCTATCAGCAGTCATTTTGTCAGTCATTTTGAAGCTTCAAGTTGCATACATGTGAGTTTCCAGGATAGATAACCTGCATTTATTGTATCTTGGTGTTCCTCTGCCTCTGTGAGAGAGATAAGACATACAGTCAAAAATAATGTGGTATGTACATTAAACATTTTTTGTGGAATGCTGTATTTTTATTGGTTGTTGAAATGTTACTGTGCTATTTTTTCTCCCAACTCAGCCCCTTCATAAAAAAAAAAAATGTCTTAATACAAATACAAATACACCCTGTCTTACTAGAGTGACCTATTCCTTATAACAACTATCCACTGAAATACTAATAACTCTAATAAGTAAGCTTTTCAAAGTATTTTGATCATTGTATTCTCTCCAAAGATAATAGCTTACACAAGCCCGAGGACACAAGGACTGACAATCAGTGGTTTGTTTAAACTGTTGTGTTCACACAGGCTTGCTGGTCTTAAATTCATCAACTCTGCCTCAGCTGATGAGCACCACTTTACAGCGAGGTACATCAAAAAACACGCAGCACACTATAACAAAATCATTGCTCATTTGCATAACAACAGCATGTGATCACAGCAAAATGCCTGCATGCTAAAATTATATTTTAAAAAAAAATATACAAAGCATTTGTTCTTTCAGCACTGAACAGGTCAAGACGATGTTTTTCAGAGTGAGAAAGAATGAAAGCAGTCAGTCCTGATTCCTCCTCCTCCACTCCTTCCCCTGGCTAATTTATTTGATAATTACCAAGGGCCCATTATGGCTGATTCAAGGAGGCACTGGGAAGGCCTACTAAAAGCTATTTCATTTGAGCTGCTCGTACTGTATCTAAGCACCCTCCTTGTGTCTCACACACACACACACACACACATGCATGCACACACACATGCACTATATAAAACATGACTTGTACAACTGTGAGTCCATTCAGACCCAACATGTAATTAACACCCTCACCCCACCTTCACTCACATCTAGAGGCATGAGTGTGTACATGTTTGTGTGTGTGTGTGCACATATGCTTTGTGCACCAGTGCATACATGCATGTCTGTGTGTGTCGGGGCTGAAAGGTGGGCAGGGGTGAAGGATAATAAAGATTGGATTCTAATAAAATGTTCTCATCCTCCTAAATCCCCCCTCTGCCCTCTCCCCCTACCTGCCATATTAACACCCCCATTACAAGGGCAGATGAATGAAAATGAACAGAGCTGTGGTGTGATTCCCCGAGTGTCAAATCAATACCACTCCCCTCCTCCTCTGTTCCTCTCCCGCCTTACAACCCGCCCTCTCTCCCCTCATCCTTTTCTCTGCTGCTATAATTTTCCTATTCTCCTCTCCTCTGTTGGGTCTAAAGAATTGACATGTGTTTGACAAAGGGAAATCTACACCTAGCGACAATAGGCTCTCTCCGTATCTGAGCCTCTCTCTCACTCTCTCTGGTATGAAATGAATGACGCTTGCTCCTATCTCCTCTCTATTCACATTCAAAGTAGTCTATAATAGTTAAGTGCTACTGAGAACAAGCCAGACGTAGAAAGAGCCACAAGGATGTTATATTACTGCCACTTTCTTTGACTCAACCGGAGACAAAAGCTTGCTTAAGGACTGGGAAGAGGTTGTGTCAAAATAACAGGAGAAGGTTAATAAAGGAGAGTTTCACAGTCTTTTTCTCTCCCTCTATGAGTGCAGGACACACGCGGTTACCAGAGGCAGAATAATTGAAGAGGAAACACAGATACACACTTGGACTATCCTTATCTCTCTACAAGTGTTTCGGTTTTTCAGCCCCAACCCTTGACCTTCTCGTCCTCCTCTCCTGCCTTGTTCCGTCTGTTTACCAGGTTCAATGTGATGCAGTGATCTGAGGATAGGTATGCAGAGGACTAATGCTCTCATTAAAAAGGCATGCTTCACCGTCAAATGCCAGCTGCCGCCCTCCCCAACACCACCAACCGCCATGTCTCCTGTTTTCTTTGTCTTTCCCTATCTCGATATCTATCTGTTTCCTTGGTTTCTGTGTTCTCTACCTCTGTCTCTCTCCCTGCTGCTGTCTCTCCGTTTCTCTATATCTGTTGTTAGAAGGTGACACCCCGTACACCCACACACCCCTCACCCTCTCTGAGCAACTCATGCTTGAGACTAGAGAGAGAGCAAAAGAGAGAGGAAGAAGAAAAACAAATAAAGGAAATGGAAAAATGCACTCATCCAAACCAAAAGAAATAGAAAGAAGGAGAAATCTGATAATCTGTCTGTTTTTATCATCAGCCCACTCCCCGTGTCTTCATCCCTGTCCTTCCCTCTGTGATGGTTAAAGGCCTCCACCACACTTAAGCAACCTTAATTGGAATGGCCATAAATATTCAAGCAGCAAGGTGGAGGCAGGGATGGATGTTAGGATGAAGAGAATTGCTTAGAAAAGGGGGATGTAAAGAAAAAGATACTAAAACAAGAGGAGCTAAAGTCACACAGTAACACCCTATTGTCCTCAGGTTGTTTACATGTTTTTCTTTCTTGTTAAAATGATGTTCTGCATGTCAGAGTGCACACACAAACACACAACCAAAAAAATGGCTTCAACTACATTTCTCTGCAACTCCATTTGGTCACTGACAATAGCACATAAACAAACACACACTCCAGACTTGTCAACATGCGGTGCATTGTGTCGCTTTTGTCTTTAATTATTTAGTCTCATAGATAATAGATAGAGACATGCTCGCCAGTCATGAGAAGGCGAAACGGGACATATCTAATACATTACAAATACACACACACAAACACACACACACCACAATGCCAAACATACACACCGAGTTAAGTCTACTAAAGCGTGACCTTATTTCTGCTGGGGGAAAACACAAAAACAACAGTGTGTGAACAGTCTAATTTCACACACAGGTCGGTTTTGTGTGATTGTCATCCATTATGAAAAGGAAGACACTGCAAACGGGGAAAGACTGATCTTTCGAAGCAGCACGTTGACTTTCTGTTTAGCTGTTAAACTTGATTCCCCCGTCTACTCGCGGCAAGTTAATGATACTGAGCAAAACACAGGTATCTGCACACATACAATGCTGCTGCTTGTGTGCACGAGGGAGAGAGAGACGGGGAGAGCGCCGGCACACATGTGATAAACTCTCACACAAATCAATAAAGCCTTGCCCTTTGTAAAGCCATGTTGTCCTCAGTGGGAGTACTACAGTGCCACAGCATGTAAGCAGCGCCACGGTGACACATACTGAATCTCAGGGAGCATGGGGGTCACCGGGGAGCAAGACTTGTGTGCGGCTGAGTGCACCTTGCATGGCAGGCGGATGTGAGGAGCGAGGGAAGGAGGTAGGGGAAGCAAGGGGTGGGGGGTGGGGGGGGGTGAAGGCCTGCAATTCTCCTACGCATTCCTTCCCTGGCTCCCCTCGTTCGCCTGCGCCTCCGTGATGATGCACCCTCACCGCTGTTGCTGGGCATCTTGGCGACAGAGACCCAAAAGAGGATGAAGAGGAGGAGAAGGAGGAGGAGTTAAGGCAGAAGAATGAAATGAGGGATGATGGGAAGCAAAAGAGCTGCAGAGACAGATGTTTCAGATTGGAGTGGAGTAGTGGTGACATGCTAAAAGCGGGTCCCCCAGACGTTGCAAGGAGGCCTGAGGGGCCAGGAGTGCCCGAGGTACATGCTTGGAGGAGGAGGGGGGGGGCACCACAGCAGCAGCTCTCCCTGCCTCCCTGCCTTGCTGTCTCTCTGTCTCTTCTGCCTCACTGCCCCCCTACACTCTGTCCCACTTTAGCCCAATGTCACTGCCAGAGCAAGGGGGAGGGGACATAAAAAAAAGAGACAGAAAGAGAAGAGAGAAAAAGAAGGAAAGCAAAAATAAACTAAGAGGGAGAGAAGGAGGAGAGACACACTGAGGACTGGAAGAAAAAAAAAGATCCCAGGGAGGAGGATGATGATGATGAGGACACTGGTGCTAGAGGAAAGCAGGGAGTCCAGCTAAGGTGCCATTTCATGCTTTCATGTATCCAGATTTCCCCTCTGTTCCCCTGTCACACTCCCTTGTCTGGGAATTCTTTTGTCTCCTTGCCACACAAACATACCACACTCAGCATATGCAGAGTTACACAAGCAGTGAAGCACAAAGTCCCCACTGCAAATACATGTGTGTGCAGGCACGCGCGTGCACACGCCTGCACACACATACAGAGAATAGCCAGTCAGGCGTGCTTTGTGGTCTTGTCAGCTGATCCAGTGTCCCATGGCATGGTGATGTGTGATTCTTGGAGATAAGCGTGCTTAACAGGACCACGGTACAACAACCCAAACGGTTCAATAAACACCATGTTTCTTTCTGTTTACTGGGCTTTGATAGTGTTAAATTTATTAACTGTCCTACAATCCATTTACCATTACAGCTAGCTGTAGCCCACTGGACACACAATTTAGCTCTGGTCTTTACACTACAGTAAGTAGTCATGATAAAGATAACTAAGTATCTGGGTGAAAGTAGAAAGTAGAAAAAATAAATCAAAGTTATCAAAAGAGCACCAAAATATCCTTTAAACACCCCCTCTGATGAAAAAAAAAATTATCTTGTTAACATGTCCATATGGTGGTTTTTATATGCTACAAAACATATTATGAGTGAAATAAGCAATTAACGTCATGGCTGAGCATTTCCGCCTGTGATCTGCAGTGTACAAATGGCAGTCTCATACAAGAATTACCATGTGGTTGTATGCCTGCATGAACCAATCAAGTTGCACACAGTTTATACATCCCTATTTGTGAAAACGGATGAAATGTCTCCCTTTCTGTTCCCATGTTACGTTGAATAATGGCCAGAAAAATTCAGTTTTTGCAGAACATTATGATGTCACAGTTAAGTTGACCTTTGACCTTTTGGATGTATAATGTGACTTCATGATTTTATCTTTTTAAGATATTTGTGAGAATTTTTTGTCATTATTAGGGTATGGATTCTCGAGTTATGACCAAAAACATGTTTTGTGAGGTTACAGTGACCTTTGACAAATTCTATCCAGTTCATCCATGAGTCCAGGTGGACGTTTGTGTCAAGCTCCAGGAAATTCCCCACAAGGTCTTTTTGAGATACCGCATTTACAAGAATCAGGCAGATGCAGGGTCACAGTGATCTTGACCTTTGACCATCAAATTCTAATCAATTATTTGTTGAGTCAAAGACATTAATCCCAAATTTCAAGAAATTCCCTTAAGACATTCTTGAGATATCGTGTGCACAAGAATGGAATGGACAGACAGACAGCCCAAAGACATAATGCCTCCGGCCATGGCTATCACCAGCACGAGGCACAAAACTTAATTCAGACAATCAGGGTTTCATGGGTCACATATCTAAGGAACCAATCCAGCCAACTTGCAAATCGTAGAGTATGAGAGGAGAAGCAGGTGTAGCTACGTATTGCTAAGTTTCACTTTCACTTAAACTTCTCAGAGCTGGTGTTCTGGAACAAGGTTTACCAAACATTAGTAATGCATTCTTATCTATCTGAAGGCTCAGGTTATCTTTAGTGTTACGTTTCTGATATTGTAGGGAGCGGTGAACAGAGTCGAAGCTAAGCAGGTACTGTAAGTTTGACCTGCAGGCAAGCAGCTGGTTGTGTGTGCCAAACGGTGTGCTCACAATAAATGGCACTGCTTGGGATTGGTTAAACATGTGTATGGGCGGGAGGTCGATACTGCAGAGATTCATATTCTGGCTCCAATGACATTACCAGCACAAGATGGCAGCAGCCATATCCAGGATATTTTGGCTTAATTTTTGTAGAATGGGAGGAGGGCGAGACATGTTGTCCATCTTTATGTACTGTACAGTCATTGGTCTAAATATGTAATTTTGATGAACAGAGAAGAGTTTTTAAGGGCTCTGATCGGTGCTAGAAAAGGAACTCTAACCCTGTCAGACTCATGTAATTAAAAAAAGGATCAGAACAGATGCAGCAGAAACAGAAATATTGTATTTTTTTCCCCACACATTCTTCTTCTTGTTAAAGCCTGGTGCCTACATTACCCAGAATGCAATTCCACCACAGACCATTCAGTCAGACATTTGGGTGTGTTGTGCTAGTGGCGGTGAATGTAGCCTCAAGCCAACAGCCTCAAGCAGAGGAGAGGAGAGGGCAAAGGAGGTCTGGTATGCTTACGTCTTCAAACTCCACACCCACAGATTTCTGTCTTGTGTTTGGGGGTTACTGGGCACAACAAATTTGTCACAGTCAATGTACTGTAGTTCTCTCATCCTTGTCATGACTGACAGAAGGTGGACCTACCTGCTTAGAAAACAATTACCTTAGCTTTGGATTTACTGAAAGGTCATGTGAATCAAATGGCTCACTGTGTACTGACAGCTGAGGTAGTATCTGCTATACTGCTACTTGCTTGTCAGCAAGACAGAATTTGATCAAATAAAGGAGCTGTAACTGATTCATGTTAAATGAAACAATATGAACAACCTTGAGAACATGCAAGAACAACTTTAGTCTAGAGCACAGAGACATTTGTGACCCTGGATGAAGTTCTGGATGTACTCTGCAAAATAATTTTGGTCTATTTAGGTCTGAAAAAAAGGAATGGGATACGGTGACAAATGAACAGAATGAAAGAACATGCAGGACATATTAAATTATTGAACCTACGAAGATAATTTAGCTCTGAATGTTTTAATCAGAAATCAAATGAACTGCTCTTTGTGGCAATTAAGTGTTTGGTCCATATTTAAAGAGAATAAACCAAAATGTACAAACATTCATACATCTCTATTAATTCTGAAGAAATATTGTACATGAACAGAGTCGTAGCCCATTAAAGATTAGAATATAGAAAAATGTGATTACATTCTTGCAAGATCTCAAAAATAGTGACCCTCCCTCATAAATTTACAAACCGCTGCAATGCTAACAACTGAAGAATCCTCTCAGCCAGGTAAACCAGCGTCTTAGACACAGTACCACAACAACACAATTGCAGCCAGCATCTACCATTTCAAGCAAAATATACAGAATATTATAGGACATTAGTGAGACAAAAAAAAAAAAAAAAAAATTAAATATGGCCTAAAGTGCACCTATGTAAGGTAGAGTATGGTAGCACAGTCACTATTACCATGCCAAACTAAGAGGTGCAGCTCAAGGTGTAGCTTTAATTGTCGCCTAAACACATTGATGCTGGAGTGAGTCCCAACCTGGGAATGAGTTAGCATTTTAGCCCTCCTGGTTCCATCTTTAACTCAATGGGTTTTTGAAAAGATACCTGAAATAATGTATGTGGTGAACACAAGCTTAAGAGTCTTTCATGTTTTGTTCTACGACATAAAATATGTCAGTATATACCCCACTAACAAGTGGCTAAATGAGACTACAGAATATCATCATGCCAAAAACAGCTTTACAGCCTCATTGCAGTGGCAACATTAAAATCACGGGTCTGTAGTGTAGTTTGTATATAGTTAGCTTTCTGCTTCTGGCATTAATGCATCAGATATCATAAAAAGTAGCATTGATTTGAGAAGATTATCTTGCCAAACAAAACCCGTGAGTATCATAAACTTTTGCTCTATTTTCTGCAACAATCCAAAATCCAATGGAAAAATCACATTGACATTTTGTCAAGTGAATCAGGGCGATGTTAACTTCCCACGTTGGCCAACAAAAAATGCCATCCTTGCAGCACTATATATGGACTTTTTCAGCACAACATGGTCAAACAAAAAGTTCAATGTGGCTACCAAAACAAGTTGTGCTCACATTGTGAGATGAGGATGCTCGATACAAATCTACACTTCACAAAAGTCCATCCAACACACATGGATCTGTTCAAAAATGATATATGTTCATAGGGTTATGACCTATGAACTGATTTAATATTTACTGTCAACACCAGACTATGAAAATAAAACACTACATTTTACCCACTTGTGGTGTCTTCCCTCAGTTACAGTAAAAATAAGAGCAGGGGAGTATAACACAGCAGCAAAATGCTACTTGAAGCCAGACATTAAATTTATGCTATAATTCAGTTTGTAAATTGTGTGAGGCTGAGGTATTTTCTTCTCTGGATACTTCATTGCCCCATGTCTTCGTTGCATCTGTCTCTCCTGTTATCGGAAGTTCCTTAAATTTGAGTTTGGCCACTCCATCTTGTCCTGTGCTCACATACATCAATCTACTTCACCTCAAACAGCTGCAGTTCAACCCTCCCTTTTCATTTTTTGACCTGCCACACCTCACAACAATCGACAGACCAGCTAATGTCACTGGTAACCACTTTAAAGAAGAAGTCCAGTATTTTGCACTTTGAGCTCCATCCCTGGGTTGTTTATGATGAAATAGAGTGGTTAAGACCAAAATCTTGACGATTGCTCCTTCTTGGACAGTTTGAGAGAATTTGGCTTTCCCCTGCCTGGCTTAACAATGTTGTCTATGGCCATGTGTAAATCTGTCCTAAAACCAC
>JAPZEB010000024.1:18930746-18946350 GCA_029783705.1 Chaetodon striatus | reverse complement strand
TCATCTTTTTTTTTTTTTTAATTGTGTATATTATTTTTTGTTCTCTTCTGGCGTCTGTAATTACACAAAGTATCTGAGCAATAAATCACTCTTTGCTTGCTGAAATGCTCACAGCTCATAGAAATATGTAACTTTTGATGACAGGTTGAGAGTTGACTTTGTCTTGTTTTGAACTGTCACAAGTTAAAAAAAATTGAGAACCAATGAAACGGCCACAAAAGAGCTGCACTGACAACAATTATGAATCAAATGTTTCATGTTTTAATCCAACCTGTGAAAGTTAACAAGGACAGGACCCAGCTCTGACATACTGTTTAATAAATAGAACTTTTGTGCTTTAATGACATTCACTCTTTAGCCTACACTGAGGACAATATCAAGTGATCTGCTCTGCTTAGCCAGCAGGAAGTGAGTGATTCAACTCCAATCCACAAAGTCTGCAGTTTTCATTTTTCCAAAAACTGATAAGAGTAGCAGTATTTTTTACTGGCTGTGATTTCTGTAATTATTATTTTGAAGAGGCTGAGGTGAATCTGAAGCTGATCCCACCTTCATCATGCACTTGTTTGACTGAGAGAGCTCTCACAGCACGTTGACCTCACTGTGTGTTTAATGTTTGCTGTGCATTAAGATACACTTGATTATGACCTTTTAAAGGAAAGCTGTCTGTTCATGACCATTAGGCCCTACTTACAGAGTCCAACACTCAGCCTCACCTTTCAGTTGCTTCAGCAGAAAAGTCAGACTGTATCCTGACAAAAGCAAGCTGCGATTAACTCTTTATGAACCTGTGATCAAGTTTACTCAAGCGTTAGTTTCTCACTGAAGACTACAGATTACAAGTGGCTTATTATAATACTCCTCTAGGCTATTTCTCTTAATAAGTGGTACTTTTATGACTCTCTCATGGAAGTCAAAGGTCAGCTATGGAGCAGCATGGCCTATCAGACCTCTCTACGCATGCTGTCCCTCCTAGCTTATTGTGCAACTACATATAGGAATTATTGCTATAGAATTACAGTGTCTGGACTGAGGTGCATTTTGGGTAGGGAAGATCAAACCCCAGTATTGCCAACACTGATTCTCTGCCCCTGAGTTTGTGGCTTTGAAATGCATAAAAGTCCAACATGCTTCCAAACAAAGTGAGTCTATACCAGTGACTCGCACACAGGTGGGTTGTCCGAGTCCTGGCTGTGCATGGAGCTCAGGCCTGTGTCCGAGTCCTCATCGTTTGTGTTGCAGGCCTTGGACAGACCTCTGGCCTGCTCCACCCAGACACTGTTCTTCTCTGCTGACTCCGGCTCTGCCTCGGCGCTCACTGCACCCAGCTCTGCCTTACCGTCATCAGTCAGCGTGTTGTTCGCCTGCTCTATCTCCATGGTCTCAACTTTTGCAAGTAGGTCCAGAAGTTCACTCTCCCTGGTCTCCCAGAGTGCCAGACTCAGGTCCAAGTCCCCCCTGATGGCATCCAGGTCTGTCTTCAGCCGCAGGCCGATGTACAGACTAGTGTCCAGCTGCGTTTTGATCCTCTCCTCCTCCAGCGCGAACTCGTTCTCAGACAAACTTTCCACATCTGGCTCCACAGCTGGAGCGCCAGACGCTGCCAGGCACATCTCCTCGCAGACGCTGTCTGTGTCCTTCGCCGCCTCCGCACCTTTCTCCTCCCGCCGCCGCTTCATCCACCGCCGGTTCAGCTCCTCCTGGATCTCCCCGGTAATGCTTTCCACGAGCGCCTCGCGCTCTGTCAGCTCCTCCTGCAGCCTCACCAAACACTCCTTATGAATATATTTCTGACGCTACATGTTACGAATCGGTGTTTCCCTGATGCTGTTTGGCATGTCAGAGACGGGCAGCTACCTCATGCTATTGTGTGCCCAATCTTTTTCTCTGATAACGTGATGTGTGCTCACCTTTTTTCTGTGCCAGACATTCACAAGGATTTTTTACTAGGAGCTGAATTATCTGCAGAGGTCTCCACCTCCTTAGAACAAACAGACCTGGTGATTTAAACCTTAAAATACTGATTAAAGCAGTTTCACGTTACAAATCAGTGTTTTTGTGACACTGCATGTCACAGATGGTCTCCTAAATAGGGTGG
The DNA here is from genome assembly GCA_029783705.1 of Chaetodon striatus. Taxonomy (NCBI): domain Eukaryota; kingdom Metazoa; phylum Chordata; class Actinopteri; order Chaetodontiformes; family Chaetodontidae; genus Chaetodon; species Chaetodon striatus. Next base: position 18,944,252 of record JAPZEB010000024.1, on the reverse strand, counting down.
AAAACACGAAAATGTGAATGCCTCTATCTGGAGCCAGTGTTTGTTTTATTTCTTTTTCTTGCTACCATAGAGAGGACCCGCTCCCTGTGCAGATATAAGTGGCTCATTCTAATGTAAGCAAAACACAATCATTCATATTTTCAGGTGATTATACACTAAAGAAAAAATATATTTTATTCCATCTCTGCTAATATATCTCCCTAAGTCCTACACACTGGACCTTTAATATTTTGCCAATGCATTAAGAGGGAACAGACTGTCTTTCAGTTGAAGTTGAACATTTTTTTAAAGTAAATTTTAGGAATTCATAGCCCTGGTCCTCTGTGCTGTTCTCATTTTCCTGTTCACCCTGGTCTCCAGCAGTGCTGCCACACATGGCGAGTGGAGAAAAAAAAAAAGAAAAAGCCTAATCCATGGGATCCATCAGACTCAATCCATATAGGAGACCTACTCTATTTATAAACGCTTAAGACAACCTCCTCACTCAAGTAATAAACCCAGAAATGCTCCGTGTGCCATGTTAAAAAGAGGCTTCTTTCATTTCTGAGACCTGAAACTTGAAACTACCAGTGACCTTGTGTGTTTCAGTTGCACCATAGAAAAATAATTCACATCACGATTGGCAGAAAGCTACAGAAAATATGAAATCCTGCAAAAAACAAGTCATTTAATTTCATAAAGTGGTTCATTTTAAAGTCTGCTGTTAAATATGAATGAATATGGATGATAGTGTGTGTGAAATGATTATTATTTTGTCAAAGCAACATGTTACATCACCTCCCGTCATTTTAAAGATACCCCTATTTGTTCTCATTATGTGCAATCAATCAGTGATTGAGAAGAGTTGTCACTTTGTTGCCATGGTGGATATCTCTTTGTGGGAAAAAAAACTCTTTCATACGGCGCTGTGACCTCAATAGAGAAATCCGCAATCCTTCCTCCTCCGCTAAGCGCTCCATGTTCTCAGGTGCTTGAATCCCTTTAGTTTTACTCCAGAGGGGATTTGAACAGCATGAATATGGATGTGACGATGATGAACTCGATGATGAAGGTAGTTTGGTCTTCCTTCAGATAAGCGCTAATCGCATTTGGAGACCGTGGCGGCAGAGCTAGGTGTAAACTTGGCCAGCGGCATTATGCGGATGGGGGGTGCAGAGTAGAGTGAGTGAAGGTGCTTTTGTGTATGTGTGTGTGAGTGTGTAGATGGGTTAGGGAATCACTCAGTGCAGCCTTGAAACACTCACCCAGAAAGAAAGCAGTGGGTGGGGTGGAGGATGTTATCTGAGCACACGTAATCCCAAACTAGGGATTGATCTCTTGACTCCTCCCTTCTCGCTCCTTTCTTTTTCTCTCCTCTTCCTTCCATCCTCCTCCTCCTCCCCTCATCCTGGAGTTTTTTGATTCCATTGAATGTCGCTTAGTGCTGACGAGGCAGCGGGATGAGGGGTTATAATTAGCCCAGATATCCTTATTCATATTCAAATTTCATATCTAATCTCAGCACGGATTTCTAACAAGGAAACGGGATTGGCTTGCCCATTCCCATCAAAAGATGTGATAGGTCACATCACCTAGCAACAGAGTAAACCACATCTCCCTTGTTATGTTTAATTCGATTGTTGGCACTGTGGGTTCCACGTTGGTAAAGGTACTTCTACCTGCCCTGAATCACTCGTGGCACTCCAAACTGTTTAAAATATTCTGCCTTTCAAGGGCTCTATTTCATTTTCTCACTTTTCATAGCCCACATGATTGTTACATTACATTTTACATTTAACATTAAGTTCTATTTCAAGTTGAGAGCCCACATGATTGTTACATTACATTTTACATTTAACATTAAGTTCTATTTCAAGTTGAGATGTCCATGGTTTGGAGCTAAGTCCCCTTGCACCGTGGTTACTCTTGGTCAAAGCTGAACTGAAATTTTTGTTCTCCTCACTCTTTAAAAGAAACAAAAGGAAATGTGTAAAGGCAATATGTTCTCACTCCAACCTCGTCACTTATCGACATTTGGTCGTGGACTTTACATGTCCAGATACGACATGCAAGGTACCCTGGGTGCGTTGGTTGTTGATGTTTTGGGACACCGTGTCAAGTTCTGCCTCTTACATGCATTGTGTTCTTTCAAAATACACCTCCGTTTTCACAGGAAATTCACCGTTTACATACAGTCTCTTTCAAAATAAATGCACTGCTTCGGTTCAACATTGTTAATTGATGTTTTTTTCCTTCAACAACTAATGCACGTGATTGGGTTTAGGCAATAAAAACATGTGGTTTGGTTTTGGAAAAAAGAACAGGGTTTGGCTTTATAATCTTACAGGACATGAACACCACTCTCCTGGGTGAAGGTCAGTGTTTGTCAAACCCATCCACCACCCCTCCCACTTGCTCCACTAGGCCTTTCGCCACTTTAACTTTCGTAAGTGTCTGAAGCCGCAAGTCACTGCCCAAGTGCCAGACTTTGACAACTTCAGAGTGAGACCGGGTTGGTAAAGGAAAATGAACAATACTATACGCTATAGCTTTTGTGGATATTTTCTTCTCATTTTTGATAAGAGGATACAACTGTGTTTTGACATATTTTTGGAAACAGCAACTAAGTTTTAAGCCCCTGGATGAATGTTTCCCATGCTGACAGGCTAGGCAAACTGGTGTGGTGCATTACTGACTGGATTGTTCTCATAAAACATTTCCTATGTGTAACCCACATGGCATTGTTATGTACCGTTCATACCCACTAGCACCCAGTCACAAAGACATTGGAAAATAGGGTCCAGGTTGAAAAATACCGGAGATACCCTTTACATTTGTTTAATTTTGTTGGGTCACATTCCATTTAACCTCACGCCATTGTTACCCTTGTTGCAAGTCTATCCACTTACAAAAAGTGAAGCGTGAATATGTCCTTGGATGATATTATGAATGTGTTTCAGAAAACAACAAATCTTAATTTATCATAGATAATTGAAAGCATTTCAAATGACAACATTTCAAGGCTATATACCAACACATTACACACTTATTAAAATTTGTCGAAATAAAATCATATCAGCACAAACACCTCCACACCCCAGTTTATCTTTATCCCTTAGAATTTACCATATTCCGTGCTGCCAGGGCAAATTTCCCTATGGGGACAATAAAGTGTACCGTATCGTATCGTATCGTATCGCATCGCATCGCATCGCCAATCCTACACACTGGACCTTTAAATTTATAATAATATAAAACACAAAAAAGTCATCAGATGGTCACATTTGCAAAGCTGGACTCGCATTTTCGCATTTTAGGCCTGTAGGATACCAAACCATTGGCAGATGGTTGTTATGTTACCATGTAATGTTGTGTTTCAGCAAAATTAACAGTAGCAGTAACTTTTCACTTTTTGATCAATTTCCCAGAGCCCAAGGTGACATCTTCATATTGCTCGTTTTGTCCAAAGAACAGTCCAAACCATGAGATGCTCAATTTGTCATTATGTTAAACAGAGCATCAAATTGTTACATTTATGAAGCTAGAACCAACAATTACTCTCCTTAACACTTGGCGCACAGGAAATGTTTCAGTTCTGCAACCTCATTGTTTGATGTCTCTAAATCCTACACACTGGACCTTTAATTTATTAACCAAATAATTATTTCAACACCGTATGAAAGTAACAATTCACTCATCTTTACTACACATGTTGACACTGTACAGTTGACATCTTTCTGTCCTATTTAACCCAGAGTAAAAGCTGGGGCAGGTCTAGTAAACAAACTTGTCTGGTGTCCTGTTCAACCCCATTAAGCTAGTGTTTCTCTCTTTAGCCCCACATCCGAAGTCACACTATGATTGTAAGGAGGGCTGACACGGAGCTGCGTTGAAGGGGATACACAGTGAGTGGCCCTTGGCCTTTTAAAGAACAACGCCACAGATGCTATGCGACGGCGGAGGAGTGGAGGGTTGCTCACGGCCGATGGACCTGTCACATGCAGGCGCCAGGCATCAAAAACACACCCCCTGCACATGGCACGCAGAGCACTAGGCTGTGAATCTGTGCCAGTGTAAAGAAAGGATGGTGGTGATTAAGACGGGCTTAATGATGAAAACAGTAGCCTGTAGCTAACCAAATTATCTCTCCAGTTAACTCCGTCACATTTAGATTAGTGAGAAATGTGAAATGCTGAATCAGAGCATAAATTTTCATTAAATAAATTAAGTAAAGTGGAATTACATTAATGGATTATTTTGGTGAGGAGGAGAGACAGGTAGTTCAAGGGCATGCTAGCTTGACTGAATGAACACTGGCCCGTGCTTTCTGAACTGGGCTTACCCTTCACCCTGATCTTATATGTATAAAGGGGCCTTGCCACATTTTTCTCCACATATACAAATATGAGACCATCTTACACAAGTAAGATGAAAAAACAGTTGCAGGAATCAAATCTCAGAGAGGCTGATGTTGGGGAATGTTTCTGGCATCATATTCTAACACAATCTATCTATTCAACCAGGCTTCCCATAGAAATGAGGACAGTAATGGCTTAACAATGTAAAATACACATACACACACACACACACACAAAACACAGGGAGTGGCCCCGCCCTCCCGTGTTTTCGCTCTCTCCCCCAGCTCTCCAGTGATATAATTAACGCCTAGCCTGAAGGCCAGTTTCCTTGGTCATTAATAATGCTTTACGCCAGCCGCCACTGTCACTGGAACCCAGTGGAACCAAAGCCGATGTCCTTGTCCAAATGGTGGGGAGTCTTTCACCTTAAAGTCCGGGGTTTAATCTCCCAAGTCTTTGTTTGATTCCGTCCATTGCTCCTACACTGTTCTACTTTTTCATAATTGGCTGAACCTTGGACCCTTTCTTTCTTCTTTCCCGACTTGTGACTGAGTTAAGACTGGAATAGAGCTAGGACTATTCTTCCAGCATTGTTGAAATTTAACCTTGCAACATGCAGTATATATGCCCATGCAGAACATACAGTATATGACGTTTACAACATTGGATTTTGGGTCTTTTGCACACCAGCTGTAGAGTTACTGATGCCTTCTTGTACATCAGCTAAATTAATAGTTGCAGTAAGATGGTCTCTGGAGAGCGTACCACTTCTCACTCACCTGACACACAGGACGCTAATGTGAGCTGAAGCGTCGTTTGTAAACAAGACAAAGCTAAAGGACAAATAATTCCAATCAAGTCTTCATTTCAATTCTTCATTCAAACAGCCCCTGCTTCTCATTGATGCCATCTACCTACAGATCAATAGCCAGGATCGACTGAGTAGCCTCGGCTATTGTGGCCGAGCCAATTCTTTCAATCATTTATTTACTCTCTGATTGACCCTGCTGCCTCTCGTCAATACCAGGGAAAATCCCCAATGCCCACTGTGCTTCTCATAGAGTGTTTAAAACCAGCTTGACAGCTTGTAAATGTTTGGTGCAATGATGACACTCATCACATGTCAATTCAGTAGGAGTTCAAATCCAGTAACCTCAGGTTTGTGCTTCCCGTGCTTTGACCCAAGCTCGTCCTACGATTGCTAACCTCTAAGAAAGTGTCATTCAGCCCCTCCTCTCACCATTTAAATCAGTGAAATAAGCCCTTTATGGCAACATGCCCTTGTACACAACCATGTAACAAGCTCCAATAAGAGGCAACTGTTGTGATAGCATTGTCATTTAACACACGTTTCTCTTCCAAGATATGAAAGACACAGAGGAAAAAAAAAACATTACATATTCATTCTCTTAAGCCTTGTGACAGGATGCAAATGGTAGCCCAACTGATTTGTGTGTAAATTGCACTCCCCCTCATCGCATGCGCAGCAGAATCATTAGGATGTTACTGATGCCTGACTATATGCAGCCTGGTTGCCTAGGAACGAGCTAAAACATGGGTCTGGTGCACTGGGCGCACTGGGAGGCAAGTCTTGTATCACTGTCGCTTCAATAATTAACGACGGGGAAACCAAATACTGCATTTACTTATTCATAAAGCGAGCAGCAAAAACACAGAGAAGGAGAAAGAGAAAAATAATGACATACAGGAGAAATGAATGGATGCGAGCTTCATTATTAAATGGATAGTATAAGAAAAGCAGTCCTTGTGTATCAGGTTCAGGGACCCTACTTATTGTATTAGTAAGGAAATGTCAGCCAGAGAAAAGATGAGGAGGGCAGATGGAGGAAAGGGATCTAAACACCTGCTGTCTTGGCCCGGGCCTACATAGGTTTGTGTGTTTTAGTTGGGACAAAGGGGAGCTGAGGTGAGCTCATTGAACAGGTGTCCTCGTTTTATTTTATTAAGTTTGTGTAAAGAGGACAATGAAGCCCTCGGACTCAAGCAGAGTGTTTTTCTAGCACAAACGACTGTAATGACTTCCTGTATGTGCGAAAGGTATGCTTTCATTTTTAAGAGTAAGCTCACACATCCGCCATTGAGTCCTTCAACTTGTTACCAAAAGTGAAAATGACTTGTGTGTACTCAAGAAAAGAAAGTGAAGAATTGCATTGGGAAGAGATGCTCACATGTTAGTGGAGAGGATCTTTAAAATACAGTAAGGCCTTATTCCTGAGGCTGTAGATCCTGCCACACTGCTAGATATGTTACACACACAAAAAGCTTTGCTTTAGGGGTTGTGATCCAAATCACAAAAAATGAAAATGCAGAATTTGTTTGTCTATGTGAAATGGATTTCCCTGCCTATGTTTTTTTTTTTATTTTTTTTTTTTTATAATACTCAGTTTGACAACTGACAGATTTGTTTGGAAACTGATTGCCCTTTTTATCCTTCTGAAGGGAAAAACTAGACACAGATGATGTGCTAGCTTTGATACAACTCAGTTTCAAAACTGAAACAGGTAGAAGTCACAATCACCATGGATGAGTACAGTAAGATATTGGTAAAATCATCAGAAATTATTAAGTTTATCATTACATATAATAAGCAAGGTTGAGTCAACTACTTGGTTGAAACAAGTATCTGGAACAGATGATGTACTTTTTACAAGTACAGGTATCATTCAATGTAAATGTGTCAATATTCGTGCTGACGATGACGGAAAATCCTCATTTGGTTAGCTGCCTTCAGTGTCTTGCTCCTGGGATCAAAAATGATCTGAAGCTCAATCCTGAGGCTTTTCTGAAGGTAGTTCCCCAATTAATAACAAATATAGAAACATCTGGAAAACCCATACAATTTTTTAAGCTTAAAATAATGTTATTACATTATGTTAACATTATGCCCCTGCAATTCCTGGTTTAAGCCACACCTATGTCTGGGTTAAGCTCCACCCATTTCAAGTACAGACACAAGAAAATGTAGTTGTTTTAATGGATACAGAAAACAGTGTACTCATTCATCCATAACAATTAGTATGTTTATTTTTTTGAAAATCTACATTAAAGGGCCAAAGTTAAGACAGCCAAGTAACTGGGATATGCAACTATATTTTACAAAAAAAGTATGGGAGAATATAGATTTTTCTAATGTTGTTTCAAAACCCAGTATCATCATACTCTTCAGGCATTAATTTTTTCTACCTGATATTGTCAATCTAAGGCAAGAGATTTAGAGAAAAAGTGAAACAGTCATATAATAATAATTACCACTGGTTCAAAAAAATCAATGAAATAAAATAAATAAAACCATTCATGAACAAATTCAGCTATTTCCATTTTTGATTGTTGAAAAAAATACATTTAATATATTTTATTTTATATTTAATTTTTTTTTTTTAAGATCTCACATGTGATTTTGCATGTTCAGCCCATTTACCTCAAATCATAAGGCATGTATTCTGCAATACATTCTGTATTGTTTCATATTTTTAATGGTAATTTTCCTTCCTGTCAAGCATTCACTGGATTCAGTTTATTTCCATATGGTACGACAATTAAATGGCAGACTCTTGAAGTTTACTTGAGTTGTGTAATGAATCACAGTAAACATCAAGCCTGCTTTCACTCTGTCTCTGTTATATAATTGTTGTGACAAAACAATCTGGACTTCAAACTGCAGTGAGTTATGTGATGCGGCAGTAATTTTTAAAAGTTTGCTAGTCGATTTTTTATACCATGAATAAAATTAAAGACATATAAAAATCATATTCTGCAACATGCATTTAAAATTGATCAGCAGTAATACACATGATTTGTAGTTGGGAAGCTAAAGCCTGTAAAAACACAAGTATGGTCTGAAAATGGACCAGTCAAAGATAAAGACCATACATAGAGTGCCATGCACACTTCATGGTGATTTTTTTTTCTGTGAATTGTTGTTGTCTCTCAAACCTCATTCTGGGATCAAACAATTTAACATTTTTAACAAAAAAAAAATAAATGTGTGTGATAGAAGCTTGAGTAAAAATAAATTACTATATTAGCCACAATGAGAGAGCCAAATTAAAACATATACAGGAAAACAAGCAGCCCACATAGTGATTTTCATAAATGTAGAGCCATCCAGACAGGTGCTAGTGCTATTATTGGCCCACAATCAGCATGCATGGGAGAGGGTGAGAAAGAGGGGGAGGGATAGAGAGAGATGTGAAGATGTGAAGAGAAAGGGGAGAGAGAGAGGAAGGGAGGGAGGACGAGACGGATGGCGAGAAGGAGTGGGGGTGGGGCAGATTTTTTGGGGGGGTGTCACACTGCGAGCTGTCAGCTGCCATCATTCTCCTGCGCCACCTGAGACAGGGCATGCCACACCCTAGCGCTCACGCCTCTGTCGCCCATGGCAACTACAGGGTTGTGTATGTGCGTGAGTGAGTAAGTGTGTGTGTGTGTGTGTGTTGTGTAGGACTCTGGAGGTAATGAGGTGCACACACATGCACGTGAGCCCTGGTTATGGAGCTGTGGAGTTGTGGTTGCCTCAGCATTTAATTGATTAATTGTTGTAATTATTTGGGCGGGAAGGTCATCCCAACACTGAGGCTGGCTAGAAGGTCACTCTCACGCTGGAGGGACTGTCCTCCTCTAGGGACCACACAGGCCATATGGGTGTGTTTATGAGTGTGTGTGTGTGGTGGTGGTGGTGAGGAAGAGAATCCGGCAGCATTTGCAGGAATAATTTTGTTCGTATCCATGTGTGGTGTAGGGAACTGCTGACTGTCTCTTCATGCAGGATTGATCAACACAGTCAAAATGTCTGCCTGGCTATTACCGTGACCTGAAAATCCACTTTTTTTCATGATTCTGTTCACATCTTTCCATGTCTGTAGCTGACTCTCCAAAATCTTCTCTGCCAAACACCCTGACAAAGAGCTGGCAACTAAACACCAAGAGCCAGCTTGACGAAAATGGCTCTGTGTGTGTGCACGCGTATATGTGTGTGTATATGAGTGTGTGTGTGTGTGTAGTTAGGGGACTTTCCAGTCCATGGACAGATGGAGAGACTGGGAGACAGGAGGCTTGCTGGCATGAGCTACGCACAGGCTGGTGTGCACGTAAGTGTGTGTGTGTGTGTCTGAGTAGGTGTGTGCATGTGCATATGCATGTGAACATACATGTCTGCTGTATACACGTGTATCCAGTGTGTATCACATTAGGTCATATGCATGTGTTTATGATGTTTGTGTTTGTGTGTTTGTGTGTGTGTGTGTGTGTGTGTGTGTGATGAGTGTGAGAAAGAGCAGTAACACCTTCCCTCAGTGTGTTCAGCGCCTCTCTCCAGCTTTGACCTTGGCAGGGAGTGCGGACAGGTCACCAAACCAACTGTCTATGTGGCTGCGTGTCTGTCTTCTACAGGATTTTTAATACACAGGGTCAAGACGCTGCGCTCTGAGACACTTCACCCCCACGGAGAGAAGGTGTTGGTTTAGGATGCCAATACGAGTGCCGTTTGGGTGACCGTATTTACAGGTGCTGGGCCGCAGCTAGGTGACTGTTGTGACAATTTCAATGTGTGCCAAAGTGAACTGCTCCCAGCTGGGTTTACGAAACACTTTTATAAGGCTGTGACAGAGTGATACATATTTGATAATAAACTGTATGTATGTAAGCTTAGTAATCTTAAAGGGGCACTCCACCAAATATAGACGTGAAGATCAGTTTACTTCTCAAAAAAAGTCTAATCATCCTGCTGTATAATGTCTTCTAAGGAGGAAAAGTTTCCAAAGTTTGACAAAACAACCCTCACGATGTCACCAGGGTTACCCCAGACTGGGCTTAAGACTTTATAACACAAAGTCTATGTTACAAACCAAAGCTGTGGAGTTTGAAAGATGTCAGCGTTTACTAGGTAGGGAGGGTCTGATGAAAGACAATATTGAGTCACATTATAAATCCAGTCTCACTCTCAACTTGTCAAATACTGACACTTGGTCAGTGGCCCTTGGCATCAGACACTGACACACAAGGACACCCTTTAGCAACAGTATGAGATGCAGTAGTTGGTGGCATTTTTTGACACTCTGAAGAACTACCATAGTATAAAGAGCAAGATAGACTTCATAGGGCATGCAGGAGCATGTGTGCATGGGTCAAACAAGCTCTGGACTTCCACCCAAGAGTCAGCTGTTTGTGTCTTGTGTAAAACCAAAAGTCTGTCGAGTAAATCTGTCTCTTGTTGGAGCCCACCTTTAACAACTGGGCCAGTCTAACAATGAGGTAATATCATTGGAGCAAAAAGTGTGGAATCCAGAAAAAGCTGCCGTCCCACTCTCTTTGTTATGACAATTTTAAATTACACAATATACATACATATACATATTTTTTGAGTTTTTAACACAACATCTTCTTGTACATTGAATATGAAGAATAAGTACAAATATTTTTGAGGGACCCTGTGGTGAAGACACCATCACCAGTTTGTGTCTGGCAGGGGCCGCCAACTTGGCTAAAATGTAATAGTGAAAATGTTGTACAAAATGTTTGAACCCCAACTTGTGGACGCTCTCTATGTCACTCTTAATAGCGATAGCAAGCCAAATGGAGGTGCTACTGAGCTAGCTTAGCATAGAGCTGAACTGCTGGCACTCCCCACCTCACTTTGGTCAATTTCCAAATACATGTAGGAGGCACAGACAGTGTTTCATTACTCTTTAAAGGGATAGTGCACAGTTCATGTCTCTGGGTGCAGTACTTGATTTAAGAAACACTCGAAAACTTAGCTAAACCAAGGTAATGAGACCTAAAAGTGTTGATGTGGTTAGTAAGAAAGATGAGTTAAGTTCACTTTGACCATTGAGTTAGTTTGCATCCAGTGTGTCCAACCCTCACCTGCTTTGATGTGGATGCTGGGGCTACGAATCTTGCCTGCTTGGTTCTCAGCAGTGCAGAAGTACTCGTTGTCGTGGATAATGCTGTTATAGGCGGAAGGGGAGAAGGGGTAGAGCTGGAGGGTGCCGTTGGCATGCACGTGGCGGATATGGGGCACGTCGTAAATGTCGTCTCCGGCGGCCAGGTACCAGCGCAGGACGGCATGGGGGGCGCCGCCCGCAGGGCAGGGCAGGGACACCCCCACCGAGCTGGAGAAGGTCACCCGCTGCAGGGAGGCGTTCACAAAGTACAGCCGCGTAGAGACAACATCCTCACTGTTGACTGTTAGGATGAGAGAAAGGGAGACAGAGTTAGTCAGTTGGTAAGTGTCAGACATAAAGGCAGAATTCACACATCAGATGGGCAGCATGTGCACAAGTAAAGTGCATTGCTGAGGAATAACTGAAATGCTAATTATTTAAAGGTCCAGTGTGTTGGAATAAGGGCGATGTATTGGCAGAAGCGAATATAATATAGTAGGCATGTTTTCTTTAGTGTTTAATCACCTAAAAAAAAAAGAATTTTCATGTTTTCATTACCTTAGACTGAGTATGTTACTGTCTACATAAGGGGTTGGTCCTCATCCAAGGAGTCCGCTATGTTGCACCACCATGTTTCTACAGTAGCCCAGAACAGACAAACCAAACCCTGGCCCTAGAGCAGGCCATTTGCATTTTTGCATCAGCCACTATAGTAAGTACCCTACCCTGATGAGCAGCATCAAAAAGACAACCTGAAACTACTTTAGTCACTGTTTTTATCGGATCAAGTCACTAGGTCCATTTGTTTTGGAGAGGATGAGACCTCTGTGGATAATTCGACTTCTGGTAAAAACCTCCTGAACGTCTAGATGTTAAATTATCAGAGAAAAAAAGTGAGCACACATTAGCAGGTGCTGGGCTAGAGACCCGTCTCTAATGTGCCGGAAAGAGTCAGGGAAGCAGCAATTTGTAACGTACTCTGCTTCATTTAGTGTTTTCACCATTTTAATCACCTGGTCCATTTGTTTGGAGAGGAAGAGACCTCTGTGTATAATTCGGCTCCTGGTAAAAACATCCTGATGAATGAGCACTGTAGGAATTCTAACCGGAAAAAGTTTCAGCTGGATGCAATCTGCAATCCTCACCACTAGATGCCACTAAAACTCCTTAAACCTTACACAGTGGTCCTTTAAGTGACTCTTAAAACGGATGAAATATGATGAGAACATTGAATAAAAAATTGTGTAGAAAAAGGGTGAATATAATGTAATGACGTATTAACACTTAACCTGCCTAAACATACAACTAACAAGGATGAAACCTCATAATGTAAGTACAAAGCTTTCACACAATCTGTGCACAAATTCAATAATTATATAGTAAAAGGAGTGCTTCGCAAAAGTATTGCTCAACATTACTGAGTGTTTTGTGTTCTTTACTAAAATAACATTGAGTCATAGACTATATAAACTTATTTGTAACAAAAAGCCTCAATAATTGTGTACCATACCATTTTACTAATTAAACTCATTTCCCATTTGCCCATGCTTCATATTTGGTTTGTCCTTGAACTATATTGTTATTTTCTTTTCAGGCACAGTAAGCCAAGATGAATTAACAATATTTTCCATGAGTCAGTTCACTGGTTGAATGGATTTTGAGGTGAGCATAACTCACTTTGCAATATCACTTAAAATACTACCTGATCTAACACAAACTTACACAGACACCCTCATAAAGTATACAAGCTGGATCTACAAGCATTCAGGTCACCTCAACCCAAACAACTTCCTCCGTCTGTGTGCCAAACTGCAGCCATCCATCTCATCCCATATGCATTATCCTAATATCTCTAATCTAATATATGTGTCCAGAGAGCCCTTTAGAAATATGCCTCTCAATAGAAGGGAAAAATGGGTCACATAATTCGACTCCGCCACCACCCTCGTCTTTTCTGTTGATATCCTCCGTCATTCAGGAAAACAAAGTATTCACACGGGCGTGATAGCAAACTGCTGCACTTCTTAGGCCTGCTCAAGCCTGTCATATCCACTGCTCTCTATCTGTAGCTATACAAGCCCGAGGAGCCGGATACCACAGATGTTTGCTGTAAAACAATGGTATTGTGGCACAGATGAAGAGCTACAGCCAGATAAGTTGTCCTAGGGGAGATAGACCACCATATATCCTCTCTCTCAAATGCCCTCTTCCAGTTTAGAGTGGGATAGTGAGGTGTCTCTTAAGATCTGTGTGCTTCTGTGTGTGTG
>JAPZEB010000024.1:18884794-18899063 GCA_029783705.1 Chaetodon striatus | reverse complement strand
TAATAACATCGAGTGCATGTGCACACAATAAAAGGACACACATACACCCACAACTGCACACACACATGCACACACACGCACACACACACACACACATGCAGAGGTTAACTTACTAAGGATGAGAAGAATGCCCAGTGTGAACAACACCACGGCAAATGCCAATCCCCCAATCCTCAGGCTCTCGTAGTCTACACAAGCATTTGATGACAGAATGCGAGACACAGGAGCAGAAGAAGGAAATGTAATCAGTGTGCCATTCAGTGCAAAAAGTTTTTTATGTATATATATGTTTGTAGACACTGTCTCTGTCTTGACAAAGTGGTGATGATGGTAGGCGCTTACATAAAACCTTTCTAAACTTACCATAAATAAATGGGTTCTCATCTGTCTCTTTGCCATCTGTAAAAATGTAACAGGAAACACTGCTGTTCAACCATATTTAAAGACAAATGGAAAATACATTTTACAAGTTCTACAAGCTTTAATCCTGTATTTTTGTCTTAGGCATTCCTAAGTTCGTGTTATGTGTAAAATATGTGTCTGTTTGAGTGCTTCATAACAAATTCCCTCATTCCTTTTTCTGTAAAACACAAAATTATTTTTGAGGGCTCATCTTAAACTTGGAGGCAGTTATACAAATATATCCAATTAAATGTGATGGGGTGATAAGCTAACTCTACCCATTCAACCCAGGGCACCAATGCTTTGTCATGCCGGTGGGTGATATAGACATGAAAGGCACCCTTTAGCGTCTTAATGAGATGCACAGGGCTTTCAGCTAACTCTTGTGCATACCCATTCAGAGCAATACTTGATGCTGAGAACAGCTGACATAGAGGGAGAAATTTTGTGTAGGGTGGCAGGGAGGAGACTTGGATGGGTCAAACTAAACCAGACATTCACCCAAGAGACCAAGTTCACGTCCAGTGTGAAACGACAAGTCAGTATTGTTCTAACATAACATTACGAAATTCACATTCAGTCATCGTGCACTGGCGTCACTCACGTGATGCATTTACGGAATTTGTTTGACCCATCCACTAGCACCCCTATCCACCCCATGGGGACTTTCCAGCTCCTCCTCATTACTAGCAGCGTATCATACCGCTGTGACAAGTTCTGTCTAATTGCATTATTAACTGACGCCGCCCATCCGTGTATCATACTTTGGCAACAGGTGCTGTCCAGCCGCCCAGCAGTGTATCATAACACCGCAAAAGGTTAATTCAGGCCACGTTACAAACTGATACTGCCCAGCTGCGTATAATACTGCCGTGAAAGGTAGCTTTTGGCATCAGATGTCTGATGACGAAATCACTGACAAAGCGGCTCCGAGTTCATTTTGAGACCTCTGTCCGTGGTTGGGTTACGGCAACAAAAGTTCTTTGGTTAAGGTTTGAGAAAGATCATGATTTCAGTTAAATGTTAATAAAATAAAGGTAATTATAATTGTAATAATAATGATAATGCTGTGGTGACAGCAAGTGAATAATGTAATTTTGGTGTGACAAAATAAATTGTCATCGAACATTCAGCTGATACGTTCAGTATGAACCTTTTGCCAGGTACCTAAATTAACAACTTTACCCTTATTAGGTAAACAGAAAACATAATTGCTTGGCATTGGGTTTGCTTAAAAAACATATTTGCTGTTGTAAATTAATCATATACAAACAATTTCTGCAAATGACATTCTAGTCTGGATAGAGTTTGAAAAAGTAATGGTATGGTCAACACTTCATGCATCAGAATTCAATATATTGTTATTCATATATATTCATTATCACCACTTTCCTTTCAAACAACCACTCTCATGACTTCAGCATTGATTTCACTACAAAGATCTCTTTCTAAGCAGCACACTTTTGGGTCTGGTCATTCTCCGGCTTAATCCATTCATCTGCCACAGTTCGCTGTAGTGGGGTAATCCATAAGGGTTTGATTCGATGCAGAAACCAATAGACCTTCCTCTGTGGCTGTAAGGACCGAAGATGACCCCATTATAGATTGCATCAAGTGTACTCACCCTGTGCACTGGGGTCTGCTACAGCTGAGAGGCAGCAAAGAGGGAAAGTGGTTTGAGTCAGAGGGTGAAAGGAAAAAGAAAGACAGGAAATTAGATTTGAGACCATGAGTGAAAAATACTTCAGCACTATCCATCTCTCTATCGACTAATCTCTGTGTTTTCCTTAACACCAGCTCTGAGTGTCACAAAAAGCAGCAACACGTCATCTATTTATAGTGTGTGACTGTGTGAGCATGTGTTTACGTGTCTTACATCTAATTGCACACTATAAACAGACCTCACACACGCAGTCAGTGACACAGCCCGTCTGTGAAACCCACACACAAAGCCCTGAAGCAGTAATTGGTGTTTTGCTATGAGCACACACCCAGCGAACGCCTTTTCATGTGACATCACTCCCTGCCCGGACACTGCCTCCCTATGGACGATTAGTGTGTACACGCATGTATGCATGGATGTGAGCAGGGGGGGAACTTACCAGCCACACACACCAGGAGCGAAGAGAGGAAGAGCAAAATAGTTTCCATGGCAACTGTTGACATAGAGTAATAAAGAGGGAGGGTGAGAGAGAATGAAAGAAAGACAAAAAATACAGTGAGAGAGGTCTGTGTTACAACACAAGCACACACACAGTACAGTAAGGGGTGTGTACAAGGGGAATCACATCACACAGCGCTGGCTCCGTCCAAACCCCTGGAGTTTAACTGGTGTAAAAGGCCTACGGATATAGTTTTTTATCTTGCATAACGATCCATGTTCAGGGCCTGCATACATGTTCTCTTTTCCTGGCAGAGATTACTCCTTCCTCCCTGTGGACATCACACAACCTTGGCCCATTTTCATGGAGGCTATTCAATGCACACATGCCAATTGTGTCTCCTACAAAACGTTTTCATTTTTGTCTTTTTTATACAGCTAAATACATTTTGGTATAACTGTACTGTCGCTCAGATGTGTTTCTAGCCATGCTAGCTGCATGGCACTAAGGGTATCTCAACGATTTCTGCATGGATTGTCATTAAACTTTGTTCAGACAGAGGATGAATCCTAAAGACTCTGATGATTTATGATATTTTTGTTTTTTGGTAACATGAATTGACAACTCTTGGATGGATTTCCATAAGGCTCATTTATACTCCCACTCAAACGTTGTGAGCCTTCCATACTTCCAGTATAACGGAGTAGATATGCCCACTGGATGGCACTGGAGGGCAGAGTCAAAAGGCCATTAAATACATGGCAACATGTGGACTAAATTCTTTTTCCAACATCATTGTTACCAATTCCTTCAATTCTGCCATTTTTAAAATGCCTTTGTCATCTCCTACATTTGCATCTTGCTTGAACTACACTACACCAGCATGATATCATTGTGAGCATGTTTAAGTGTTTGGCTCAAAGCACCACTATACCGACTCAGTGTGGCCGACACACTTGGTCTTGTTCTAGTCAGCCACTTATATCTAACTTATCTACAAAGTGTTCACAGCCAACACAAAAGTCCCTACATTCCCCTTTATAATATCTGCTCTGGAAACTACTGGTGATGGAAGTGGGAACAGGTGAGCATAAGAATGAGGAAGTCCTGTGAACAACTCTGAGGGCATCTGGTGGACAGGTGGGGAAGGATAACAAATAGTCTTTGAGGGAGAGGGGATGTGGACGAAGGGAGGGACAAATAGTCTTTTTCCGTAAACATGTGCTTAGCTTGGCTTGCCTTGGTGGGTCAGCCTGGGATGGCAGGGATTTGCATCTCTTTACAACAGGACTAAAGTTGTGTCTTTAACTGATGGCATGCTCATGCTTGTGAACAAACTTCATGTTTTTGTGTCCGCCCCACTGGCATTGTGGGCAGTAACTTTCTTGTGCTGTTGTCAGAGGTTTTTAATTGTCTCTCTGCACTTCACAAACGTGTGCCGGATGCCCATCTCCACCAGTTTGCTGGCAATGTTTTGGAAGTGTAGGTGTAGTGCTGCCAGCATGCAGCGTAACAAGGCTCCACTGCTATTTTTCTCCAGGTGAGTAAATAGAGTACTTGCAGTTTGCATTATCTCGTTAAAATACACAAGTAGAACCATTCATCACTAAAGCATGTCATGCAGGAGAGCTAATAAAAACAAATGGAGTTATTAAAGATGTCATGCCATTTTGAGAAGAACATCAGTATTTTTTTATCCTGAACCTTGTCTAATGTTTTTTGTGTCTGAGTAACTAATAGAGACAGCATTTCTTGAAACTTGTCCCATACTGAGAAACACTGCTCCAGCCACAGCAGCAAAACAGGCTGCAATAAAATCCCTAAGGGCAATTGTAACTGTGAATTTACTTCCATTACAAGACTTTGTTTTGGCAACTAACAGGCTTAGATTGTGTCTGACAACATTACAGAAAGGACCCTACAGAGAAACTAAATATTTTTCTTTACCTTTTGCTGGTCTGTTTGTTATTGTGACCAAGTCTCCCTCAAGGAGAAGGCTTTATCTTAAATCTCGCAAGAGGTGACTTGATGCAGGAAAAACAACAACATTACAAACATTAGTTCGAGAGTTGGAGAGAGAGAAATGCTAGGAAGAATTTGTTATGTTGGAGTACAGAAAATGTAGCTCAGTGTTATCTAAACAATTTTCAATGTTGGCTGAATATTTTGCTGATTTTGATAATGCAGAAAGGTCCACGAGAACAAAACTTCTCCTTTAGCGAGACTTGGTTACACACAGTAACAAACAAATCAGCGAAAGGTAAGGCAAGTCATCACATATCCCCGCTTTGTCAGTGGCTTTTCATGTCTCCATATTACACACTAGGTATCCTGTTGTGTCCGCTATGGATGTTCCAGGACACGCTACCAACGCCGGGATGTCAACAAAAGCACATGGTTTGCTTTGGACAACAAAGGCACATGGTTAGGTTTAGAGACAACCCTCTTGGTCTGGCATTTGGAGAGTGAACACTGAGTTCACATGTGAAAGTCTGTTGTTTTATGGACCTATCCACCACCCACCCCCCCCCCCACCCTATAGAGGCTTTCCTGCTCCTTATAATATGTTGTTACCAGCAGTGTTTCAACCTGACACCATCCAGCAGCATATCATACTGCCATTACAAGTGCTGCCGAGGCCTACGGGTTGACTATCATTACAATTCAAAAAGTTAAGTCTGGCTGTGTTACATACTGACGGCACTAAGCCCGTAACATAACTCATATCAGCGGAGTATCACAACTCATAATTCAGAGCCAGGCGTCTGTAGCTGAAATCATCGACAAAGCGCCAGTATTTGACGACTTCAGAATGAAATGGGCTGAATAATGATGATAAAGCCCATCTGACATCACAACAACCCGCTTGGGGGAGGTCAGGAGAGCCTTGACTCAACTCTGGAGATGTCCTTCTCAGGGGAGACTCGGCACAACTTGGCGCATCTTAAATGGTAATGGAAATGCAAATCAATCCAGCATGCTTTGACTCAGTGCAGCCAAAAGTGCAAATGGAAAAGCACTTACAGGAACAAAGTATGACAAATGCAGATGAGTAGCAAGATATGACAGCAACACATTTGATGAAGAATATCAAAGTTCCACACTAAAATAAAACAAGAGGCAAGTCTGCAGTGCAACATGTGTTCCCCATTCACAAAATATAAAAGCCTCCATTCAAGCCTTCAAGAGTCCAAAAGTTTTGTTCAACTGAGGCTTTACCATCTGAGAGTGCCACCTGGCTATCTGTCTGTCTGTCTGCCTGCCTGCATGGCTTCATTTCTTTCCATCCATCTGACTGACTGTCTCTCTGACTGACTGTGTCCATTTATGTTCATCCACCCATCTGGCTGTTTGTCTCGACTCAGCTGTATCAATGGTAGAGGACATAGTGCACTTAAATGAGCGGAATCCATTATAGTCATTAGCAGAGCATTTCTGCCCAGTTTGTTTGTTGGTGCTTCGTATAATTGATTTGTTAGTCCTCCTACAGATCTGTGCAACACACTGGTAACACAGACATTTATGAAATAATGTGACACAAGATGACAGCAGAGGAACCATGGCATCCATTAGACTAATGGTACCTATCCTTAAAATTAAAATCAACCCTATGTGACCTCAGATAAAATAATTTAATGGAATTTATTTTTATTGTTTTTATGTTTGTTTTGAGCGTTTTGAATGGATGTTGTCATGCATACTTGAGTTTTTATGCTGTGATTTTTACGCTGACTAAAATTCCATGACAAGCTCTCTTGTTTCTTGCTTTACAGTACCGTTGTCTGTGTACGTATATACACTAAAATAGTTAAAAAAAGTTAGTTAACATTACCAGTAGGGACAAAAAAGAGAATTTCTTCTTCTAATGAGGATTTTGCATTTCAGGTCTGACTGCACATTCAAGACAAAAACCCTCAAGGTCTTTTTAAGCGTCACAGTGTACGTGTTCTGAAAAAATATGATGCATTCAGAGTGGCACTTTACAGTCTAGTTAAAACCAAACACAGATATGGATCATCAGATATGGCAATATAGTCTTTGAAGGCACGTCTGTCACATCGGCACATCTTTTTCTTTCACATCAGAGGTGATGATTGATGGTTGGCCCCAAACTGTACATCACATCAGGCATATTAATAAACACCGATCCAGCTCTAGTACAGCAGGTGGGAAATTTATTTCTCACTAAGGCAGGTGTGCCCTTTATACGGCAGCATATTGCCGCCATCGTTACAGAGATGTTGCTCTAATTATATAGGCAAACTTTTCTTGTTGTTACAAGATCCTTTTTACATTATAAAAAGTAGTTTTCATGCTGTGCTTTTTCCTCGTTATCACTAGATATGAAAATAACAAATAACAACAGACCAACCTATCATTTTATTATGAGAAAAGGTTGTTCGTGTTCATGAGATGTGCTGATTTTGTGAAATAAAATGCGAGTTTTATGATGCAAGAAATGTATCCTGTAAAAACTGAATACTTTTATATTTGCTAATAATGAGAAAATATGTCAAAATAACGATAAAAATATGTTGTTAGAGCATGAAAAGAATACTGTAAAACAAGAATTCCTTGTTACAGCAAGAAACTTTTGTCATATCAAAAAATTGAAGACTAAATTATATTTCCTCACCACTTAACATCCTCCTCCACATCCTGGTTTGAAGTGGAAAACATTGCACAGGCTATAATTTGTTTTTGTCAAAGCATTTAGTACAGTTACAGCAGAACAAACACTCAATAAGCAGGTCATCTGTGTTTATTCTTTCAAACAGTACACATAATTGAATTAACATAGTTGACTTCACAAGAATTTGTACTGCTTTATAGTGCTGCAAGCCAAAATTTTCACTGACTGACTGATTCCCTCATATTTCAATCATCACTTCAGCTCAACTGATGTGAAAACCTCTACCTATCTACGAGGGTGTGGGATAAATGGAAAAGGTGGATGGACAGATGAGAATGCAGTCTGCTTGAAAGATCCGGCCTCCTGGGATAAGCTCTCCACTGGCTAAAATCGCTCTCTCTCTTCTATTATGATTCCAGTGACAAACATTAAGTGTTCCTCCAAAAGTAAAAAGTTTTACACTGATAATGGAAAACTTCATTTGGAAACATAAAGTGTGCACAAGGCAGCTACGCATCCATTTGTTCTTAAATAGCATTCCCCAATCCCCCTGGCTCTTTATTTAGCAAGAGAAAATACGGAATAATGTGTGTTCAGCCGGATGCTCTCCTGCACTTGCAGTTATAAAGATAGGTCTTTCATTGTGAGACTAATGGAAAGGCAGAATATCTGATGCACTACTTTGTCTCTTCCAACTAAGACCCTTGTTAATAGCACAGATATGACAGTAAGTGTTCAAGGTTAAGTGGTCCATTGGAAAACCTCCGCTGATTCCGGAGGGACCAAAGATAGTCTGGGGTTAAAGGCTAAGTAATCAGTCAGACTCAAAACAGTGGATGTTCATTCACAGCGCAGCACCTGTTCCCCTTTTTTAAGGACAAGAGAATTGAAAAAGTTCTGCTTTGGTTATGGACAGCAGTTAGCTGAATGCAGCTTTCATTTTAGAAGTTATCAGATAGTTTAATCCTTCTCGACAACAACGTACCTTGTCATGTGTTCTCAAGTTGTTTGACTTACCAGTTATCAGTGTCAGTCTGTTTTGCAATTTCGTCCTACACCAGTAACGGGAAACCTGATTTTTCGGTCTAGCTTCATGTTACTTAAAATTTGTTGATGCAGAAAAGCTACCGCTCCACCTGACTCAGACTTGGCAAGGTGCTGGAAACATCAATAAATCCAGATTGGTAGAAAAAGATTTCCACACACTTACATCTGTGCAGTGTTTCACTTAATTGTTGAGCTTCCAGTCTATTTGACCTTCATCAGAGCGTGCATGAGGCAGCAATGGACAGGCTGGTAAAAGTAACCAATCTCAGTCTAATCACTGGCTGTATGCAATACACCTGTGTGCCACCCTGGTGGTAGGAGCTCCACCTTCTGGGAGTTGTAGTTTTTTTTTTAATACTGTGAATAATGTAAAATTTGTTGAAATATGCTTTTCTGACCCATATTTTTGACACACACTTAAAGAAAATGGTGAGATCACAGTAAACAATATATCTTTTGTTAGGGTGCTACATGAATGTCTTTAGAGTAGGTTAGTGGGTCAGTGTCACATCTTTGTCCCTTGAGAATCCTTTAAGGTGTTTGCAGCATGGCACTGCCAAATGTAATGTATCAAGCCACTATTCAACGCCAGCCTTTCTCTCCTCAAGTATCAAACATGGCACCTTAGCAGTCGCCTCTCCATCTTTCCTTAACCTGCCTTATCTGCACTATTGTTAAGCAATATCAAATTCCACAGCCAGACTTCCTTTTGTCTGGGAGGAGAGGACAAGAAAGGGGCAGGAAGGGTGACTGTATCTGTTTGGGGAGGACAAGGAAATAGCAGGCAGGGAGGCTGTTTTCTGTAATGTGGGGACAAGGAAAGGGCAGGCTGAAAGACAGCGAGAATGGGAGACGAGCAGACAAGGACAGACATTGTCTAGCAGGCGAGTGCAAGCGAAGGGCATGCAGAGGAGACACTGTCTGAATGGAGAGGGCAGGGGAAGGGCAGTCTGTTGTATGATGGTGGCATTTCCAGTACAACATACACAGAGGAGTAAAAAGGAAAGGTCAGGGAATGTGGTGAGGCAGAGGGAGGAACAGGAGGGGGATCAATGAGACAACATACCTAAAAGCAACGGAAGTGGTGAGACGAAGTGGACAAGGGCAGCAGCGTGCTCAACAGTCACTGAGACATAAAACATATTGATCTGACCTTTGACATCAGACTGTTTGGCAAACGTGTGAGTCTCAGATCAGCTTAGGATCGACGTGACACAAATCTTTGTCACACAAACACCTAAAATAATAATTTAGCTGGCAAGGTCATGAGAGAAAAACTATATTTAAATGACTGAGTGTCCATTCTTATGTACACAAGACCACACCCTGCCAGCCCCCTTAACTGTGTCCTTGGTGTGCTCAGGATCCTATCCTCTGCAGACTAAGGACACTCTGATCACTGTACATCTGAGAGGTGCAACTTGACATGAAATACTGCCTTTGCTAAATCTGTGTTTGTCTTTGAGAAAGTACCTGTTTGGTTGGGTATGTGTGTGGATATCTGAGTGTGTCCCTCTTTAAATGCAAGGTTTTACATGTAAGGTCATCACTGTGCCAAATCACCCAATTTCACTCTGGGCTTTTGTGTGTGTTTGTGTGGACATGCACGGCTCTCGGGCTTTTAAGTACTAAAAAAAACAACACAACAGTCTAACCCTTAAAACAAAAATCTATTTCCTATTTTCCAACATTAATAAAAAAAAAGTAGGGCAGCTAAATAGGTCACACCGCAGGTCTCTAACCTTTGTGGAAAAAAAACAACTTGGCCCCCTTTCTCAGCCATCATAATGATGTTACATCACCATGACAACAATGTGCGTCGTTCCATATTGTCCACTTATCTCCACGGTAACTGCCTCCGACTGCCAAATATTCAAGACCCGAGCGATCAATGGCTCGTATGGAAACACAAAGACAACCAGAGTTCATGCAGCACATAAACAGGAGCACGGGGTGTGGCACGTTAAAGTCACAATTATTCGGTTGGACTTCAGCCTGTTTCTAGGATGATACCCCGCACATTCATTTATGAATAACAGCATCAGCTACAGGGGATAGTGGTTGCAAATCCCGCGGCTTTTGTTACCTGTGTAAGTTGCGCGCAGACAACAAAGAGCGACCTCAATAACGCACTAATAACCTCTCCGTTATAATGTAAACGCACCGCCACGCACTACAAGATTTCACTCACAGTAAACAACTGACACAATATGTTTCAACATCCGATGCTGGACGTCTGCGCATCCATTCACTTGCGCGTCCCTCAACCTGTGGATCATCTGATGGAGCAGAGAAACGAGCCATCATGCGCCTCATGAATCTGCCTCCCGGTGTAACCGTTTATAACACAAGAGCAGTGACATCACACACGACATCTGATATTTGGGTTTCAACTTGCTCCTTCAAGCCTTGCGATATCACAAAGTGAATCGGTCGCGCTCTTTTTTTAAGGCTTTGTTGATCCACATTCATAAACAGGCTATGTGTATTTTTTTTGCCGCGCAACCACTGAAGGTTATAGTGATCAGTGCCAGCAGACACACCCTCATCCTAGGCACTGATAAACAACAAGCAGCGTTGTACTAAACGTCATCCCTGCAAGTTAATGAGACCACGTCCAGCACTGTGTGTAACATTGCAAACAACACACATGTTGGCGTGAAATTATTTAGAAATGTGCGTTATTCATTGAAAATCACACTAATAACACCATTTATGTGTCCTGAAAAATAATAAATCATAATAAATTCTAACAACATTTGCACCCCCTTCCATCCAATCTTTCATGGCTATACCGTGACCCCTCCTGACTCTCATTTTTTCCCCCGACAAAAAACAGCAATAACACCATCTAAGACATCAAATATGCGCGCTTGTCAACTTACCACTTGTTTCTCCAGCGGACCGTTTGCCAACAAACTGATATCCACCCTCAAAAATCAATCAGCTTGTCTCACAAGGCTTTTTGTTCCAAATATTCTCATCTGTCAATATGTGCACACTGCTCACATCTACTTGTCCTGGAAAAATAGATGTGATGGATAACAATGTGACTCCTGGAATGACTGCTTATTCAGTGCGCTGAACCCTCTCTGTTGCTCTGTCTCTTCTCTCCCTCCCTCTCTATCTCTCTCTCACACACACACACACCCATCATAGACCCCCAGCAGTATGCGTGATTGACAGCTTGTGATGGATCACCTCCATGATACGATTTTAATTGATCTTTATTTTAAGTATGCTCATGCTCAGTGATCCCACACATTAGACAAATAGAAAAAAAATCTGTTTAACAATACAACCAATGCACGTAAATATGAGACACAGAGAACACACACACACATTGACATTCAATGTCAGAAGAACAATCTCTGAAAAATTTCACAGTGTGAGTATAAGGAGTAGTTTAGGTGCACAGGCAGAGTGCCAGCTCGACAGGAAGGTTACACTTAGTTTTTTCTTTACAAAGTGAATACATAAAGTCGTAATATGGTAAACAATAGTGAGCATTAAAGCCTGAGATGTGTCCCTGAGGAAAAAAAAACACACCTCTACAATCAATAATCATTCATAAAGGGTATCATTCCCAGCGAAGGAGATCACAGTAGAGTGGACTGTGTCATTGGCACAGAACACACGAGAGGGCCAGCCATCTTTAAAGCTTGCTTAACATGTAGGTGAACATACCGTATGACTGAGACACCAAGAGACAGAATATTAAAATCAAGAATGCAAGACTGAAGTTCAATACATCGATTGGAGTGTATCAATAATTAGGTTCAGGTAACACACATGACAGATGTGTGACGGAGGATGAATGTGGATGATGCAGACAGAAGTCCAAGTGTTCACGTTGTGAATTTTATCATGCTGCTACTTTGTCAAGCAAGCAAACATTCATGCGTCTGTCTTCCTGTCTAAAGTATCTTCTCATCAGTTCATCCCTCTATGTGTAAATCCATCTCTCTACTTCATAGTGCAGGGTTTTTTGGGGAAGGGAGGGCAGGCAACAAAGGAACATCACGTCTTCTCTTGCTGTAGAAGGCAAAGGAAATGTTAAGATTGTGAAGGCTTGTGGCCTAAATCTGAATGCATCTTAAATATTTGGATGTCAAACAAACCTTATTACATTGTTAATTCAGTTATTTTCCTGCATATTACTGTAGATCCAGGGCAGAATACTGCTGACTTTCGTGTAAACGCCAGGCTTGTTTACATAACCACAGCCTTCTCCCCAGCTTGTGATCCCTACCAGGTACCAAAGTTTGTCTCCCTGACACACCAGCGGTCCACCACTGTCACCCTGGAACAGATAGTTCATACGAGGTTAACATGAGTTTTCTTCTGAAGGTTGCTGGGTGCTAAAGGCACAATACATATTCATCTGTGAACCTGTCCCTTGTCATGGACTGCTAACCTGACAGGAGTCTCTGCCTCCGTTTAGGTCCCCAGCACAGAGCATGTTTTTGGTCACAGAGCCTCTATACACTCTGCCGCCATTACATGCCTGTGTACTAATGATGCTCACTGTCACTTCCATCAGATTATTAGAGACAGTGCCTGTGTTGGAGAAAACAACATGCTCATTTATTTTTCTGACAAGGATCTAAAATATGTCAAAAATAATGGCTGAATAAATGTAAAACTTTACACTAACCTTAAAGATATACTATGCAGGATTGCTGGTTACTGTTTGTAAACAAGCTTGCCAGCAAAAGTGAAAGTAAAAGCCAAACCCAGATTCAAACTTGTTTGGCATTTGGACTCTCTATTTGCAGGTTTTTTGGGGGCGTGGTGTCTCTTGAATGCCTGCTGCTTATAGTCTGGCACGTGGTTGCTATCTATTTATAAAGCCTCAGCCTCACCTGTGTGCTGCCGGGAGACACACCCATAAAAGTCTCGTATTTAATCAAATGGAAAAGTATGATTCAAGAAGTAAAAGTAATGGAGAAAGTGAGAAAATATTTTTTAAAAATGAAAAATAATAATAGGTGATGATTGAGAGGAATTATTCCTATGTGAGTCTATACATTGATCTTTAGGAAAATCCTGCACAGTGTACCTTTAAGAATAGGATAAACTGATTGATAAATATTTGCACTGCCATGGCAACAGCTATGTTCATTTTATCTCACACTGTCTATACTGAAACAGGCTATACATGCGCTGGTCTTGTCTAACCTAAATACCTGTGAGTCAGTGTGAGATGCATTCATTTAATCGTTATTGTATCATGTTGTTTAATAGCAATTAATTAACTGCATTGACCCAGGGATTCTTAAAGCAGTGTCCTTATCTGCACAGACAGACTCAGTTTTTGAATGAACATAAAAAATAAATTATGCATGTGTGCTCTGATGTGGTCTGACTTTACTTATTCATTTATCTACTAATCAATTTTACTGGTACTTACTCTGTATGCACCTTACCATGGCTGTCTGATTGTTTTCATGAAGAAAGTTGTATTATTAGAGTTATTAAATCTCTGGCCAAATACAACCATACATATTCCAGTTGGTATGTGAGAGAATAATGGTCAGTTATCCCTGCACCCAAAACTAACCTTTTAAAACATACAGTTATGTACAGGGCTTTTGTAAAATTGAACAGGTTATCTAACAGAAGTAGAAACTCATCAAGGACTCATACTTTTAAGAAGTAAATGCAGATGTACCTAAAGCAGACCACATGACTGAATACGCATGTCTTTCTGCTACAGTGGAAGCTAATGGGGAGCCGATAAAATAAACCACAACCCTAATTATGTAATTTGTTACATTTCTAGTATACTCAGTGGCTCCATATGGCAGCTTACTTGATCCTGCTTCAGTTGTGCCAAAACCTGAGGTCCAGCATTGGGTTCCAGGGGGAAAGTGTTGGTCAAAAGCTGGCAGACAAGCTGGCTGGACTTTGTCTGGATAACACAAAAAGACATATTTGACTTTTGGAAACAAACAAGCAACCTTGTGTGCTAAAAAGGACGGGTAGACAGATGCACACACATACACAAACACACACCCACACACACACACACACACACACACACACACACACACACACACACACACACACACACACACACACA
>JAPZEB010000024.1:18862842-18876614 GCA_029783705.1 Chaetodon striatus | reverse complement strand
TGGTAGTGGAGGGCAGAGAGGTTGGATGAAGGAACTCAGAGGGGTGTTCCCAGTTGAAACAATAAATGTCTGCTGAGAAACTCCTCAGAGAAAAATGCAGACACCAGGAATACTTCTCTCCACTGGTATGATCCCTAACCTTCAGGTGCTCTTCTGACACGGAGGGACAGACTGACATATATTTTACAGGTGAGGAAGAGTACAGCAGCGAGGGGAGTGATGTGTGTGTGTGTGTGTGTGTGTGTGTGTGTGTATGAAGTGATGATCTGGTTTTTATCACTTCTCCTTTTTTAACCCAACCTAACCATCAAAGTACCTTGATAACCAATGTATTTGTACCGCATTTCTCCATCAACAAAATCAGTGTGCGGAGAAATGAAGAATGAATGGCATGCTGTCTGATTAGTAGACTATTTTTAAAAAGACAAAAATGGAATTTTGATTCATCTCTGAACAAGTTTCCTATCTAATATTAGTTAACTATTCATGTAAGTGTGTCTAAAAAGAATACAAAATGCTTTAAAATCAGAGTTATCCAGCACATTTTTTAATTCTCATGCCAGTGAGGGGGTCTTACCGTCCTGAAATTTATTAAATAATATGATCTAAAGTCAAGAACTCCTGAGGTTTGATGGTGTCATATTCTGTTTATATGTTAAATTGAAATAAGCATGATTTAACAAACTAATAAGAGATCATATTTGTATTGCAATTGGACTACAGTTGTTTTCTGTGTTCATTATGCTTTTGCTTTTTCAATCTTTTAAACCAATGAAATGCTTTAAAAAATGTTTCATAAGATCCCTGCAGAGGTTTCTGAGAGTTTGTACAGAATTTGAATCTGTTGCCATGTTGTTTGCAAGTCAATGAGAGTATTTTCCAGTGAAAAGTGAAACAGTTTTAGCTACAGTTCTCCTGTCATAAAAATCAAAGCAAGAGCCCTAAACAGATCTGTTAATATGTAACCCATGTGGACTATTAGCTTTCAGGAAGTCAGCGGTCTATTTAATTGTCCTCGAGCCTTTCATACGCCCAGGTTGAAAAGAGAAAACAACAGATTTTAGCAGCATCAGGTGGTTTCACTGACAAAGAAATAAAGAATAATGAATGAATGCATTTCATCAGGCTGATCTGGACTGTGTGTTTTGGCTGCATTGTCAGAGCTGATGGGATAATGAACAAAATGAAGCAGCTTGACTCAGTAGAACAATAAAAGCCTAGAGTCAAACAAGGGTGTACAATAGATTTATTAGATCTCTGAATTGCTCTCATCTTCTCTTTTATACTGCGTGCAAACATCTTGTCAGCCATTGTTCAACCACGTCGGACTGTCACGGAAAACATGACTGCACAGTATTTATGTGATCTGCAGTGTGAACTCTGTGGGAAATGTGACGTATTAGGGAATGGATAAGGGGTGATTTATTGTGCATACAGTGTATTTTTTTAAGTCTATCATGTTACAAACTGGTTTCTAACTGACACTATATTGACTTTAACTAAACTCGGTCTGGCAAACACACAAAAGGAGGGCATGCACCAGATTCAGTACCAGGGTGGAGCCTTGACAGTAAGTGTCTTGGCAACTTTATGGCAACGAAATATCAAAAAGTTTAACTGAGGTTATTGACTGAAAGAGACCTTTTGTGTCATCAGCGTCACACGCGTGATGTGGACTCGCGTCGGACTTGTGCCATAAATCTAGTGACTGTAAACTTGATTCAAAAAAGATTGCAACTTGACTTGGACTCTAACACCGGTGTCTTTTGACTTCACTTGGACTTGAGCCATTTTTGAGCCTTGAAAATACTTGATACCCTCCCCCAAAGCCCAAAGATTAAAAAGTGTGCCACAAATCAACTGATTTCACTTCATTTCCTGAACCAGCAAACACTAACACCATTCATTCCCAGCAAGTGGACACATAATTCTCCAGAAGCACTTTGTTTAAATCAATCTGACAGCATCCGATCAGGTTCTAGAAGAGAACCATGAAGAACTAACACTACGTTACTGAGCGCGAGTAGGAAAAATGTATTTCAAAGATTATTTTGTTTGCAGTGGCCGACAAAAAACTAATTGTAGTTTGCAAAACATGTGGTTAAAAAATTACAGACACAGCAACTTCCAACAAACTACAAACTAACACATTATTACTCTGTTGTTAAACTGGCCTTACATTTGTTGAAGAGCACATGACATTATGACTTGACTTTAGGACTTGGGACTAAACTCAGGACTTGTCAGTCTTGAAATGGGACTTGAGAGTTGTGCCTTACAAAACAATGACTTGGTCCCACTTCTGCTTCAAACTGGTCCCATCAGAAAGCTCTGTCTTCACACACATGTATCTATTTACCTGCCTTATTTATACATCTATCCATCTATCTATTTCCACATATCCTCCCGATACCCTGTGTCCACATATAAGGACATCACATTTTGGGTTTACTTGACCTTATACTTCATTCTACTTGACTTAGACCTGTGGTCCTTGTTCGTGGACACTTGTTTGTGCCATCTAGTTGTAGTAGGAGCACAATACACTAATCCATGTAAAAACAAGATGGCAGCCATCTCAGCCAAGTCAGTCTGCAGCTGATCCTGGCACAGAAGAGGACAAGGTCCGAAACCTGATCACATTTAAAACCTGATCAAATTTTATGGTTGAAACTTTTTTATTTATGATTCATAATATTTGTAGTTTGATATGGTAACATATTTGACTAATTTTAGCAACAGTAACAAGCTAAGGCACTGTAAATTAGGAAGTGCTGGTCTGATGACGTTGGGACTTTGTTGTCGTCTCATTTGAGGACATTGGGACTTAATTATCAATGACAGTGTTTAGTTTTTGTTATACCTAACGGGCCCTACTGATTACAAATAGCTAGGGGAACTTAAAAATACATACCAAACAAAAGTTCAGGTCTCAGGAGGCTATGCTACATACTCCAAGACAGCTGCTGTGTCCATAGATCTAGTTTTATGAGTGAGGAAGGGTTGGGAGTCATCTTTAAGGTTCATTGCATTTAATAGTCCAGGTCAAGCAACACAATCAGCCACTGTCCTTTAACAATGGCTCTTTCTCTCTTACCCTGGCCTTTTTTCTCACACTCCCAATCAAGTTTTTTTCCTCAGTTGTCCATGCTCAGTGTCCCATAACATTCACAGTGGCTTAATTTTTAGAAGCACTGACCTTGTGACCAGAGTGGTCATTGAATGCATCCTCAAAAGGTAATTTGACACTTCAGTCACATACTGAAGGAATTTCCCGCTGTATTTTTTGATGGTTTGAAAATGTTCAGACTTGTTGAACCTCTGGCCATAATCCAATCAGTGATGCCAAAGCTGAGTCAGTAACACAGCCAGTGACATCCCTTACTTAGGTGTGTCTATAACGACAGCATTCTTGCACATTTTACAGTAATCCAGAGAAAGTACTTTACTGACATGTGTATATCTTTCTTCTATTAATCTTTTATGCTGCATAGATACAGGCATATTTAAATATATATTTCAATATATTACAATTGTAGCCATGCGTCCATCTGTTGGTCTGTTTGGTCCAGGGTGAAATATCTCAACAACTAATGATGGATCACCATGAAATTAAGTGCAGACATTCATTCATTCATTCTTTGGTGATCCCCTTGCTCTCAATTTAGTTGGTTCATGACCAAATACCTGCAAAACTAATGACATTCCCATCATCCCCAGCTGTATTTTGTGTTTAGTGCCAATAAGCAAATGTTAGCATGCTAACACGCTACACTAAGATGATGAACCTGGTAAGCATTATACCAGCTAAACATCAGCATGTTTGCATTGTCACTGCATGCAGACACATTCAGCTCCAAGCGCCGCTGTGCATGTGTACAGAGTCAGATCCACTAAGCATGGCTGTAGACTCTTGTAGAGCATTGAGTGCACCGTCATATTTCTGTTCTGTTCACGTTATTAAACGTGGCACGGCATGAGTCACCATCTGATGTCAGGAACTCCTGACTGATACCAACTGACTTGTCATTAGTCTGTCAAAACAATACAGGTGACAAGAGATGCACACCTCAGCCTCAGGACATGTTACTGCACTCACCGAACTACTGATAATTTTATGTTGTGTGTGTGTAGGCGTGTGTATGTGTACGTGTGTGTATACGTGCGGCACTGTGCCTCTTTGTTTTTGCATGTATTTGTCTCTATGCAGATGCTTGTCTGTGTGGGTGTATGTTTGGGTAAAATTTGAGAGGCAAAGGGGCACTGGAGGGGAGCTAAGGAGTGAAGAACACTAAAGGGGGCTAAAAAGAAATGGTGTGTTTTACTGTATGTCCAGAGGGCTTAAAAAGCTTGGAGTGGGAGGGTGTGAGGGTGGAGAGACAGTGACAGAGAAGGGAGGGTTCAAGTTTCAGGTTACCTGGAATACTTTAGTTTTGTTTTGTTTTGTCAGCAGGGCTTGGTCATTCAAAAACAGCTCTGTCTGAATCTGCGGAGCGCTGATACACACAAGCACTCTTTATCACTGCCTTGGGGTCTCAAACAGGGGCAGGTCAGGCACCCTTCAAGCCGGATTCAGTTACACCGCTGTAGAAAGAAAAGGGGAGGGTTAGAGAGAGAATAGAGAGAGACTGTATCGAACCAGGTTTTGTAGTTTAAGCCAGTGGAGCAGGAGGGCGAGAGGAAGAGGACGAAGGACATCCAGGGGACAGTGACTTACTGGGGAGTCCCACCTCCAGAGAGGGAGGGTAGTGTTTTCTCTGTGCTCCGTATCGGAAGAGGTGCATCTAGGCCTAACTAAGAAGGACAACTACATCATGTGGGTGAGTATAACTCAAAGTGGAAGC
Organism: Chaetodon striatus; assembly: GCA_029783705.1. Classification (NCBI taxonomy): domain Eukaryota; kingdom Metazoa; phylum Chordata; class Actinopteri; order Chaetodontiformes; family Chaetodontidae; genus Chaetodon; species Chaetodon striatus. Next base: position 18,871,770 of record JAPZEB010000024.1, on the reverse strand, counting down.
AACGTAGTTGTTGTGAAGCTGGCCAGCCAGGTCACTAGTTTGCATTGGAGGGGTCATTTGAATATCACCATCACTACATATCCTGGTAACGCTTTTTTTTAAACATACTCAGGTACAAAGACACGTTGTCATGCAAGAAGAACTCTGTGTTTGCTAATGGTGCTCAACCAGTTTTTAGTGCACTGGCTTAAAACAGCAGAAGTGTTTTGCATGTTGGAGACACTATCTGCAGCTAAATGGGAGTACATATAATAGTTGATATGTAGAATATAATGTTGCCTTGTGCTTTAAAAACAGTGTCTTATCACAGGTATGTGATCACTCACAGACTGTGGTGCAGGTAGGGACATGTTCATTTTGCTCCATCTGATACTCTTTTAGGTCAAACTAGTAACAACATTTTTTTCAGGTTGTATGTGTGCACCACACCTTGTTATATGCTCATTATATGAGCGTATGTGTGTGGTCCTGCTTTTGTGTCAGTGATTGCAGCCTACTATCATGTGCACTTCTGCCTGTATAAAGTTCAATGTATCTTTATTGTTCCTCTCAGGGAACTGAGGAACTCAGGAACTTGGTTTGAAATGAGCGCTGACAGACAGCAACAACACGACATAGTTTGCAGGGTAGTTCAGTGGAGGTTCTACAGCATACAAGACGAGACGAGGCAAGGCAGCCTCAAATAAATTATAAAACTTAATAATGTAAATAGATGTACAATAAAAGAGAAAAGATATTGGAGGAGAAAATAATCATTAAATGATTTACAACTTCAAAAAAGTCACCATTAAAAATAGTAAAAGAGCACACAAGAGGTGCGAAGATAAAAAAAAAGAGGATTATTTAAGATTATTTAAAATTGAGTTTAAAATAAGTTTGAAGTTATCACAGGGTTGGGTAGGCAATTTAAGAAAGGAATTTTTATAGGCTACATGTCAAAAATACAAGTAAACAATGTAAGCAATCTGAGCGAATTAGCAATCTACAGACAGCAGATAAATCCTATCTAGTGTTTAGCATGTGAATAGTAGCAGGGACAAAGGAAAGATTAGATCGATTTGTCCTCATAACAGGCACTTTAAAACGAAAACCTCAGGGTAACAGCTCAAACTCTGCCCAAAGCAGGTGACCTTGGCACTCCAGAAGGGCAGTAGCCATCCAAAGCACCAGACTGTATGTATAGGTTCGGACTTGAGACCACCCTGAAATCTTACAAGCCACTTTGATAAGGCTACAGAGCCTGAAACAACACATAACATTATGAGTGATTAATTAAAACTTCTGTAAAAGGGAGTCAACATCTCAGAGGAGGAGAGGCATGTACATGTGCTTGTTAGTGCCCCTTGTTATTTAAACATGTGCGGACTGCAGCGGTCTAGATCTCAGCCTTTGATTAAAGCTCGTCCAACATGTCACGCGTAGTTTCTCAAAAGCCCTTTTGTGAACGTTTCAGTTAAAAGGAACATAATCCAACAGAGCTGAGAAGTAGCGAGGGGGACACCTCGTTCGAACAAAAAGGTTTACAATGTCAAGGCCTTATCTGTTAAGCGTGACCCAGTTATGCTTTTGCGCCAGAGCAGTTCCCACTATTGCAACTGGTAACTGGCTGGAGTCCAACGTATGCATCAGTCTGACTCAAAAAGAAACAAAACCAGGTTCAGCGCATCAGCTGTTGCTGCTGAAATAAGATGTGAGGCATGGTGATGCTAGGTGCTAGGTGAGTGTTTTGAGATATTTCTTTGGATCATGAAATGGTTTACATTAGTCATGGTTTCCCGGAAAACACCACGACGATATGTCATGCTATGACAAAACAGAGCTTGTATTTTCAGGTGTGTGTTTGTCCACTCTTGGCAACATGACTGTCTTAGCGATATTTCTTGTTTCCCAGGTTAGAAAAACCTCCCACTTTTTTTGTGCTGTGTCATTCATCTCGCTTTTATTCCTCGGTGAATTATTCAGCTAATACTGTACAGCATCAGGTGATGATGACCTGTTTATCTTACTGTTTATTTTCTCCGCTGAGATTTCTGGTATGATGAATGTGTGGATTCTTTTAAGAGATGTGTATTACTTGGCATTTGTTAAACTAAAATTATTAGTTTACATGGAGGCATGATTTTCAACTCCCATTTTTTAGGCCCTATATACTGCTCTGTATGGCATCAATGTGAGGCAAAAACATTGCATTTGACTTTAAAAAAGACTCAAAAAAAAAAGTCTTCAATACTTTGGAAAAAGTGTGGAAAGAGGACATCTTGGATTCACCTTACCTACTACCACATAAAGTGAAAAGTATATGGCTAAAACCAAGTATCATTTTACTGTAAGTGAGTACAACTCCTACGTGCTGCAGGGCTCCATGCACAAAAGTGAAACATTCCTGTTTCAATGTAAAGGGAAATCTGAGTCAGATTGGACGGTACATCATGCAGAGTAAAGAACAAAGTGTCTCGGTCTCTGACGTACGCAGCTTTTATGCTTTAAGTTAGAGGTGACCATTTAAAACGCTGTCTTATATAAGAGTCTCTCAGGAAGTTTCTCAGCTCACCAGTCTCAACCAGCACAGCTGGTTCACAGCAGGATTAAGTGAACTCCCTCCCTGCCTAACAACATTCTTTGCCCCTCTCTCTTTATGGAGTCTATACACTTTGCTTGTTTGTTGCATTCGACTGAAAATATCTGACACTGGACTCTTGTATCATAGTTGATTTTGAGCACTTTGTTTGGCCAAATTGAAGCAACTAATGAGCCTGATGGTAAAGATATAAGTTATGTTAATAAGGGAGTGTACCCAAAATCTTTAAAGCAGAAGTGAGAATAAGAGAACTGTATTTAGTGTTCCCTATTAGCTGTTTTGTTTAGCTATGCGTCTGGCATTTCCTCATTTAGTCATCAAAAATTCTGCACAGGATCCCAAACAAAGTGCAGTTTCAACTAACATATAAACAGTAAATGTGTTTGTGGTTTAAACAATGACTGAAAACCCGCGAGGACAAGACAAATGAAGAACAGCAGGTAACCGTCAGTCAGTAACTATATACCATCTGCTGAAATCCTCCAAATAGGGCCGTCAGCAGCCATTCTGATGTGATACTTGAGCTATGACACTACAGGATTCATATGTGATGACTAAGATGCTACAGTATCTATCTGCCAGCTGCAGTATAAGCAACACACAAATAGTGAAAGAGCCACAAGACAGGTGACCTCTCGTTGTACGCCACGAAATGTTTTAAAGACCACAGTAGGTCTTTAAATGTGTCACCGGCAATATGCTACTTTTTCTATAAGCCCGAGGGAATTCACTGTGTCCAAATTCTGATGAATTCCCCCTGAATTTTTCAACAACACAACTAGTGTATCCTTGTAGCAGTCAATATCCCATAATCCAATGTGCCCTCCTCAGTTGTTAAATGGTGAATTCGGCTTAGTCAAGGGGTAGAGTCAGGAAATATTATGTAATATCAAGTAACTTGAAAAACGTAAGATATTATAGTGACCTTCCAGTAAGTCACAGAGGTGCTGTAACATATCCTCATACAAGGGTTTATATAATACTCCACATATTAATGTACCACGCATTACATTACATTACATTACGTAACCTATGTAACATAAAGTTATATCCTTAACATCAGGTTACAGAGGTAGTGTTAGGCAAGTGACGTTACTGCGATTAGGTTTAGGAAAAGAAACATGAGGTCAACACACCTTAAAATGACTCAGAGTTCACACGGATCCAAACACTGGTCTCCTGGGCAAAGTCCTGTGTTATGTGTAAGCACTGGTTACATGATCACAGCCTTCCCAAATACGTAATACAAATATTACCAGCTCAAATTTTCATAGGAAAATGTACAAACAGTGCATGAGAAAAGGATTTGTGCTACAATGCTAGCGAAAATAAACCAATGCACAAACCAATAACAGTGTCCAAAGGTTTACCCTCTACTCTGTATTGCTTCATTTACAAATATTTATAAGGTTTATTGCTTCCAGGTAGAACACCATCAGTCCCACAGATAGGCAGCCTACCCAAATTTCTCTGTCACATGACCTGCAGACACACCTGGCTGCATTAGCCCTCCTGTGTAAATGCAGTGCCATTACAGGTAACTGCCACCCACTATAGAAAAAGTGCTACACCAAAATAAACACAAAAGCAAATAAATAGATAAATGGCTCTTACACACATAACTCACACATAATGCGACATGCTTTACTCAGTGGCAAATTTAATGTTACATTACTCGTTACTTACTTGGCGGTACAGTGATGCAGTGGTTAGCAGTGTTGCCCCACAGCAAAGGGGGGCCTGGCTTGAACCCGGGATGCAGGAGCCCTTCTGTGTGGAGTTTGCATGATCTCCCATTGGCAGTGTGGCTTTTTTCCAGGTACTCCAGCTTCCTCCCACAGTCCAAAAACATGCAGATTAATTGGTGACTCTAAATTAGCCGCAGGTGTGAATGTGAGTGTGAATGGTTGTCTGTCTCTATATCCTGTGATATCTGTCCAGGGTGTACCCCACCTCTCGCCCAGTGTCAGCTGGGATAGGCTCCGGCCTCCCCGCAAGCTACAACTAGATAAGCCATTATAGAAAATGAATGAATTAATGAGTACTATTTACTTTACACATTGCTATTTTTATAATGTACCAAATGACAATGTGAAAGGGGAAGTGATGACTCTGCAGAGACTCATCAACTGAATTTGCAGCTTCTTTAGGCGTTTATGAAGCTTTAAAGTAAGTTTTAGCTTGTTGTTTAGCTATCTGCTTGTAACTTTACTTTACACTACTCTCATAGCATCATATTAGGTGACAGTAGGCAACAGTTTTCAGCGACAAAGTTCTAAAGACCCACTGTACACCAGTACTTGCTCAGCACTAAACAGCAGACAGACATAGTTAGCCACTAACTGGTGAACACAGTGAAGCAATAAATGCAGCTAAAGCAGCTTATGAGCCACATATTTTCCTCAGGAGCCAGCAGCGACTGAAAACAGAGTACATATTCACCAGTTGGCCAAAACTAACTTTAAAGATAATGATACGTCAGTGTTGTGTTCACAACTTTCTGTTTTCAAGTGATAAAAAAAAAAATCAGTCATTGCTGAGTTTTACTATTCAGCCATCAAACAAAGCTGACTTTAAAAAAACTCCAAAGCAAAAATATCTTACATTTAACCCATTTACATGACGTAACAGAAAACGAGAAGTAACGTTATAAGTTTGCCAACCATCACCAGCTAATGTTAGCTTAATGTAGCCCCCTTGACTAGACGTAAAAGGACTACAAACATCAACTCCCAGCCTGTTGCTCCACTGAAGAGAACAAAGTGATCATCAAACTCCCTTAAGAGCAAACAAGCCGACCCCGCAATTACTCGAGTATGAAGCCTCAACAGAGTAGTTTCGATAGGTCTCGTGTGGGAACAAGCCATTTGTCTTGTGCGCTTGTAAATATCAACTTACAGGACTTTAGGGACTTCATTTTTCTTGTTAAATATTGGATAAATTTACCTCTTCAGGCCTCATTTTAACTTTTCAAGTGAAAGTGATCTGAAAACGGAAAATCCCTCAATTGCTCAAAAGCATCAACATCCTCATTTGTAATCATTTGAAAGGGTTAAACACAAGAAGGGTGGGAACCACAGCTTTGGAGGATCCTGCCCCTCTATTTCCTATATGTTGTCATTCATTTTGTAATTTTCCCTAAACACCACACACAATGAGCTGTCTGCAATTATGCAACTGGGATACAGCTGATATCTTCCTTAAGGATACCTGAGCAGCATGGGCTTTACCCTGTCTCCTGTAGTTGAAGGGAGGCCACCCCTCTAACTATACCACCCTGCAAAATTACAGTGTGTCCTGCCTCCACAATATCAGTTGCATTTTAATGAAAGACACATTAGGTCCCAATAGACCGTGCCACACTACACCCCACGTTGGTGTACATTCAGTCTATCACTTTCATGGTGGGGTCTGTCTGATAACAGATAATGGCAAGTGCCTGCAGCATATGAAGCGACTGACATATACAGGAAGGCACATTGGTGTAACGTGACAACTCTTGTGGCACGCCATGTTCCATGTGTGAATGATTGGTAATCCTTTTGTGGCTCCTCCCCTGAATATGCTTTGTATTATTCTCCTGTTGTACACATGGCTAAAAATTTTCTATGTTTTGCATCATTTTTGGACAGTTAGATGCAATTTATTCTCACATATGCTTGATAATGATCACCTGGAAAAAGCCCCATGCAAGCTGATCATGAAAGATTAAATAATAGCATTGGTACTTCGACACAAAATTACAAAATCACAAGGCTGCACCTTCACCTAGACACACATACGGTATATTCTCGTTTCACTGCACACTGTTGTTTCGACACCTGTGCTCACCTTGTCTTGTCCTTCTTATTTTTGCCTCAGACGATCGCCCAGGCGCCTGAAGAAAGTAGTAGACCATTGAATCCCAGGCAGGCAGGTAAGCTGTCACTTGGTTTTGGTTTCATATTAATACGTGTTAAATACTTGGAAACTGATGAACTGTACTCAGAACTTGCACCACATTCAGCATACACTTCTTTTTTTCCCCATGACTCATTCTCAGTACCTCTTTCCTCTCATATCTGCTCTCTTACCCTGTTTTTTTACCATTATTGCCTCTCTTATGCTTCTCTCCACTGCTACGTCTTTGTTCTTCACAGTGGTTGCACGGCCAGGCCGCCACAGAAGGCCCATGACGGCCCCAAAGACTCAGAAAGAGAAGGCGTCTAAGGGGAAGAAAATTGTGCTTGCTGTCCTGACAGTTGTGGTTTTACTGGGCATACTGGTCACTGCAGCATACTTCAGTGAGTCACAGTTCTTGGACGTAGGCTACTTTGTTCCTCTACGGACAAACGCAAACACCCTAGAATGGCATGCCAAACAGGCCTCTCCTTTATACTTCCATCTTCTGTCTCTGCTTGGATACTAGAGAAACATGTTCTGCAAAGGTCTAAAATTATTGACAGGAGGCAGCAGCATTCACTGTGTTTCAAATTGCCCAAGCAAAATGCTATTCTAACCCGTATTCTGCCCTTCTCTTCCAATCTGCCCCCCTTTTTCACTTCAGTTAAGCAGCTGATTGACAGCAAATATTTCTTCTGCAAGCGTTCGTTTAAGTTCATCCCATTAAACCAAGCCTGTGATGGTACAGATGACTGTGCTGGAGGAGAGGATGAAATTACTTGTGTGTCAAGCTTTAAAGTCAACACTACCTTTCCAGGTAAAACAAACAACTGGCTCTTTTTTTGCTTTATCATCACAGACACAGAAACAAAGCTTGAAAAATGACTCCTCTTGCCCTCCTTTCTGTGCCATTCTTCCCTCTAGTGCGTCTCATGACGGGGCAGCAGGTCCTGCAGGTATACAGTCGTGGCCAAGGTTGGCGGAGTGTGTGTAGTGATGACTGGACAGTGAAGCACACACAGACAGCATGTAAACAACTGGGTTACACATAGTACGTTTACACATAAATATATCAGATTGCATTCATTTCATAGTTTACGTAGCCAATTTAATGACTCTGTTATCTGACCTGGATTGTCCCCTTCCTGTTTTAACAGCAAACCTAGTAGCACCAGTGTCCGAGTGGACACTTTGATACCTTCCATGAAAACTGGACCTTTCACAGCTGTCAGGCCTGGGACTACGAGCACACCCATACATCAGGCTACCATAGACCGGTGAGGAAGCCACAATCAGTTACTGTGTGAAAATATTCCTAATATAGCATACACTTATTCTGATATCGATTTTTTAGGCAGGATTTCTTTGAGGTGGTTAAAATGTGTTTTGCTGAAGCTGTTTAGCTTCAGTGCCACTAGATTTGGTTTATCAAAGATGCTAGCAAATCTATACAGTACATAGAATGAGCACAGCAGAAACATAACATAGACTGTGTTTAACCATATGTCTTTAAACGTTGCTGTTATGGCTAAAAATGACAACAGAAATAAACAAGATTGCTGATTTCACTTGTCTTCGCAATTTAAATCAATCGCCAGTTGTCTACCTTAAAGTGACTGTTGTCATCATGATGCCATGGTGATTTGGTCTGTAGACAGTGTCAAACTTGTAACATAATCATGATAAATGGGTTCCTTTGTATTTCCTGTTGGAAAGTTTTGCAGTGTATGTGAATCATGGAAATTATAAAGACGAAACGGTCATGATGACAGTGACAGCATTCGAGGAGCCAGACTTTGGTGTCAGTTCTGTAGGAGCCAATGGGACAGTCCCTGCAAATCACACTTTAATCCATCATATCTTTATTGGTTGACTTTTGACGGAAAAATCCTTCCACCAGATTACTCACATCTCCGACCGTCAGCTACATCTCAGCCTCTGCTGGACAGAGCCATGATCTGTTTAGAGAACAATAACAAGGAAAAAGAATGCACACGTAATGGGTGTTTTTTAAACTGGTGGAAGGATTTTTCAAAGTTGAAACAACAAAGATATGATTGGTTAAAGTGTGATTTGCCCCAATGACTCCAATGGAACTGACACCAAACTCTGGCTCCTCAAATGCTGTCACTGACGTATGACCTTTCCTTCTTTATAATTTCCTTGATGTGACTGACATGAGCTGACAGGGAGTAAACACTGACCTACGCTGTTGCCTAGAAATACAATTCCAGTGATTTGACACTGCAGGGTCACCAATAGAGCAGATGTGGAGGACCCTGAAACACTGAGCTATCAGAGCAGGCTTAAAGAGGCAGGCACTAAAACAAAAAGTTTCAGACAGAGGGTGAATACAGGTATATTCAGGTAGACAGTATGAGAGAAATAATGTGTTATTTGGAAATTAAAGCATGTAAAAATGTTTTAGAGGAAACCAAAAACACAAGTATCAACCTGAAAATGAATAT
>JAPZEB010000024.1:18850338-18862742 GCA_029783705.1 Chaetodon striatus | reverse complement strand
AAGTATCAACCTGAAAATGAATATAGTACTGTACGTGACCTTTAATGTCAATATAGACAAAGACCCCCTCTTCATTTTCCTAACTCTTCCCGTTTTCTATGTTTGCTAGAAAAATCACTTTTGATTTTGTCTTTCAGTTTTTAACTGTTGCTCTCCCCCCTCACATCTCCTGCACAGATGAGATGTTCTCACAGTTTCTGTTCCTAAAAGAGAAAAAATTCCACAGTTTTTGTTCCCTCCTTTTCTGATCCCCTACGAAAGTGAACAAAAAAGACTGATAGTCTACTTTAAAAAAGCGGAAGAGAAACAGAGACAAAGTTCACCATGGGGATGAACACGGTCAACACTGAACTGTGTACTTTGTCTGTTTACCTAATTGTGTGGCCATTTGTGGTGCATGTGTAACTCTAAATATTTAATGAATGCATTTCTTTTACCAACAGCAGTGCATGCAGATCTGGATCTGTGGTAGCTTTGTCCTGTTCAGGTGAGTTTCATTTTTAGTAAAGCCCCCACCGTCACTTACATTGTTTGCAGTAACAAGGCGGAATGGGGCTCATGGGTGGGGGGGTGGAACATGACATGGCTGTGGGACAGGTTTCACACCAACAGGCCTACACAGGCCCACAGCCCACGCAACAAAACTCCCTCTTAGCAACATCATGAGTTGTTCGTTCTAAACAACAAATCAAAAAAAGAAACTTGTCAAACCTGCCCTTTACTGTTTAAATAGAAGGATTAAGGTGGATAAAATAACAAACACATACAACAAAAAGTTAGGTTTAAGTGAATTCCAGGAAAGAAAGTGATCTAAAAATAACTTTGAATAACTTTGTTTATCAGACTGTGGACAGGTGGGCTCTCAGGACCGTATTGTTGGTGGTGATGATGCTTTCATTGAGGACTGGCCCTGGCAAGTTAGCCTGCAGCAGGGGGGCCATCATACATGTGGGGGCTCGTTGGTGTCCCCGCGTTGGGTTGTCACTGCCGCCCACTGCTTTACTGGGTCAGTATAGTTTCTATTTATACCATTTCTAATGAATTTCCCTTGTGGTTAACATGCAAGATGTAAACTCATGCTCACACTGTTTCCTTGCTGTCTTCTTTCTGGCTTTGCAGCAGTAAAAAGGAGCTGGGTCGCTGGAGAGTGGTGACAGGCCATACATTCATGAGCACACTGGGAGGTTCCTATGTGGACAGGGTCATACTGAATGGAGACTACGATACAGCAGGAAACGACTACGACATTGCACTGATGAGACTCAGCAGCCCGATCACAGTGGGAGGTTAGAGTTTAATGCAATACTCATAAAACCATGAGATTTACTGGTATATTGGTTAACTGTAGTAGTTGAAACCTTAGCAGTTCTGATAAGGGCAAGTCAGTAGGCTTTAAGCTATTGCCCTCTAGTGATGTATTTGTCAATCAGCACGCTCTTCACTACAGATAAAAATCAGCCAGCATAATCACTTGAATTTACAAAAGCTATGACAGGAGCAAATAATAAAACCTGAAAGGCTACTCTACATGAACGCACTGCCCCTGTCTTTCAGAGGGCCGTAAGCCTGTTTGTCTACCTCCGAAGGCTTTTGGCCTTCCTGCCAAAGCCTCCATGGTTGTGACTGGCTGGGGATACCTGGAGGAAAACGGTGAGAAACTGACACACTACGTCTTAATAACAGATAGCGTTTTTGATGTTGGGACTATAACTAAAAAAAATCACATCCTTGTTCTGCCTTTAGGTAAGGTTTCCCCCTCACTACAGAAGGCCTCCATTCCTCTGATAGACCGGGCCACGTGTTCCAGCCCCACAGTGTATGGAAGCGCTATAACCCCAAGGATGATCTGTGCTGGCTTCCTAAAGGGGGGAGTGGATGCCTGCCAGGTAATGAACCACTGATTCCAATTACAATAAATATTGATTAAGACTGAAAAAGAAAAAGAAGAACATTTCAAGTTATACAGGCATGCAGTTTGGTATATGTTTGTAGAGTGGTCCAGTGTTGGTGTTCTCTTCTGGCAAATGGTTTGGATATTCCTATTTTATTAAAATGGTGCTGTTATGACTCTCAGGGGGACAGTGGGGGTCCGCTGGTGTACATCAACTCCGCTAAATGGCATTTGGTTGGAGTGGTGAGCTGGGGCGTCGGCTGTGCCCGGGAGAGAAGGCCAGGTGTCTACTGTAACGTTGAAGAGATGCTGAACTGGATTCGTACAGTTGTTGAGGTACAGCTTACAGGAAATGCTAAGTTTCTGTATTAGTGTGGTCAACTTAATCTACAAACAAACAGACAAAAATATCAGAACTACAGTACATACAAAGCCCGCCCTGATCGTTTTAACTTCATCCCTCTAGAAAAACCCCTGAGGTCATCTCATCGTGATGAGCAGCAGAAGACTCCAGTCTTCTCTTTACCGCCTGTGAAACTAAAAGTAAGCCTCTGTTTGGGAGATGGAAGAAGAGGAAGGGAAGGCTGAAGATCAATTTCGGCAGCCTCACAAATGAACTGTTAAACACAGCCATATGCAAAAATACTGCACGTTTACACACACATACACACACATTCATACAAACTTATTTCAGGTGTTTTTTGTGCCATTTCAGCTTCTTATCTCAGGGGACAAGTATATGTATGTTGTTATGTATCGCTGGCCAGTCTGGGATGTTTTAAGTCTTTAAATTATTGTAATTTAACAGACTCAGTTCACTGATTTATGCATTCTCATAACAACAATATCAAATGAAAACAGAATATGTAGTCATGAGGACTTAGCAATAACCATACAAACTGTTTAAACTGTGAAGATTGTTCAACCTTACCAGACTGGCAGAACTCAGACATAATGTACTTGATTACTATGTGCTATAATTTCAGGTGTGCAATGTGCTATGAGGATTTGTGTATGGTAAACTGCTGTATAAGGAAAGGTGACAGACAGGGCAAACCTGGGCTGTGCTAATGCCAGCAGAAGTCAGTCTGAAGCTTCAGGTTAATATCACCAGTATAGGTGATATCAGGAGTTCAGGAGTTTAACGCATTTATGGTGCTGATTCAGTTGATCTGATGTGTGCCACTACTAGAAAATGCACCTTTTAACAGCATAAATGTTATGCTTGCTTCCTAAAACAGATTGATTTACATGAGCACTTTAAGTGGAAGGTGAGAATTACTTGACCTTACTGTATATGCAGATGATTCAAGTTACTAGTAATAATGCACTGAAGACTAAAACTCAAAACACACGCATAATGCCTCCACACTGAGTTTCAAAGGGTAATCAGATATCCAGTGTGCCTTTAGAAAACATACACCATGGCCAGAATATTCAGAGTTTTTGCCTTCACAGCTAATAGGATATAAATCTAATCTTCTTGCTACAGAGATTATAGTGTGTACCTTTGTAAAATCTACACACTCAGGCAAAACCCTGTAATTATTTCTTAATTTTAAAGTAATTATTCAATTTGTAGCAAAGTCAAAGAATACATCTAGCTGTATTTTTGGTTTATTTATCAGTCTCTTGCCTATGGAGACTACTGAGAGATGGCATTTCTGAATCTAAAAATAATGTTGATCATAATGTATAATACTGTATATCATTAAATATTTGAACGTTAATAGCAATCTTTTCCAGGTTTGGCAAGTGCCAGGTGGCTGATAACATTTGACTGTACATACGGTACATTTTGTGGATTTTTATATAGCTGTATATAAGTTGTAAATATAATAAAAACATTCTTCCTTAACTGTGTTTGTTACACAGCTGAGTTGATTTTCTTTGCAAGTGTATGTGCTGGAAACTGGATCTCTCCTTTTCTATTCAGTGTCAGCCCCCTCCCAAGAACACACCCTCTGACCCCAAGTTAACAAAAGGCACAACAAGGAAAAGAACGTATGTAAATCATTATCATGTGAACAATAGATGAAGAATATGACAATTTTCATCTCAAATTTCAGGACCATACCTCAAAAAGACGAGGCATTGTCCAGGGAAGTTAAATTTTTCCACTGTCACCCTATGCCCTAGACTTTATTACACTGCCCCCCTGTGGTGGATAGATGTTATTATCTGCATATGACCACATTTCTACCTGGGCGTCAACCTTACATGCTTTACATTTTTAAGTTGAACTGCGGCAGAATCAGTTTAAGAGAGACAGGAGAAAAAGAGAGCACAGGGCTTGACCTCCAATTGGGGGCATGGACCCTAAAATTTTGAACAGTGTAACAATAACAGACAAAGTAGTTGCTTAGTGAAAGGAAGACACGACAAAACACAGAAGAGGTTAAAGGGCCAACACAAAGAGCCAAGTGCAATATGAGAACTACTTTTTGACCCAAATTACACAATGTATTACTCTATAAGGTCTTTCAGGAGGCTATTTTTCTGACTTTGTAGCTACAAGACACACAAACAATTATTAAAAAAAACACTAGACAAGTTGATTACGTATGAAAAAAAGCATTTATAATTTCCTGAATATCAGAGTACAACAAAGGCCAATGGCAAAACCCAGCAGTGATCATTGTTGATGTACAGTAGTAGATGTGCTGCACCAGTTGGTAGGTTCATATATTACAGCAGTTAGCCTAACCCCTTTACCAAAACAGATCAAACGGATAGTTTAACTCTAAGCAGTGACTGATCCAACTGAATTATTTATTGTCAACATTGCACTAAGATAAGTGAAACATGCACTTTGAAGTCCTTCAGAACAACACTAAGTAACAAGTTGGTAAATCAATGTTAACAGGTGTTACATAATAGATGCCCTTATGGTTATCTTCGTGATCGACTGCGGCCTTTGAACGGGTCGTCCTGTATCAAGGGGGAAAAAAAGATGAAGACGGAAAAAGGGTTAAAACATTTATCAGGGAAAACTGAAAGTGAATCAAGTATAGCTGAGTTAACTTTTGCAACGCTAATATAACATGGATCATGTGAGATGAAATGTAGAGGTATTCATTTTTGTTCATGTAACAAAAAGATATTAAGACTTTAGGTCAGTTCAATTCCCAGAAAATTATGTGGTTACACACTAATCCTACTTACAGGTCAAGTCATTTTTCACCAATGGGAAATAAGGTCAGTCTATATACATACTACATTATTTTCTCTGATCTCTACTCACCTCATCATCATCGCTGTCATCAAATGCAACTCCTCTAGACGACTGGCTCTGGCTCTGAGAGCTGTACTTAGTGAAGGATGATGACGACGTTGCTGGTCTGTGGTAAATAAGAGAAGGAGTCAGGGGAAACCACAATTAAAAAACACCGAAAATTTGAAATACAAAGTTAGGGACAGTGAGGATCAATGTAATATGGACAGCTGTGTGTCTCTATGGGTTTTTCTTTTCTTAAAGGGGACTTCCCTTATTTTCTATACACTGTTACATCATATTAAACATGGCCAAAGTTTCAAACAATGAGGTAAACATGCTCGTATGTAAAAGTTATCCCTGTGAGCAAAAACCTCAGGCTTCAGACCATTCTGAATACTGTGTTTCCAGTCATGTTTTCTACTTCGGCTACAAGCTGACGTGAGCTATTGATGGATTTCTTCATATGGTCATTTGCTCCAGGCATGTACTGCAAGTGTTTACATTACATTAAGCACATTGAGTTTACACTTGTTGTATGAAATGTGCTATATAAATAAAGTTGACTCGACTTGACTTCACATTATGTAGCCTACACTGTTAAATGAAGCTACATGCTAACGTAGGGGAAACATCTTAGTTGCGGACACTGTTAATTTCTTCCTAATTTCAGATCTTTTTCTTGCTGTAACATGTCCAGTTGTGTTTAGAAGCTTTTATTGTTCATTTTCCACAGCAGAGAGTGCTGCTGTTTTACCTCACAGACATTCCCTGGCTGCAATGAGATACGGACGACCCTGAAAACTGACCAATCAGAGCAGACTAAGCTTTTCGGGAAGCGGGCTTAAAGACGCAGGCACTTAAATAGAGTGTTTTAGACAGGGAGTGAAAACAGGTGTTTCAGCTGAGACAGTATTAGGACAACAAAGTGTTTTTTAACCATTTAAGTATGTAAACATGTTCTATGAGAAACCAAAATGCAAGTATGAACCTGAAATGAGCATAATAGGTGTCCTTTAATGTACTGGTCTACCATATTGTAGATCAAAACAAACATACTTTGGAGGAGGACGGAATGTTTTCATGACAGGTATATCTTCATCTGAGTCATCAATGGTCACCTGGAGATGGATAAAGATAAGAAAACAAGGCTGGAGGACTGTACAGTTTATGTACTGTATGTGTGTTTGTGTTGTTATTTGACTTACTTCATCTGCTTTGTAGGATACCGGGGCTGCAGTCCGAGATGATCTCTGGGATGGAGCTTGAAATGCTGAGGAATGAGGTGTAAATAGGAAAGATGAGAGAGACACATTTAAGTCATGACAGAAATTGAAAGATGAGGAGCAGAAAAAGGTGAAAAGCAGGTTAATAAACTGCTAAAATAAAATAGGATTTCTGTGATTCTTCTGTGATGCTACAGTCTGAGATGTGAGAAAATAAACTTGTGTGTTCATAGATCATCACACATCCATACTCTCACACTCTCCTACCTTGCATAATGCTTCTGCTTTGGGTTGCTGCTGAGGATTTCTGGGAACGGCCCCGACCGGCTGGCTTTGGTTCGAGGGCAGTTGCACCTGGATAGACAGATGAAGAGGTCCGAATAAGGACTTATGATTCGCACAGCTGCATTAAATGTTAGTAAACTCAATTCAAATTTGAAATTTTACTGTGCCATAGTAGTGTGTGCCATTCAAAGAGCATTTGTGTCTTGACAGTCTGAAGATCAAGCACTTTCACTTCTTCTTTGTCTCACCAGCTCTCTTGCGTACAACTGTTCTGCCAGTCAAATTATATTTAAACATGACTTTTTTTTCCCTGTAAAAGTATGACAAATGTTCATTCCAGACAGTGTGTAATGTGGTTTGATGAGTTTTGACTTCCACTCTGCTGGAATGTGACTGCACAGCATTAATGACTACATTTACATATACAAAATATTCCGGTTCTTGCCATTATCCTGAAAAAGAAAAAATATTCCTACTAAGCTGTTTACATGGCTAATGAAAATAAATATTTCACTCATATTACCATTTACATGCAGTTGTGCATACGCTGATTGAGAAGTCCTAATATGACGTTTATCACCTCAAAATATGGAAGTGAAACAGCTGGAGCTGCTTGTGCCATTTTGTTGCCATTTTGTTACTTGTTCGATTGTGCAAATGCAGCCTCCTGCTTTCATTTCCTCAACCACAGCGTTTTTGAAAAGGTCAGTGTTGCGATATTTGTGCATATCCAAAAACCTGTTGATATCCAAGACTTTTATATTGTTTAAAGTAGATGTGTTTCTCCTTCCAACCAGAAATGGGTGCTTTTATTTCAGGCACACATCTCCACCCCAAAGCCTTACAAACTGTAGGTGAGTTGGCTGGTGTACAACGCATCCATGGCAACGCAGTGGGTGGACCATACACACGCAAGAGGCTGTGTGTTGCAAACTGTGGTAAAAACCCCAATTGAGACACATAATCTGAATTCTAAAAATTATTCTAACAAAAAAAAACGGCTAAAACCCAGATAATACTGGCATAGCCCACATTTTAATCAGAAAATTAATTTGGAATATTCAAACAGATCATGCTGTTTACATGGCCAATATCAAATTCAGAATACTGTCATATTCAGGATAATAGTGAAATATTACTGTGCATGTTAACTTAGTCAGTGTTGTTAATTTGAAGTAAAGCTCCGACACACATTCTGACAGATTCTGTTAAATGTTACAAATCCATAAAAATGCATTATCGTCTGTCTAATTCCACATCATAATCAAACTACTTTTGTTTTCCTGAATACCAGTATCTGTCAGAGTTTATCAGATGACGTATTAGTAAACCTCTACGACACACAGATGTCCATTCTGATCGACTGGTATCTCTTATTTTCTTTCTAATAGTATAAAAAGAGCATTAGCATTGTTAACTGTGAATGTTTTCTGCAACGCCCTTTCACGATAGTCTAGTAAGCAGTCATTGTATGTCTGTGTATCTTTGGTGTGACTTTCCACTCAGTGTATTTGCTCTGAGTCATTGCCTTGTATCGAACCTACATTCTTCAGTAATCCTTGATATCTATTTACGACTAGGTATTTCCCTCTGCGCCTTTAGTAATGACAGATAAATCGCTAACTCACCTCTCCCCCTTCCTCGGCCACCCCGCCCCCTGCCTCCTCGCCCTCTGCCTCGCGTGGCGGGAGGAAATGGGGAAGAGCCTTCGTCAGAGTCCATAGCAAGCTCATCAGATATGTCTTGGTCCATTGGCTCATTGCCTCGCTCCAAACGGTGAGCCTTGGCTCTGTCCATAGCCTGAGAAATAAAGCGCACATGGTTACACCATGTTTACACTGGACAGAAGCACATTGGAAGCACATTTCTCCACACCTGTCAGCAAGTGTTTCTGCTCCTCTGCTTTTTTCTAATTTCATAGCTCTATTTGTTTGCTTATGTGTGTGTGCTTCTCACTCTCGCTCACTGTTAAGACACAACTGACAAATAAATTAAAAATGAGATAGATATTTTCTAATTTTATGAATCAAATTGCTAATATCATGTATATATCCTTTTTACTGTTCATAATAGATTATCAGTGTGTTTTCTTGCCAGATTCACACATTCAGCATAAACAGCTCAGTTTATCAACATGCGCTCTAAAAGGAGGCAGGCAGTGCTCCACGGAAAACTGGCACCCTTTGAGACACTTTCACATCTAATGTGAACCGGGCATTAAACACACCAGACATTTTAACATTTCAGGCTTGTGGGCATACGTTACTTACTTCTTTGATTTCATTCTGTTCCTCAGTTGTGTTCTTTTTGGATTCTCTGAATAGCCGGACCTAAGAATGTAAAAACATGCACTTTCAAACTGACGTACAACATCAACTCCATCTTCTCTACTTCTCTAAGCCCCACCCTCCTTACTTCAGTGTCTATATCCTGCTCTGTATTTACTCCTCTGGCTTGAAGGTGGCGCTGTGTCTTCTCTAACTGGTAAGTGATCAGCTCCTCAATGGCATCTTTTTCATCTTTGTCTACAAACTCCTGAATGGCCTTCCCCATGCCCTGCTCGGTCAGAAGGGACAGCTGCACTGTCTGTGAAGATATGCGGGCACATTTTTCAAAAGAATATACGTAGAAACAGTGCATGACAGTAAGTGTTATATCACGCTGTAAGTGTGTGAATGTAAATCCTTGCATGTGCAGTACCTGTTCAGTTGCCTCAAAGTACTGTTTAACCAGGTCCTCCACTCTCAGACCCTCGACTGCTGTGGTTTTTAATATTTTGCCGTAGTCAACATTGACCTCATCTAAAAGGCACAAAAATTGAAAGATATCAGATAGACAAAGCTACACATTGATCAATGGCATGAACTGCAGATCCACAGCTGTATATTTAGCCTGTGTCAGACCTTTGATGTCTTCTTTTTGCTCACGCCGTCTGAGAAAGTGAATGATGTCTTTTGGGTTAGCTAAACGGTCCACAAACTTCTGACTGAAGCGAGACGTGTTAAACGTGTCAAAGCCTCCACTGTAGTCCACCTGGGAATGGCAATGGAGATGATGAATTTAAAAGTAGCCTAAATTTGAAGGTGTGTGCACACACTGCAAGAGTGTCCATCTTACCCTCAGGCGAATGAGAGGTTTCTCCGGGGTGAGTGGACATCCAAGTCTTTCTCTTTCAGCCTCTTCTAACATCTCTGTGACCTGTAGGTGTGAACAGAAGGGCAAGAAGGGTGAGATAACTGAGCAGTGGATGTTAGACTGGCTCTGTATGTTTGTTGGTGACCTCAAGTGTTACCTTAGCACTGCACAAGGCCTCCACCTTCTTTGTAACATGGGGTGTATCAGGTGTGAAGCTATCTTGGTAGTCAGCCAGCACTACATCTTGGATGAAGAACTGACGCACTGTGTTAAGGGGGATCTTTTTCAGGTGCATCTTACGACCTTTCACCCTCAGCAGCCCTATGTGCCTGGATTCATACAAACAGAATGTTTTGGTTACTTAATCATTTTTAAACACATTCAGAGTATAAAGTTTACCATAAATTGTGTGTGTGAGTGTTTATGTATGTATGTATTTGTTTGTACACACTTTTTGGTTGCCTCTCCAGGAGACAGGGATGTGGCTACAGAGCTGCCAGGCTGTGTCACATAGAAAAGCTGCTGTTCATTTCTGGTTGGCGCAATCAAACACTCATGCTCATGACCCCAAACCACCAAGTCAAGAAAGTCATCCAGAAACTGTTCAGGGATGTAGTTCGTGGGTCCGTGCTTACTCCTACAGAAAACACAAATATGGAAGAACAATTTAAAACAAAAACACAAGATAGAGAGTAATAACAAGCGCAAATTCTCAGTAGCTGTGACAATGTATGTGCATGCATCCATGCACAAACAGACACCTTTAAAACACAGACACACACATGACTTCCATGCCAAATATTAGCCACCTACGACAAAAACTGTGGCCACCAAAAGGTGGGGAAATTTCTGTGGACCTACCAACCAACATAACATGCTAAAAAGCTGCTGGTCACACTTATTAATAAAAATATAGCAGTTAGGGGTTGACTTTGACTCATTCACCCTCTTAAAAACGCTTTACTTTTTATTGTTATAACTTAACTGTCCACACTAATCGTACATTCTCACTGCACTACATCACACAGTGGACAACATGTATCTCTAATACGTTGACATTTCCTGTGGCTATCCTAACATTTAAAGCTTTTCTCTCTGGTTTAGACTGTCCAACACCATAAACACACCTGTTCTGGTGGATGGCAAAGAGGTTAAACCATTCATCTTGGTCTTCTTTGGGACGAAGCATGGTCACCTGGTTGTTGACGAACATCCTGTACAAGCGCTCATCTGGGATAGAGCCTACACACATTCATACATAATTAAGTCCAGAACATGAATACTTGCATGAATCTTGGCAGAATACATATTTTATAAATGGATATTACCAGTTCACTGTGATACACAAAACAAACACTTACCAAGACCAAATAAGGCTAGCTTGGTGTTGCCTTTCTGCATGAGGATGGGACTAATCTCTATCTTCTCAACTGACTGAGAGTGACCAAAGTGATTGACAAGACCAGAAGCACTTAGCAGATCCAACGCGCACAAACCCTCAGCCTTGACGAAAACAAAGTTGCATTAAAACAAATATATATACAGGAACAATTCAACAGACACAAATGCACATACTTGCATGTTAAGATCTGGTGCTGTGTCAAATTGTTTCTTTTACGCTTGAAGCAACTCACCCCAGTTGGGTCATCATGGTTACCATGAATGCTGAATACAGGAATAGAGATGTTCAGGTTTTCATACTGATAGTTAACCCAGGGGAACCTACAACACATCAATACACATATAACTACATTAATATAACAAGAACACAACATTTTGCCAGAATGACCACACAAATCTAGCAGAACTGACTGGGTGGTGTTGAAGTTGACAGTCTGGTCACTGATAATGTTGAACTGTATGGGACTGTCACCCATGCAGTATCGTCTTAGCATAGTGATGCAGTTGTGGAGGCATCGGCGTGACGGCTTGTTCTCATGGAACAAATCGCCACCCAGCAGGATAAAATCCACCTGCAAGCAAACAAGTGAGCAAATGCAAATCAGTAGGAATAAAGAACAGGTAGGCTTTTGCATGTCCATGCAAGCACATGATGAGCATCTGAAACACCTACATCTATTAACTTGCACATACCTGATTTGTCTTGGCGCATTTGAGGATCTCGTCCATTGTGTTATAGGAGTCCTGACCACGGATAGCATCCTTCTCAAGGTAACCGAGGTGAATGTCTGTGGCGATGAGGATCTTGAAGGTATCCTCATCATCCCTAGAACACCACAATACAGTCATTAAAAAATGCATTATTATTGTGACCTTGCAGTGTACATTACCTGAGTATAAACATTATTCACTGAAAGATTTCAGGAGCTCTGTTGATATGCAGCTACCTACTTTACATCACATTTGCTTTAAGGAAATTAAAGTCAGAATATAAACAGACTTACAAGGTGCTATCCGATGACATGATTATAGAGATCTGTTAACACCAGACAGGTGGTCGACAAAAGGCTTCCTCTGCAGAAAACGTAAAGTCCATGTTACATTTAGCCTCGATCCCCTTGTATTTAACTTACAGAAGTGCAAATGCTAACACAAATGTTGATAACCTACTTGAGGAGCCATGAAATACTGCGTAGCACGGTTATATAAGTGAAGGCAGTGAACTTAAGTAAATAAGAAATGCCCTAAAAGC
>JAPZEB010000024.1:18811639-18822869 GCA_029783705.1 Chaetodon striatus | reverse complement strand
GAGAGAATATTTTTTTTATCTTTTTTATTTAGGTTTTCTCAGTCAGAGGAAAATTCAGCTTAAGTCTGCCTGTGAAGGGCCAATGATAATATAACACAGGATATCTACCCTTGGTAGCAGACATGTTGCCCAGTTGGGAAACAGTGTGTAGTGTCAAATACATGGCATTCCTAGAGTTTAACCTGATACTGCGTAGAAAGATGTTTCAACACGTTGCTGGTGTTTCCACCCTTACATGAAATTATCCATTTACAGACACAACATCTATTGCATGTCCGTGTGTCTTGGAAGAGGGATCCTCCTGCAGCTGCTTCTCCTGAGGTTTCTACAATTTTGTTTTTAACCATTAAAGGTTTTTTGGGGGGGAGTTTTTCCTTATCTACTATGAGAGTCAAAAGACAGAGGGGTGCCCTATGTTGTAAAGCCCTCTGAGGCAAATTATGATTTATGATATTGGGCTTTATAAATAAAACAGAATTGAACTGAACATTATAAGCAGCATTGTTGTCATCCATCTCCGTAAAATGAAGCCATACATACTTTTGACCGTTTCTGTCCCTCCAACACGACTCTGTCTTGTTGCAAGTTTCCAGTTACATATATGCATGAGTTTGATGTCATTGTTTTGCAATGCTCAACACTCAGAATACATGCCAGCATCAATAAAAGGAACCAGTTCTCAATTCCCACCCCTAAAACAACCCAGTAGCAATTAGTTAAATGCCAATGGGACATTAAACTGAACAGGGATCCCCTCAAACTTGTAATAATGGTCACAATCATGTAGTGCTACTTTGGTAATATTTGTAAATCTTAAAGATTTGTTCACCACACTGTTCACTGACCTCAGTATAGGGCGTGTCTTGTGTACCAGTGTCTTCCTTCATGGCACCCTCCTCCTTGACATTGGGGCTGATGCACATGAATGCTGCCCAGCCCATAGAGAACGACGCTGGGGTTTCAAACAAGTGACACCAAGGCAGGTTAGCAAGTGAAAAGATATAATCTTACTCTACAGTCATGTTCAGCTTGTTAACATCCAGAAACACAAACATTCTTGTATCAAAATACAAGATGTGGTGCTGTTTCACGGTCAAGCATTCGTCATAAGTCGTATCATTTTTGCAGACTAAATTAAAAACATCAAATGTGAGCGTGCTTCATTTCAAATCTCAGTGACACTGAACATGTTATCCAGTGAGACTTGAGTAAACAGTGAGGGTCAAACAGTGGCAGTAAATAGTGAAAACCTGACACAGTCTCATATCATGAAGGCAAGAACAGTGGTCCTCAAAATATTTCACTGCAGAGTATAAAAACAGTGTAGAAAACCTTATCACACTGGTGTGGTTAGGATTTGTACTGGCTCCCTTCAATCCAAACCTGTTCACCTGTCAACATCAACACCCTCCACCCAGTTGCAAGAGGCTTAAACATGTCAGTGCACCCCCACTCCCTCCCACACTCCCTTGTCTCTCCATCCTTATTTTCTGAACTCCCAACCCCACCACCCAGCAGGCCCCAGGCGCACACACTCACTGTCTTGATCTCGGGAGGTAGTTAGTAAGGAGCTACAGTTAAAGACAGGGCTTTCTTCAGGGGACACACTGGACATCCTGGCCTTGTCAGCTCTCCAGTAGCCTGTTTGGTAGGAGGGGAGGAGGAGGTTTACAAAGTCCACTTGCTTTTGCCTTTTTTTGCTCAAGGACAAGGCGCACGAGTCAGCTCAGCTGCTGGCATGCTATGCTATGCTAGCTAGTGGCACACAGGCTTGGTGCATAAAGTGCATGCAAAAAGATGTTAGACATGTACAGCAAAAGACATACACATGCTGTGGTCTAAAAGAGGAAGCATACACACTTAGGAACACACAGATTTACAGACGTCATGAGTGAAAATGGGACTGGGAAAGGAATTTAGATGCAAAGACAAATCTATATGACTAGTTGGCAACATGGGATTCCATCTTCATTCCCCATGAGTTCCTAATTAATGCCCACAAAAAGACACACTCAAGTCACCAGCGTGCTCACTTTCAGGCATGCACATCAACCCCCATGTTGATATGAAGGACTGATGCCTGAAAGTTTTAAGTAATTTGCAGAAAGTTGCATGTTAGCAGAGAGAAAGAGATGTTTGCTGATTGACAGAAGATGGCTGTGATTGAACTCTCTGGTTAGAAGTCACCATGTCTGCAAAGATGCACACACTAGCAGCAGTTTTGAATATTTGTGCATACACATGTAAACCATGCTGTAAAATGTAAAGTCAAAGCAGCAGGATTTTTGCACTAACCTCTCCTCTTCAGCGATTCAGCGATCAGGGCTGAGATGTGGATGTAGCACATGGCAGCCTGAGGGAAAGTCAAGTACATTACCCTTAAATTGTATTCAGTCTTCAATAAAAAAAAGCAATTTGTGAAGTATCTGAAGTACGAGCACCCTGAAAAGCATAACATGTCTAACCTCTGAGAGGTCACCGTTGCGAACATGAACCTTAGCCATGCTCTCCAGCCAGGTGCATCGAAGCTCAGGGGTGCTGGCATAGGAGTTGGCCAGGCTGTACTGAAGATCCACCAGCATCTCCGGATCCTTCTCATGCTCCTTCATTTGGGCCGTGGCCATCAGAACAGTCCTGATCCGTTTGGTCAAGTCCTTCACCTCAGCAGGGAACGGTGTGTTCTGCAGAAAATGTGTATGAACATTAATTTTTTTAGGCTAAGAAGTAGATGGTTCACAATCAATGATAATCATAAAGCTGTGCTATAACCTTAGAACCTGCTGTACCTTGAGTGGTGCATCACCATTGGCAAAGTTATTGATGATAGCCAGAGACTGCTGAAATCTTGAGCCTCCAATGCCAGCATCTGCTATCAACTGGCTCACTGCCTTGATAACCTGAAATGGAAAGAGGAGTATGGGGTCCGGTCAATGTCATGCTGAAACCACGATTCACAAAACACAATACTGAAATGATATATTTGCACTACATTTGGGAGCGCTGACCTGCAGATGTGAGCGGACTATAGACTTGCCCTTGGTAAACTCAAAGTTTTTCCTCATGAAAAAATACAGCAGGGCAGCTGCCTCCGTCTGGGTGGAGCTGGAGCGATGATTACAGCACTTGAGGATCTCGTAGCACAGACAGCCACACAGGTCTGCCTTACCCTGGAAGAATGCACTGGGGAACTGCAGATAGAGATGAAAATGAAACCACACATGAGAAAAACAATTTGAATCTTCACTTAGATGTTGTATGTTTAGATGAAGCTTGCTGCACCTTTTGTACAAAGAGCCTGAGTCCAGCAAAGATGTGCCGTAGAGTGGCGGTTGATTGGTTAATCTGGAAGAAGAGCAAGTAGGTGTCCAGCACCTTCTTCATCAGTGCATTTTGCCCTTCATCTTGCAACAGCTGTTTCTGTATGGATAAATGTAAGAAGAAAAAAAACAGACAACACATTTTACTGTCAAAGTATTATTTTCTGACTGAAAGGTTTTTATAGTCAGCACTTAAGATTAGTGATTCATCTAGCCACCAGGTGGCAGTAGAGTAGTAATGGCTTGGCTTTACAATGTGCAAGAAATGAGTGCATGATTTACATTGCAATTCATTCCGGGGCTGACACAACAAGTTTCA
This sequence comes from Chaetodon striatus, assembly GCA_029783705.1. Classification (NCBI taxonomy): domain Eukaryota; kingdom Metazoa; phylum Chordata; class Actinopteri; order Chaetodontiformes; family Chaetodontidae; genus Chaetodon; species Chaetodon striatus. Next base: position 18,819,233 of record JAPZEB010000024.1, on the reverse strand, counting down.
GATTTATTTTGTTCATTATAGTGGTTGTGGTAGAGAAAACAGCTGTTTTTATTAAAAAGCAGAGAGAAAAATGTGACTTGAAAACTCCCTGTTTGACATTATAGTTACAAAATGTAACTTATTTGATTTTTGCTGAGCAGAGTAATATGAAACAACAGAGTACAGCCAAAGTTATATTAGAAAAAGACTTCTGACAGTATACACTTTAAAATGCTGCAAAAGCCACACATTTAATTTGACTTGAAAACATTTAAATGTAATAGTCAAATCTAAAAACAAAGCCAGAGCTCAGATATATATAATAATAATTATGAAATAAATACTACAGTAAATACTATAATATCCAGGGTATGCCCCACATATTTCCATCAGGGGAAACGTGCTGCAGCTTCAGTAATGATGCCAATTTAAAACACGTGAAAATCCAAAAGAAATACAACAACAAGAACAGGCTGCAAATTAAAAAACATACACACACAAAAACGTGCTGCAGAAAATCAAATCAAAGGCATTAACAGCAAACACGCTGCAAAAATAGAAACAATGCATAACCAAAAATTCAACTGTTCTCCAGGCCTTTAGGGGGAGTGCTAAGCAGAGAAACTTGATTTTAAACCTGAGAGAGAGAAACCAGATAAGAGTGTCTTTTACAAGATTGTAAAAGACTATGGCCAAATACAAAAGGAGAATATGTACCTTTCATGTTACATCTTTACTCACGCTTCAAAAACAAACCCAATATCTCATCTCATCTCTCTCTCAGGGAAAAATCGTGCTATTATGGCTCAGGGTTTGTGCGCTTTTGATTTTGCGTTGTTTTGGTATTTGCAGTGTGTTTGCTGTTAATGTTTTTATTTTGGCTTTCTACAGCATAGATTTTTTTGTTTGTGTTTTTGACTTGGTGTAGTTTCAGAAGCTCTCTAAATGGAAATGTTTTCGGCCCCTGTACACAACATAGATCGAAACTGATTCCTCTAAACAAAAGAAAATGGATGGCAGACACTGTAAGCGTGTGGTGTGAAATGTAGTTTCAGGTTGCAAACTATAAAAAGGATCACAGACCTTGTGATGGTGAACAAAGAGCTCCAGTACATCCAGCACAGTAAGAGCCACTTCAGTGGACAAGTTTGCCTCAATATCTGTAGGACTCAGGGTATCCCCGTCCTGAATACTCCCATCTGGAAATAGAGTCACATATAATTAAGTCAAATCCCTCACATTACATTCATCTCATCTAAAATGTGTGTGTTGTGTGTTACCTGTCTCCATCATCTGCAGCAGCTTAGGGTTAGTGAGAGCATTCTTTCCCCTGATGATGGGCATGGTTTGGGAGCGAGCATGCCGGTGACCTTCCCCTCCAGATGATGCCATCCTGGAAGCAACAGCGTTTATCAGCAGTTTGCGTCAATCACGGTTCAATCACATGTTTTATCTACTTGTTTAAATTACACTGCAGCAGCAAATGCACTACTTAACCGTGGGTCAACCATCTCTAGAGATCTGCACATATTAGTAGGCAGGTAAATATAAATGGCATCCATGTCCCAAGGACATGCTGTTATTGGGAGTCTATTAAACATATGGGAGTACACAGACAAAGACTGGCAAATCACACAAAACACTGCAGGTATGAGGAGGGGCATGCTGAGAACAGTTACAGTCTATAACATGGAAACACACAGTGGTCATATCAATGATGAATTTACACAGGACAAGAATGTATTTATCTAAATCAAGTGTTGTAGGTTGTAAATATTGTGAAATTCCTTGCCATTAAGGAGAATATTCACATTTGGGGCCAATTACCAGACATTGTAAGTATTAAAAACAATTTCAGTAACCAAAGACTCTTTAAATAGTTTAACTCTGTCATCGTGGCTGAGGTGCTTTCCTGGTGGAGGGTGATTACCATTGTGGGAGGAGGCTTGAGGGATGAGAGGACTGGGAGGGGTGGTTAGAGGCCTTCAGGGTGCCATTGGCCTGGGTGGACTGGGCCAGCTTTACTGCCGCTGCTAGCTTCCTGTTCACGAGCCAATCACATCACAGCTAAAATTAGTTAGTTTAGTTGAGACCATCATTGTTTAGTGTCCATTATATTCATCATTAGTCAGTTATGTTTACTATGTGTGGCATGCTAATAGTCGAGCATGCCTACAATCAATAAAAAATTGACACTTTGAAATGCAGCACTATATTTGCACTTTTTGTGACCTTGCTGCGTATTTGTAGCAACTAGGTCACACATATTACTGTAAGGCTAAATGAGGTGCTCAAAGCATACAGGATCTCCAATTTGAGCTGATGAGAGCGGCTAGAGTCAGAGAGAAAGATCAGCTCATATAGAGAGGGAGGTCAGCCAGATGGAAAGGTTAGTGGCGTAGCAGAGTCAATGGTTTTAGTTTGCCATTAGTAGAATATTGTGTGAAGGTTAATATCAACTCTTGGTAGAGTGTTAGTGGAGAGTAGAGGGTTGAGGTCAGCATTAACAGTGGACAGTTAGGAGCTTAGTATGTATAGATGTGATGAAACTGAGCTGCGGCACAGATCAGCTTAGTAACAGACAGATGTCCAACATATCATATTCCTATGATGTTTAAATGAAGCTCCATCGGAAACGACTGCCAGTCTACACAAAGCAAATGGTGCCTTGGCCAGCCAAAAGAAAGGGGACACAGCTACTGTGTAAGCCAATCAACACAACTGCCTCAGAGCTCATTCAGTGGCAGGTGGAGCCCTGCCAGTCATGAGGCAGCACGGCGTGCAAACAGAGGGCTACAAGGTCGACATGCAACATCGATGAGGCAAAGTGTTACAGGATGTTAAGAGCAAACAAAACTCACATACATTGCCATTGTGAATAATATAGCATAATACAGAATGTGTTATTTGATGCAACAGAATGTCAATAAATGTGCAGTCACACTGACAATCCATTCAGGCTGCAGCATGCAGAGAGGGGGGAGGGCATGAGGCATACACTGAAGTGGAGACTACAACAGCAAGGTCAAACATGGAGAAAACATTACAGTTCATTGTTACTGGTTTGTGTCACGTAGTGTGTGTATGCATGTGTGTGTTTGTATTTTAGCTTAAACTACGGCTTCAGGAAGTGAGGTTCCCTGCACCAACAAAGATAGACACAGAATAAGTTAAAAGAACGTCTGGGTTTAAACTAACATAAAGGCACTGACACACCTAGTTTCTCGGTGAGCCTCTTATGAGTGTGAGGACCATATAGGACACACATTTACATCAACGCACCGATCAGGACTTCTATAAAATTTCATCAAACCACATCTACACATTCCCCAATGAAGCACATTAGCAGCTTTTGTCCTAACTTTTATTGCTGCTTTAACGATCATCTGAATTGTCATGGAGAGAAAACCCTTTTATGCCGGGTTCACACTACACATTATCAGCCCGATTACAGCTCTTCGCAGTGTCGTACGATGTTGGCTCTGATCGTGAACGACAATGACTGTTGTACACAATACGCCATCGTTTCATCTCATGTCGCGTGTCATAGTAGACAACAACCGATGCTGCATCTAGGGCGCCTCACGGCATCCAGACATAAAGTCACATAAAGTCGCCATCACTTTGACCAATAGAAACAGAGCGATATGTTGCCATAGACAACTGTATGTCAACAACATGCCAGCCCTCTGAATATTTCCTCCTGGGATGTTACCACACAGAGTAAAAAAACAGCAGAGGCACTTCAGCAACCTGGTCAGTACTGCCATTAGCATCAGGCTAATAAAGAATTATTTCCTCATAATGGAGAAGGATGTAAAGTTATGAAATCAAAGAAATAGTGGCAGGGCTTTTACTTATGTAGTGAGTAAGAGAGTACCAGCTTCATTTGAAACAGACTACATTAGAAAGGTGTCTTTATTTATCATTCCCTTATATTTTTCTATTTTTTTTCACTTATAATCTGCTCCCATTTGCCCTATTAACATTAATGCATTGCGGCGTCATTTCAAGCTCAACATTTCCTGTACCCGTTTAAAATAAAAGCCCAACTGAGAGAATCCCTTCATTTTATAAGCAGGCTATTATTGCGCAACATTTCCAGGACCTTGTTGTTGAGGAGTTAATGACTTGCATAGTTTGCATGCGGTACTTCAGATTTAGCTCCTGCCATCTGGTGGCACTTTTTAAGTTATTACAATAACATTTCGGCAGGCACATGAACAGCCATAGTAATAGAAATAGCCATAAAAATAATAAAAATAGGACATAAATAATCCGATGACATCACACACGTCATGAAAGATGACCAACGATGATTGGTCATGGACCAACGTGTAGTCTGTCATGTCTGTCAGCCAAGCCACAGCACGACTTTATTATTCGACAATCGCCTGATCTGACATAGTGCATGCACAAAAATGTCAGGTAGTGTGAACCCCAGCATTATGTCACATCCCTGGACATTTTAGTGCACCTGTTTAACAATATGTCAAAATCCAATCATGTTTTCTTTCTTTAAAACAAAATATGACGTCTGTTCATGTAAGCTTGTACAAACCATATTCAGCTAATCATATCATGACATCCACCCGTCAATCACTCTGCTACTTTTAGCCGCACAGAGCTAGTTAGCGAGCTAGCAACAGCATGGTACGTCAGTGTGTCTTTTTTTCCCCAAATTATCATGGTTACATACTGAGGGCTGGAATACATTCACTCGAGGAAAGTGTTATCTGTGACAGCTCCAGAATATGCATAAGGCATTTTACAGTGGACTGCTTTAGCAACTAACATTACATGGAGCATTCGATGGGCGTCGTCTCGCTCCCTGATCGATGCTACAACCCTGACAGCCCCACTGTTGTGACACGCCCACTTTTCAACAATCAAACCCTTGTTTTAATTTCCAAAAGCATGTGGCTAATTCGTTCAACCATTAATCTAATTCATTCATTCATTCATCTCTACCTTGTTCTTCTACTGATCTAACGCTGAGGTGTGTGTGTGGAGCCAGCACTGTTGTAGACTTATATCATGCTCAACTATAAGCCCGCCCACTTTCAGCAGTCCAATCAAATGCAAAGGATTTGATTTAAATCTCTCTTCTACTTATAGATCAATCAAATATTCAGGTTCACTGGGAAATACGTCACAGCACAGAAGCTAAAGATGCTCTAACTTCCGTTTCATATGGACTTTAATATTACGGAGAAGCATTTAAAATCTGAAACCAAGTTTCCAGAGGCTTCAATGACTGAATTGTTGTCTGGTAGGCTGGATGACTGACTGTTCTCCTAGCTTGCTGGCTGGCTACACACTGCTAGTGTAATTCATCACTCCTGAACTTCAATGGGTGCCCACACTGACTCAGCCAGGCATCAAAGAGCTAACAGAGAGAGACACTGAGACAGACACAGGCGTAAGACTGTGAATCCCCCATGGCCTGGTATTACAGACGAATGTTAAGTAGCTAGCAGCCCCAGACAGGCTCAACTGCGCCTGAGAGCACTAGCTAGGCTTCCAGCTATCTTTATTCTGCTAATGCCTCCACACACAGTAAAGCAGTGTGTTCTCCCAGCCTTTTGTTGGCTTACATCTCAGCATCTTATTGCTGAAAGGAAAAAGAGAGCTAATTTAATTAGCTGGGAGGAACCAGAAGATGGAGGAGTCTAGCGGTGCCAATGGCTCAGCTCCAGTAAGAGCACACACACACATACACACATGATAACGACCCCCATCCTGTGCTTGCCAACTACTACAGTACAATATCCAGCAGTGCTTTTCTCTCAACAGCAAGATCCGGGAGTTCCCCCTCCCCCTCTCTTCCTTTTCTTCCCCCCTTTACCTCTTCCCCTCTTGAAGCTCATCCCTGAGCATGCACATGCATACAGAACACATATTAGTATTTCTGCCTGACTGTGTCTGATTCATTTATTTGTGTGTTTGCACATGTGTCTGTGTATGTGTATGTGTGTGTGGCTGCATTTGCACATGTGTGCATTCATGTGTGCACATGATTATATGAATTATATGGGTGGGGGTGTTAACAACCTTTGGCTGCGGCATGTATGTTGAGTTAATAAGCTGTTTCCATGTATGCTGCATTATAATAAATGCATGTGAATGAGACCCGGTCCACCTCTTTGTCAGAGAAAGCAGCGAGGAGCACGCACTCACCTGGCTATGTGGCGTTTTCCGAGGAACCTGAAGTGCTGGAGACAAAGCCTGAGGAAAGGGAAAATGCAACAATACCTTGGGTGAAGGGGGAAGGTTTGCTTGTTTTTCTGTGTTTTGTAAGTTAAGAACACAGGATAAATGAAGTGCATGTGATCAAACTGAGTTGCAACAGCACAGCGTAGATGCTGACACAAACAGGAAGCAGGCAGTTAATTAACTGCACTGTTCAGTGGAGAGAGAGCTCTCATTGGAATTACAGTCTGTTTTTCTTTTCTCTCTCTCTCTTGCTGTGTCATTACTTTCATCTGTTCCCTTCTGGCTAAATTCCTCGCCTTTCTTCTCCTCAGTCTCCTGTCCTCATCCCTGTCTGTCTCAATGTTTTGTTCTCTGTGTGTATGGTATCACTCGTCAGCCTAAAAGGAGCTGTGGTAATAATCTGCAATGAAAAACAAAGAACACTTACTCCAGGATGTTAAAGAAGTCGGAGATCTCCTGGTGAATGGCCCGGTGCCAGTAGGACACCAGCACATCTGGAAACAAGAAAGAAAAGGCATCATGTCAGAAACCATGTCAGATGGTTCAGAGGGCCAGCCAAGTGCCAGTGAGCATTTTTACAGAGTCAGCATTCTTAGGGAACGATCACACATGAGCGATTGCAGTCAAGTATCGGGCAATGCAGGCAATATTTGTGCCGGGAGTGACACACACAGAAAGCTAGCTTGCTAGCTACTGTTAGCTAGCTAATAAATACCACAAAATATGATGTTCTTGGTACATTTTCCTTTTCTAACGTTTCTTACATTCCTTGTCTTACGTTTTCAGACTCACTGCACACTGCTAAAAACTAAACTACTCTTCTTCGTCCCCCATTTGGACACAAAGCTTCAATGAGCTATTTCCATTGCATTCAATCCTTGGTGGCATGTTGACCTCTCCCCATGACAGGTTCATCTTTTCCAACTCCAGTGTCACAGTTCTGCGCCAGGTGGTTTTGGGCCTTTCGGGTTTTCTTTTGCCTGGTGGTGTCCATCTTAAGGCGACTTTCGTAATCTGGCCCTGTTCCATACTTAGCAGGTGACCTAGCCATGTCAAACGTCTGTGTGTGATTTCTTTGGTGATGCTCCGGCTAGCTGTTGTACTCTTGTACAGTTAAAGGTTGGAGATTTTGTTTGGCCAGATGATCAGGCATATTTGTCTGAGGCACCCATTGTGAAAGCCTTCCTCTCTCATCACGTCTGTCTTGACCATGTGGGGCAGTTTGTATTTTTCATAGCCGATATAATAGAATATCAGCTGGTTTGACAGGGCAACAATCAGTGTCTCCTCCGCATACTCCTTCAATACTGACTGAGGCTGCGACTTCAAAGGTTAAAGTTAACCAAGGTTGAACTCCATGCAATGTGAATGTACAAATTTGCTTTGCCACCACTGTTCA
>JAPZEB010000024.1:18791464-18804514 GCA_029783705.1 Chaetodon striatus | reverse complement strand
GGTGTGAGGCAAGAGACAAACCTTCAGGACATTTTTGACTGCTGCCTGCTCATTGCTCTTTAGGTCAAAGGTCATCCCCTTAGCCAGCTCCTCGTGAACTGTCCTGAAACCGTGGGCCTCTGACTTGAACACAAACTACACACAGAGAGAAGGTGAAAGGAGACAGTTAAAGGGGCATACTAACAAATCTTCTTTCAAATTTACATTTTTGGGTATTTTTTTTCCTTTACTGGGAGGAAACAGAAGAGAGACAACAGGAAATGAGGCAACAGATAGATAGGAAATTGCATGCCACAAAGATCTCCACCGAGATACCAGGTGTGTTGCAGCTCATGGTGCTAACTACTGGAGAGCTGTAACAATTTGAACTGATGTCGCCAATGGCATAGTTCCTGGTTCTCAAATGAAATAAAATTCTACTTTTCTTTGTCTTACGTTATAGTAAAAATTATAGTTAACTATTTTGGGGTTTTGGACAGTTTGTCAAGACATTTAATGGCAATCTCTAGAACACTGTGATGGACATTTTTCATTGTGCCAGAGGATGAATTGATTTATCGAGGAAGTAAAAAAAAAAAAAAAAAGCTAATTTGATAATGAAAATAACATTAGTTGCAGTTCTCGTACAAAACCCTAGGCCACCAGGGTCCCCCAATCTGCTTTTAAATTCATAAAATTAAAAAAGAAGAAAAAAAAAAGTGAAAGTGTCCTTCAAAATTTCGTACAGCCCAAGGTGACATCTTTAAAGTCTTGTTCTGTGCAACCAATAAACAAAAAACTAAATATTTTTGGTTCATGTTGATATGAATCAGAGAAAAGCCCAAATATCCTCACGTTGGGGAGCTGGAAGCAGGAAACATTGGGCATTTCTTCTAGAAAACTAGGTCTAAAGTTGCTCTCCAGATACGTTTTAAAGTAAAATGCTTTGCTGAAAAGAGGCTGGAGGCACAGCTACTCTTTCTCCCTCATTAAGAAATTTAGTATCTGGCCTCTGCCCCATCCACCATCGCTGCTTGTGCTATGTTTCGCTTTCCGCTTTCTCTAATGCTGGCACAGGGCTAAAACGAAGCGTGGAGATAGGTCTAGCTGTGTTAGACTAGTGCTAGGTTAATGGGTGAAGAGCAGTGTACATCAAGATGGCTGGCGTTGGCATTAGAGGAAACATTGTAGAGATTCATGTTTGAGCCTCAGTCAGATTCAGATGAGGAGTCTGCTGTGCACCAAAATTGGCAACTAGCAGATGTATCAGAATGGTAAGTGTAGTTAACATCTTTTATTTGTTTACTGTTGTTTGTTAGCTTGTAACTGGCAGTGACTGACACAGCGTAAGTGGCTGTGAAATAACACCTGCCTCGTTGTCACACTGTGTTCACATTGACACATTGTTATTACGTAATTCAAACAAGCGCATTCAAAATTTGCAGCAAGATATATTCAGTCTGGCTGGGATTTTTAAATTAGCCTACATTTAATAAGTTTACAGATACAGTCAGTATAGTGAAGGTCAGATAATTTAGGAAACATAAACATAAGAAAAATACATTTTTGAGCGATGGAAATCTTTAAACTACAAATGGATTATAAAAATACCTCATCGACTCATCAATTAATAGATTCATTGTAATGCACATATTAACAAATACTATAGATGCACAAAATTAAAAATTGAATTGAATTAAAAAATGTATATATTACGTGTGTGAGGTTAGATTCATATAATATTCCTGCATGCTACTCATTTCATACAACAGTGACTGAACCTCCTTTCTTTCCTTTCTTCCCCGTTGAGCACACATGTATTTACACTGACACACACACACACACACACACACACACTCAGCAGTTTAAATTGGGCACCAGTACTACTGAACATCATGCCAATCTGTTACTATGGCAACCCTGCTTCCATTAGCCGTGCTAGTCCTCTCCTCTTACCCTCCCACCATTCGTCTTTGCCACTGCCTCTTCAAGCGCTGCGGTTTTCCTTCACTGTGGCCAACATGAAACAGGTCTTGTGGTTTCTCCTGCTCTCTTCTCTAATTCTCTTACTGATTTTGCCCCTTAAACAAACACGCCTTGTGTTTCTGATTGAGCAGGCTGAATGTCCTAGCTTGCCTCCCTCCTACTCAATCAGCCTTTCTTCTTCTTCGTCGTCTTCTCCTCTCCCTACTTCTCTGTTTGTGTTTGCACAGTTTTCTGGGCACGCGGCCCTAGCCACACTCCTGCTGGCCCAAACACACACACACATACACACGAAAAACATAGACACATACAAACACACAAAGCCTCAGAAATTAAATAGTCTGTGCAGAGATTCCACCCCTCCATGGAAAACAACAGCCTTCATAATTATCATATGATCTTCCTGAGCATACAAACAAACTTCATTCCAAGGATTGCTATCAACACACCACACACGCCATCTTTTGTGCTGTAATACCTTGATATATGAGTGCAGATAGTGATCCAGGTTTTCTTCATGGCACTTTGCAACAATGTGGACCAACACTCTGTCGACACAGGACAGGAAAGGTTTTTATTTATCACAGCCTTAATCATTAAACAATGACAGATCTGTCAAGTTTTTACACTCATTGTTTTCCTAAAACAGCAGAATTTGGTTATCTTAATATGATACAGAATTAAACACACAATATAAAATGAGATGTGGTGTTTTACACAGTAATCTTTCACACTACCCTCACTGTATGCTGTGCCACATCCACTGAGCCCCCACCCTGACGTGAGTCCAGCTGTTACAGACATTGTAGTACACCTGCTTACCTGGTGGTGGCAGTAGTGACCTCATCATTGTCATTCTGAGTCAGAACCTTGAACAGCTGGTTGAAGAGCACTGGCAGAAATCGGATGATCACCGGGATCCTCTCCATACTGAGAAGACCCTGGAGGATTGTGGAAAAGAGGCGTAGGAGGAGGAAGAGGTGGAAAAGTTGGAGAAGGGTGGAAATAAGTAAGAAACACAAACCATAAAAAGGCAAAAATCTAAATTATGTTTGGCGTACGGTAACGTTGCACTGATTACACATGCAGCAGGGTTTTTGTCTCAGTCTCTGTAAATGAAAATTGAAGGGATATAGTGTCTTTTCTCTGACCTTCAGGCAGTTGAGGAAGTTGGAGGTAGGAGGTAGCGAGAGGTCCAGCTCTCTCTTCTGGCACTGCTGGAAGAATCGGTTCAGGTGGGGGTCCTGGCACGGAGAGAAGAAACCATGAAAGTCAGCAGTAAGCATCTGCAGTAATACTTAGTGGACTGGTTCCCTTTTAAGTAACAGTTAATCCTAAAATTCATCACCTCACAACTATGTCCGTCAAAAAGTAGTTGTCTCAGTCTGGTCTAAAATAATTTAGTTATTTTCTATAGTTTCAACAATAAATGATGTAACCAGCAAATTTATTGTGACAATTTTTTTAGGCTGACGATTGCACTATGAAGGTCAGTACACTATAAAGTAAGTTTTGTTGTTCTGTGCAGTTTTGTTGCAGCAGCAAAACATCACAGCGGGAGCATAGAGATATTTATATCTATCAAATATCCATTGATATTTTTTAAAATTATGTCAAATGTCTTGAAATTTATCTTGAAAATTAGCCATTGATATTTTTGAAAATTATTTTTTCCTCTAGCTTTTTAAGATTTGACATCATATTAATATTCTGTCTTTATTACTCACTTGTCAATTGAGGGGTTACATTTCTTATTTGCAATGTATTCATTTATTTATTCTATTAATAACTTGCCAGTGAAGGAAGATTTAAATGTCCTTTATAAATCAATTGATATCATCCGTCTTTTATAGAGTACTGAAAGTCAGTTAGTCAGTTAGTGGTATACTATTTAAGTCCTTGTCAACAATTTTCCGAGAGAAATGCACACAATCATAAAAGAATAACATCAAGGCATTAAATTTAAAGGAAAAGCAAAAGGGAAACAAAAAACAGAGGCTGAAAATGTGTAGGCCGGAGCTTAAGCTCATTATACCTACACTTCTTACTTTGCATATTCTCATCAGTAACTCATTTACTACTATGTTTAAGTTACACAAAAAAAATAGGGAACAATAGATAAAAAAAGACACAAAAAAAACCAATAACAAATTCCAAAATGTTCCATACAAAATAATAATTATACTCTTGTTTTTATTTTTTTTTACCATCACATTTTTAACCATTTATTTAAAATTTGTGAAGTACACAGTTTTTATTCCCTGAAAATGAAACTAGACATAGGCTGATCCGATATACAACCTGCCAGCCAATCAACAGATTGCTGTGCAGCTCTCCAAACATCCTCTAACTGTCTCTACTGTAAACGGAAACGGTCCATTTCCTTGTTTCATGTCCGGCACTACATACAAAGAAATTACCACTTATACTATCCACTAACTCTCTAATTTGTTTAGAGACATCTAATGATCATTTTATGTCCATTCTGCTATTCCATGCAAGCACACCCCGTTCATGTTAATTGTGTTGGAGAAAGCTGAGATGGAACAGCTCAGAAAACAAAAATGGCCAATTAAGTCATTCCAGGGTTAAAGGGATACTTTAATTTTCAGCAAGCTTTGTATTTTAACAATGTGGGTAGCATGTGTAAATGAACTGTGCTTAACCTCCCTCTAACTTATCAGCGCCGAGATCTCCTTGCTTGTCTCTCAGATCAAATCTGCTGGATGATGTGTTTCTACCTCACTCTCTCAAACTGAGACCAAACTCAGATAAAACAGTAAAACTAAGCCTTGCTGATTAAATATGAACCAAGATTCTTTTACTGCATTGCTCGTTTCTCACCTAAAATGTTTTCAGAGACAAATTTTATGTCACCGTTAAACTATAATTCAAGATAGTTTATTACCAGCCATTTTGTTTTCTGTGTCAAAACTGACAAGCTTGCATGACGTAACCCACCAAGTAGAACGTCAATTGGTCCAGTGCAGCACTGGTAGTTGTAGGATTTCGACCTCTTAAGCAAAAGCAAATGCCACAGCCCCTTTTCTCTGTTTTCTCTTTTTGCATCTCTCCACTGCCCAGATTTATGGAAAGACCATCTTTCCAAAAGTAAAATACTTCTTTAAGTGTTCCTTTGAGGCCAAGACCTTGACAGTCCATGTCCTCATTCTGGCACATTTTTAAAAGGATGTAGTGGCTGAAATAAAGAAAAGGGTAGAAAGCCATAAATCTATCCATTTTCTATACCACTTATCCTGTTCAGGTTTATGTGGTTCAGGTTCATGTGTTCATGAGGGGCTATAACCTACCCAGCATTCACAGGGCATACCTTAGACAAATCATCAGTCCATTACAGTATCAGCAAGCCACTTAGAACAAAGACATCGAGGAGGGGAGTCTGCAGAAACCTAGACGATGGTCTTACCTGAGTGTATACTGTCGAGACCACGTTGGTGGACACTTTGAAGATAGGTTTTCCTCCATCGACCCATTTCACATCTGCTCCGTTCTGTAAAAAGCAAAGGCAGCTTGAGGTTTGCACTGGAAAAAAAAGGTGAGCTGCCAGCTTGATTTATCACATGCTGTAATTTTTAATACCCGTCTTTTCTCAAAAATGAATGTTTTCATTATTCAGCAGTATTTTTAATATTTATACCACCTGTGCCTCTCCTTCCTTCCTCTCACCTTGGTGTTGCTGGCTTCCTTGATGGCCAGGTATCCAGGCGGCAGGTTGCAGGAGACAGAGACGTTGAACTCCTGGGATGACAGACGGCCTTCTTTGAGGAGAGGCAGCCAAGAATACCCCACTAAAAAGGGACAAATGAAAAGACAGCACAGAGTGGTGAATGGTGGACAAGATCAACCACAGAATACCCTTCTGCATACCAAATGCGTCACTAAATTACACTTCCAGATGGACCACCAACTCACCTGGGGTCTCCAGAGCTTCTTTCCTCTTAGCATTCGTCTTAGCATTGATGTCACAGGTGACGTGGTAAAAGGAGAAAAGAAGGTGGTGCTTTTCATGAAGCTGAGTAGGAAGCTCAATCTTCACCTGGGGACACAACAGCACATAATGGATAATGTTATGGGCAGCAAGGGATGCTGCAGATCAGTGAGTTATCTGTAAACACATTCTTGTTTATGCTCTGAAGACTGCTTAAGCTGAAGTCATTCCATTTCCAGGCTCTAATGATATCTGTGTGATGATTCCTCATGCCAATTTACCTCATCATAGAAGTCAGGGTTCTGGGAGTGATGCAGTACTGTAGAACAGGCTGCTGTGGTGAGAACTGGACCTCCCGGCTTGCCATAGATGCACTGGAAAAACAGCGGCGAGAGAAAAAAGGAGCATTAAGTCATGGCTCAGCCAGTTTCTCATGACAGACAGGGTTTTACTGGAGAAAATGGAGTCATATAAAAGCTAGTAAATATCCCATCAGCATGTTTTTGGATAGCGTTCTACCTTTAAAGGTTTGGCAACTTCTTCGTCTGAGCTGCGAAACTCCACATAGACTGCAATGTTACGAGCCTGCGAACAAGAGGACCATTATAACGTTTATCATCGCCAACATAGAAAACACAGTGAATAATTAAAGTATATGAAGTATGTAGAACACAAGAAGCATGTTGTTAGTGATTTTGGATCTGTCAAAAGGTGCTTTAAAGGGGCAGTGTTTTGTTCATCCTATGGGGATGACTGCAGATGGGAACCAGCTGTGACTTCTCCCATGTGCCAAACATGAACTCCTGGTTAGGATTCCTTCAGTGTTCATTGTTCAGGATGATTTTAACTGGAGTTTTTATCATTTGCAGAAGTCTCTTCCCTTTCCAAAAAAACCAGACCAGGTAATTAAACTGGTAAAAACACTGAATAAGCACTTTCACATTGCAAATCAGTATTTCTCCAACCCTGTTTGGCTCATCACACACAGGCTGCTAGCCCAGCACCTGCTAATGCGTGCTCACTGTTTTTTTCTGACAACTTAAGATCCAGACATTCAGGAGGGTTTTAAGAGGAGCCAAATTATCTGCAGACGTCTAATCCTCTCCAAAACAAATGGACCAAGTGATTTAAACCAGTAAAAACACTGACTAAAGCAGTTTCAAGTTAAAAATCAGTGTTTTTCTGATGCTGTTCGGCTCAATGTACGGTGGCTGATGCAAAAATGACCCTATCTAAAGCCATTGTTTGGTTTGTTCGCTTTGAGCTACTGCAGAAACATGGCGTGCAACATGGCGGACTCCATGGATAAGGACCCGCTCCTTGTGAATATAATAACGGCTCATTCTAAGGTAGCAAATACACAACAATTCTTATTTTCAGGCAATTATGGACTAAGGAAAATTGCTATTCTATCCCTCTAAATCCTATACACTGCACCTTAAAAGCTACTGTGCTATACCTTGGCAAAGCTCTTCTGGCTGTCATATTTGAGGTGTTTAGGGTAGACATAGATGTGGTTTCTGTAGACACGGTGCGGCTGCGTGAACTTGGTGGTGTCCTGGACAAACTCCTCCACCTCCACAGTGGGCTGGTGTTTGCTCAGTTCTTCAAAGGGCTTCACCGGTACATAGGAGGATGTCACACAGTCTGAAAGCACCGAAGAGAGAGCGTTTCCAACACATAGCAGAGTAGAGGTATAGAAAGGAAGAAGGAGACAGACAGTCATGAATAAACATGAACAGAGGGGAAATATCGCCTAAAAAGCAGACATACTAGGATGCTCCATTGGAACGTAGTCGACTGCGATTTCCAGGGCCCCAGGAATAGTCTGCAGTTTGCTGGTCTTCTCAGCCCTGCACACACAAACATTAAAATTGAATGATGAGAAATGTTTATCTTGCCTTAGAGAAGCCTAAAAGCCACAGTGGACCTTACCTTCTGTACTCAGATACCAGCTTAATCAAGTCATCCGTGGAAATCTTGTTGCTCTCCTGTTTGAAGAGAGGCGAGAAACGAGACTCTCTGTCCAGTGCTCCATGGTTGTCCTTAAACACTGACCTATAATAGAAAGAGAGAGGTTAGATCTTGCAGAGAGAACATTGTGAATACATTTTAAAATGTTTAGACAACTGAGCCTCCACTGACCTGACAGACCAGGCAAATGGCATACGGTACTTTCCCAGTTTACTACAGAACTGTTTGTTGGATTTCAAAATCTTCTGAACCGTCTGTACAATACACAAGCAGACAGGGATGGATGGAGAGAAATGTCAGCAACACACCACAGTTGGTATTTTTAAATACAATGGGATGTGATCAGCCCTAAATCCTAGTTGACCTAGACAGAGTGACAGACTAAATCAGAGGTTGTCTGATACAGGCAGCAGGTTTAATGTCTGGTGATTCACTTAGCCATTTAAACAAGGACCACATGGAGCACTGCCAGCGGGGAAGCCAGGAAATGTCTTGGATAGGATGTCGGAAAAAAAACTCATTTCTAAACTATCCGAGCAGACTGGCATTCAGTGATGAAGATAAACTCTGGCCTTACAGGAAAACCATTTTGTAAATGTCATGCATTAAACTGTTTGAGTAGATCGAGCCATTTCCCTTACAAGAAACGCCCGGACAGCCTGTTTCATGAGCCATTTTTTCCCAGTTTGCTTCAGGAGATAAGATGGTATAAAAGCTCTATGTCGTTGGTCAATGATAGAAAATAAATCAAGAAGAAATGTGACACTGTGGAATGTAAACATTGATGCAAATGTCAGTGAGAACGACCAAAGCAATGAAAAAATGACTTTCTGACCTTGCTGGAGTCTGTATTCTTGATGTAAGGCTCTGTCCCACAAGCAATATTTCCCATCAGCACCTTCTCCACTCTTGCCATCATCACGATGTCTGTGTGTGGGTTGGTCACTGAGAAAATGGCCTACATAAAGAGCACGGAAAGCCATATTAAAAGCCATTTTATATGTTAAATGCATTTTCCTTAGATTGATTTACATGTATAAACCATGCCATAGGAGTAACATCCTCGTACCTGTTTGGGAAAGCATAGCCAGTGCTCCAGGTCCAGGCTGAGGCTACAGTCTCCTGGCTTCTTCTCAGCAGGAGAGCACAGGCCATTCTCCTGACCTCCGACCCCCGTCGCAGGACCACCTGTCCCATTACTGCAGCCTCCAAGCATCTGACGCACTGTCTCGTGGTTGAGGTCTACGTGGAAGTCTGCGGACACCTTTCTTCCTTCTCGTACATCCAGCAGAGCCAGCGACACAAAGAAGGGTTCAATCTGGTGGAGCAGATACAGCTCAGTCACTTTTAGCTCCTAAATTGTCACAGCTTCACTTCAAAAGCCCCTATGGTATGCTTTAACATTATTTCACAGAGACATGTTAATAACTGTTTGAGAGTGTGAAAGGCATATATTTCTAATCCTCACATTAGTAACCGGTCCAGTTTCACTCTCATTGATGCAGCCCTGTAGCATGAGGTTGAGTGATCGACAGGTTATCATAAATCTTCTGCCCAGTTTCTCCTCAAACGGACGCACCGGTGCGTTCTCAACTGATGAATGTTCGGTACGCGGGCTCCTCAGAACCTGTGGTTGGTGAAACACAGTTTGTTATTCAGAGGCATGCTTTACCTTATTTTATTGCGCAGGAATCATTGAGAAGAACTGAAATTATTTTACTCATGAGGTTTGGTGAAAAACTGCAGCATCATGACGATAATATCAGATTCATGTCATACAGTACAAAAACACATAAAGTTAAGACATGACGAAAGTAATTTAAAGGTAACACAAATAGAAAAATACAAAAACATGAACATGTTATACAAAAACATGAACATATTCTTTAAACATACAGGAGTGTCAGGGTCCAGCGAGAACAGATTCAGCCTCTCTTCTCTCCTGGCAGAACGAATTCCTTCATCTGTCTCAGAGATATACTGTTAGGGAAGAGATGGCAAGAGGACAGAACGAGACAGTCAACAACAATGTTATGTTATGTTATGGCGCTATAAGGCAGTTTAGTGCACATAACAAAAAAGAGATTGTTGACAATGTCGTGCATAAAGACGACATGTTTTGCTTTGGATCGTGATAAGTTTTTGACCGTGTTATGCAGTGTTTATGTGCATAATAACGGGTAATACAATGAGAATATATGGAAATAGGACATTGAGTCGGTAGTTGATCATATGAGATATAACTTTGGAAGGACTTGACCTGCTGTTCTGTTTTTTTTTTGTTTTTTTTGTATTCAATAAACCGTGTTCAACTCTTTCTCTGCCTTAAGTGAGTACTGTGGATCCTCACAAAAGGAACAAGAACACAAGTCAAAACTGAGACACCTTGCCACACTAAGTGGCCTCTGAACTTTCGTATGTTGAAACAGCCACTACAGTGTGGCTGTCAGCTTTTTGAGGACCTGACATCAGAATTGTCTATATCCATGTTTAGAGTAGCAGTCTCTTATTATTTCCTGTCTTTTGCTGACACTTTACTAAGTTTCTGTATACGTGTGCATCCTAATGCAAAACATTGCTGCATAGCACCACTTATGGTCACAACCTGCAAAGGGTACTTATAAGTAGATTCTTACAGTTGTGCTCTAGTCTTCATGCATGTAAAGTTAATAATAACAGTGGTAACTGCGGCAGTAGCAGGAAATGCCTATGACCGTTTGAACGAGAGGAGCTGACAGCTTCACTAACCTTTGCTAGCTCTGGATTGATGCCGTTCTCTGTAGTTGTATCTTCATTCTCCTGCAAACAGCAGTCACTCAGTGACAGGTCAAACACATCTGGAGGGAGAACAAACATAATCAGGGCTCCTGAGAGTGACCTCTGTTTATGAATGATGGCTGCCAACACTGAACGGATGGGATGGTTTATCTACACAGTCCATTTTCCTCATAGGTTAGAGGCAGTATAACATTTTCTAAAATCATTTCAGCAGTGCACTAAATACATACTAACCAGAGTCAGCGGACATATATCCATCTCAGAATAAAATATGACTCCATTTGTGGTATTTACGGGTAATAAGGCAGGCAGGCCCCTGCAGAAGTATAACCGTCATGTGCCTGGAGCAATTCTTCCCAAAGGCCATGCTGAACAAAATGGCTCATTAATGGTAGGTCACCACACGCTCGCGGCCTGATTTAAAGGCATGCTAACAGACCACAGAGCCTTGACGGCTGAGGCTATTACATCATTCCACCACTTTTCACTGGGCCAACTCTCAACGCTCTGTCGGTGTGTGTTATGTTACAGGCCATGGTCCCGTGCCCAAGCTTTCACAGAGCTGGCACATAAGGTCAAGTTTTATGAACTTTGCTTCCATGTAACGTTTTTTTTAATAACAAGGTATGATGTATCAAACAAAGGTGGAGTCACTGGATGGTGTCAGGCCTCATTTCCTGACGGAGATGTTATGGACTGAGCCCCAGCCCAGCTGAAATTCCCCATTAAGATCATGGCAAGATGGCAGATATTATTTAGTTAGAGTAAGTCAGAGAGAGAGTAGAAGGTTACGTTTTCGCTGACATCAAGTATAAAATCTTCCTCTCTTAAGGGCACCATGATTTATACATGTGTTGGAATTATGCTAAAATTTCCTCTTCGTCTCTGCTTAAATACCCCTTTCGCCACTAAATTACCATTTGTGCTTCCATCCCCTTTGCTCTTTCCAACTGTTTTTCAGCTCTCTCACTCTACATCCATCGTATGTACACTTTGTGTATTCCTAAATACAAAAACAGAGCCTGTCTCACCCTGCCGATGATCTGTGAGGTCCAGACTCTTGCGGTCAGGAGCCGGACCGTCGTGGGGACTGATCTGTAAGATGCGGGTCAATGTGCTAATCCACTCCTCCATATCCTGCTCGCTCTCCGCGGCCAGCACGAAGTACGTAACCTCGTTCATCTTCAGCTCAAAGGCATGTTTCCTTAGACGGTTATTCTGTAGGGGGATAGATGGAAGGATGGATAGGATAATGTGGTCACACAACAAAACTAGAGCTTGGTTCAGTGTTTGGAAAATGTGATTCTTTCTTCCACACAGGCCTCACTTAGCTTCGTTTCTGGATGTCTAATAAAGAAACTCCCTCCAAAAATATCAGAAAGTCTCTTGTTAATAATTTCTCTTAACACTTTTTTCACAAGAACATATTAAATCATAACAAAATAATATTGGTTTAAAATATGTGCCATGCAGCTTTGGAGAAGTCTGAATAGTCCAATTGTACCCTTAGATAGACAGATGGATAAAAAGTATTTGACAATAATAAAGGTAAACACAACACTGCATACCCGTGCAATTAAATTGCAGAGGATAAAAACACAATAAATCTAAAGGCTTATTTCTGCTGTGGTCCTCGTAACAGAGAGGAAGCTGCAACTCCCAAAACCCACATACAATACATCCAGCAATTACTGTTGATTAAACTAAACAATTGTCTTTCAACAGCACACGGAGACATAAAAATGACACCCATGAGGTTGTCAGTCACTGGGTAAGTAAAACAAATCTCCCAAAACTAAACAATCCCTCAGAGCTGACACAATGATGTCCTGACCTGGGCATGCAGTGTCATCATGCTCTACTTCATTATTATCCTACCAGCCACATTTTACAGCTGTGTAACTATGGAACACAATGTCTCATAACAGACAATACTTGCTCAGTTAAAAGAAATGTATGTGACATTCAGAGCATACTGTATCTATGATTCAGATTCTGAGGCTGGATTGTCTGTACAGGGTTGGAAAGAATTTGTTAAATGTTTCTCTCAGCTCTGCAGTCTTTGATAAAACGTGGCAACCATTTCTATCTTATCTATGGAGAATGGCCTAACTCAATAAACAGAGCTAACAACGATTAGTGATTAGTGATTAGCTAGCCAGTGGAACACACACACAGGGACTCATAGGCACTAAAGTCCAAATTTCACCAAGCAGTACGGTACAGTTCAGTTTAGTTTGGTACGCTTTTTTCCCATTTCCACTGTGAAAAGTTGTGGATGGTACCAATGGAACTGTTCTGTACCGTCTCCATGTTTGCCCCCCCCCCCCACCCTGTTGGGGTACCTAGCACACAGATCTGGTACTAAAAGGTGGAGCTGTGAACAC
>JAPZEB010000024.1:18700140-18724000 GCA_029783705.1 Chaetodon striatus | reverse complement strand
TGAACAACTGTGTGTGCGTGCTTGTGTGTGTGTGTGTGTGTGTGTGTGTGTGTGTGTGTGTGTGTGTGATATTACTTGAGGTTGGTACTCAGAGCCAACTACCTCCTCCTCCATGTACGAACCTTCTACAAACAAAGACCAAAAGAACACAAAGGCGTGGGTTCAGTGCATGCCTTTCTTTTTTTTTTTAAGGATGTCAGCCTCTGCTTTTCAAAGATTTGACTCTTGCTCTGCAGTCAAACAAAAACCTTTTGGTAAATTGATTAGGCTCTCCAAACTTTTCAGGTTTTTGATGCAACTCAATGTGAAAAGTTCAATATTCTACTCGCTCGCACTGAAAAAGTTCACAAACATGTCTTTTTGCCTCCTTTTTTCTCCCGTCAGTGACCCGGGGCCTTCTGCTGAGCAGGTGCAGAGGGGGCTGTTGACTCTTTCTACTGGGGTCTTTTTACTGTTGAGGAAAAGAGGAGATGCTTGTGTGACAGCTCCAGCTGTAGCCTATGTTCTAACTCAGGCTCAATTTAACTTTTCCAAACTTGTTGCGGATGTACATTTAGCATCATTTCTTGCGGTTGAGGACATGTTTGCAGAAATGAATCTTGCAAGTGAGATCAGTGGATGTATGTTGTTTATTCCCGGTTTGGTTTTATAGTTTTCTCCAGTCCTGTGCAGCTTATATCAGCCTGGCTCTGGTTGCTCCATATTTCACTTGACTTTTGTTGTATCTACTGTCATTCAACCTACCTTCTCTCAATTTAAGAAATTAGAAAATTACTTGTGAGGAGTGATGAGAGGGCTGAAGCAAAGGAAAATTTTGCAACTGAGTTTATATTTTGGTCGAGAAAATTTGGAAGACGGAAATGATTATGGACTTTTGAGGGTATTGTCAGTGAAGAGATTGATATTTCTGCCTCTTTCTGGTGGAATTTTCTCTGCATGACTGTCCTGCTGTGTAATTTTATGTTTTAACGTGATTAAACTTGCTCCTGTTGTCAAACTTCTTATTCATGGGAAGAATAACAAAGCACAACCAAACCACAAAAGAGGCCAAAAACTACAAAGCAGGGTGGTTAGATTAGAGTCGATTTTTCCTTTAACACTACTGTGTATTTCACTTTAATTTCCTTCCTGTCTTTTGTCCAACCTGTTTTTACCCCCTTTCTTTGCCCTGGTTGCCCTGTCCTTCCCCACCACTCTGATCCAAATACTGTCCAGACCTTGAGAGCAGCTCGGCTCTTCGTCTCAGCCCTCCTCAGTGTCAACATGTCTCCAGCAGAGCTATGTAAACAGCTCAGCCACAGCACAGGGCCCACTGTCAAAGCCTGATTACCCCAAAACAGCCCCCAATCGAATGGAAATATGAAATAAATCACAAGTGACTAGCTCTGCTCCGAGGGTTGGCATGGCTTTGCTGTTGTGGCCGATTCTGAGGGTCAGGTTTAATGCATCAAAATAAACAAGTCAGACCAGCTTTGTTTGTTGTGCACACCAGACTACACAAGAAATACTCTGTCTTTAGCTGTTTTAAAGATGAAGCTGAGAGAGGAGATGTGCTGTGTCTGAATGGGTATGCAGTTACTTAGGTAGAAGTAGTAGTACCACAATGTACAAATACTCCATTTCAAATAAAAGTTAATTATTTGAATATTATTACTGCTGTATTGCTAAAATGAAAGCAGCAGGCCTCTAGATGTAAGATAGAACAATGCATACTATTTTATATTGGTCACAGTAGGTTTCAAATATTAATCTGTAAAGTAACTAGTAACGAGTGACATGAAATTAAATTACAAAATATACGTAATTGTAAGCAGTTACTGAGAAAAAATATGTGATTAAATTACAATCATTAAACAAAATGTTGGAGATAAAGGTGTTACATCCAAATATATTCTTTTTGGTAAAAAAAAAAAAGTTTATATGTAGAATATAACATTCATTCTTTTGTTTTGCATCTATTTGCCGTACAGGACCATCTTCTCTTGGCATAGACTATTTCCTGACATTTTTTGGCTATATTTCCCAGTTTTAAACATTTTTTGGAAACATAATCAAAACAATCAAATTTAATGGATTACATTACTTTAAAGTAATTAAAATAGTTACATTTCTTACTACATTTTTAACAGGGTAACTAGTAATCTGTAACCTATTACATTTCAAAAATAACCTTCCCAGCACTGGTAAGTATAGATGTCAAATAGATGCAGCAAAGTAAAAGAGACAACTTTTTTGCCCCTGAAATGAAGAGCTATAGCGGTATAAAGTAGCACAAAAGTAAACCTCAGAATTGTACTCAGGTACCATACTTGAGCACATGATCTCTTTCCTTTTCTGCCATTGTAAAGAGGAAATTCAAAAGTAGAAAGCATGATAGAAAATGAAAAAAGAAAGGGCCACAAGAAGAAAGGAAGAAAGAAGTCCATGTGAAAGAACAAAACAATGGGCCAAATGAGTAGGATTAGGGTCTAGATCTGATACAGCCTACTGTCTGTGTGGGACTGAGGCAGTGGTTGTGGTGTTAACATGATGCTGTAAGTGTGATAGCCCTGTAATAGCATGTCATTAAACTGTTATGGTTACACAGCTCAGTGGAACAGAACAGTGGGTGTACAACCTTGAACAAGGCCAGGCTCTTCAAGCGTCAGCCCAGCAACAATCTATAGGGCAGAGGGGAATGTGCATGTGTGTGTGTGTGTGTGTGTGTGTGCCTGCCTCATCACTGCGCCCAGTCTGATTTGTGTATTCATCATTACAGTTTAAATAAGCACAGAGTCCTTGTGCCACTTTTCAAGTATTTGATCAAAATCCAATATATCTAAGTTAAGCAGAGCTACGGCCTGCTACCCAAAGAAAATACACTGACAAAGCATGTTTCAGCTTCAAGCTTTTACACAGAAGTTAAAGCACGAGAGAGAGAGAGAGGGAGAGGGAGAGAGACGTTGGCGATTGCAGAAAGGGGAATTTCTGGTTTGCCTGTGCACAGTTGTTTTTGTGGGTTATTTTCTTGCTGTAGCTGAATGTTTACTGTCATGACTCAAACCGCTTTTATTATTTTACCTCAAATGACCACTGAAAACATGAAGACATGCACAAATTGTTGACTGAACCTAGTATGTATAACAAAAGTCTAGCATCCTGATTTGAAGAGTGTTTATAGAGCATGACCTTGCAGGCCTCGTTCTCATCTCGGTCCAAATGTGGTTACACCTCTCTTCCTCTGTGCCAGCATCTGTCTCTTTCTGACTATTTCTCCCGTCACCACAGCTGGGTTACAAACCCTTAAAAAAAACATCTAAATTAAAAATCTCTGTCCTGACCGATGTTATTACAATCTTTAACATGCCAGTAAACATTGATGAAGGCGAGCAGTAATGTGACCTGCATGTGGATTTATGCAGCCCTGTGAAGGCTGGCTAGCTGCTGGGTGGGTCGGTTGATGGTGCCGGGAGACTGGGCTGTTGTCAGCCTCAACACTGGCCCTCTGATCTCTCTCTTTCTCTCCCTCTCTCTCCTCTGCTAACAAGCCCTTTCATTTCCTTTCTGGAAAATCTGTTCTTCATAATATCACACACACAGAGCTGGAGTGGGAAAGTGGGAAGACGCCAAGGAGAGGCAGAGGGAGTCAAATTTAGGAAATTTTCCAGACAAAAAGACTTGATTCTTACCATATTTCCATTCCATGTGGACGTGGCTAGCTTCCAATGATGAGCACTGGCTGTGTGTGTTGGTCAAAGATGTAATTGAAGGTTCACTCTCTGGCTGTTGATGGAGCGATGCTAAACAGTACAGGCAAAGATGCGATTATACATACAGAAGCTGGAGGGTATGGATGAGCTTTGTGCTGCACCACCAGAACCCAAACACATAGATCAGGGGCATTCATTTAAAATTCTAAGAGGTCCAGTTACTAAAATTTCCCTCCAGCAAAGGTCAGAACCTCATAATGTCTAAATTGCATCCTATGTATAGCCTACTCCGATGTCTATCAAAAATCAACAACATAAATTTCCATATCATTTCAGTATGTACTGTGAACTTTAAAAGTACGATACGTTTAACATACAGACACCTTCAACTTGTGTGTAGTGCCTTCCCCCAGAAATTGGTGCCTATTTACCAAACTAGATCAACATTAGCATCATTTAGGGTTGTGTTTATGTCTAATATTCACTTTAATTTTATCTCAGTTTTGGTCTCCACCATCTCATGAGGGAAATATCCTGCCGCTCAGCTCATTAGTGCTACAGTATGTTAACTAGCTAGCTGCTAATTATAGCCCCTTTCCCACTGCGGGAAAAACCCTGCTAACATCTGGCTTTTGTATTTAATGGGAACAGTTACAATCAGCATTCACACCCTGGTCAAATGACTCTGCAGTATTCAAGGGTATTTATCGGCTCTGGCTCCAATCGGATGGCGATGGAAATACAACACCCAGGTGAACATGCTAATTTTAGCCCCTTTACTGATGAGATGCAATGACGCACCACCACAAAATAACGTTTGACTCTGTCCAAGTAGTGCTCGAACATTGTTCAAAATTAGTCCGCACTGAGTTTGAAAGACAAAAGTAACCACTGTAACATTTTCACTGGCCTCCATGCTGTTTTCTGCCATTTACCAACTTGTTTTCCTGCCTGTCCATGATTTTGAACGTGACACACGAGAAAAAAATAAAACAAAGCAGAAAGACATGCTTGTCTGCTGCAGAGCCCTGTACACAGCTTTAGTCTACTGGCAACAGGAAAGGAGTCCATAGTCAATTTTTAGTGGGTTTTCCTGTGTCAAAAAAGTGCATGCGCTAATTTTAGTGGAAAAGAGGTATTAGTTTGTCAACAACAGCTTCCTGCTGCTGCTGAAGACAATACAATGAGAGCTGTGAGTTAATAAAAACATTAAAGTTGTGAGCCATAAAACCAAAACAGTAAGCTAAAAGATTCTAAAACGCCATGAAGCTGAAGAGAACTGCAGTCAGATGATCATTTTCTGTGGGTTTGTCACTATAAGCAACACCCCTCACGTAGCAGACAGTCATTTGATCCATTGTTAGTATAAAACTTTTGATTAATGTAGCTTTAAACATTTGTAAAACAACCTGGGCTGGTGAACTGCATGTCTGGTTGGCTTGTTTGGTACTTTAGGAGCTGGTGGGGGGACTCATGAGGAGAATGTATCCGCTGAAAGAAGAAAGCAGGATTAACGATACAATGAATGACAAGCTTCGTGATGGCAGGAGGCAGCAGTAAGTCAGTATAGAGACCAGCATTCAGCTTGACCCTCACTGATCTCTGCTGTCTATAGCACTCAGAGCCAAAGAAAGCTGATTCACTTTCAAAAAACACATCACTTGTCAAAAGGAGCTGTCAGACACTAAGGTAGGAAGGCACTTCAATTAGAAGATACAAAAGTAAGCCCCTTATCCTGGATGTGACGTTTCTGTTGATCTGGCATTTTTCTCCAAAAGAGCACAGAGACAAGAGAGGCTCAAAGAGAAGAGAAGAAAAATGGAGAAAGAGGAAAGGGGAATGGAGAGATCTAAGGGAATGTGTTGAAAGAACATACTAGATAGTTTAATGCATGTTTAAAGGGACGGTACACCCTAAGATAAAAAAAATCTATATTTTTCCTCTTACCTGTAGTGCTATTTATCAGTCTAGATTGTTTTGGCGTGAGTTGCCGAGTGTTGGAGATATCAGCCGTAGAGATGTCTGCCTTCTCTTGAATATAATGGAACTAGATGGCATTTGGCTTGTGGTGCTCAAAGTGCCAAAAATGCATATGAAAACCTCAACAGCAGTGTCTTCTTCCAGAAATCATGACCTCAAGATAATCCACAGAGCAGTTTCAGGAAGGATAGGAACTATTTCCTTTCTTCTGTGCATCTACTCAAAGACAAGAGCTTCATGCTCATGATAGTGCAAGATGTAAACATTAATGGTGTCCTCCTCGGCTGAGCTGTAACGTTGCTAGCTCAGTGTTGCAAGGTGAGCTAGCAGTAGATACACATTTCCCTTTGCGTGGTGATTCGGTTGGCAGGTGTAGTTCAGTAGACAGAAAGTAGTTCCTACATGAAATTGCTCACAACAAGGTCTGTGGATTATCTTGAAACACCTGGTCAAGGATTTATGGAAAGAGACATCGCTGTTGAGTTTTTCAAATGTATTTCGTAGCATTTTGAGCACCACAAGCTGAGTGCCAGCTAGCTCCATTATATCAGGAAGAAGACAGACATCTCTACGGCCGATATCTCCAACACTCAGCAACTCACACCAAAACAAGATTGATTTATAAATAAAACTACAGGCAAGAGGAAAAATATGTATTTTTTGATTTTGGGTTTAACTGTCCCTTTAACCTTGTGTTTCAACCCTTACCCACAACCTGCATACTGTAGTCTAAAAACCATAACAGCAGCACTTACTGCCATCCAATATTCAAAGCAAACCATAAGAATTAGAAATAATGTCATCAGCCATTTATTTGGCCTCTGCCAGTGGAGTATAAATATCAACTTCCTAACATCCTACTTAAAATAGGCAATCCACCACACAAACCTGTGATTAGACACGTGTGTGTTGTGAATTTGATAATATGAGGATGGTTGTTTCGTGAACAAAAAACAGCTCAAATTTCAGAAGTCGGAGCTTCCCCCAGGCTGTAATTTTCAAGCTGGAGTAGTGTGCTACAGTGACATCAGTTTGACCATTAAAGTTCAGTGTGTATTTTAAAATATAAACTCTTTCTTGCAAGTTATAGGTATGCAACTATGCCATACTGAAGCTGATGAAGAACAACAAAACCAAAACATGAAAACCTGCTGGTTTAGTCATTCAGATGACAGAATCATTCAAGACTAAAGGACAAAAGCAAACCAAACCATTAAGAGAGAAAAATCCATTAATTCATTTTATTTTTCAGGTACATTTTCTCTTTTTCTTTCCCACTTCCTCTTGCACATATCCTCTATTCTACACTATCTCCATACATCTTCCTTACCTTGTCTTTTCCTCACATGTTATTTCATTCCTGCACTCCTTTCCTATTTAATGTATTTTACACTGCCCTACTACTTGATATAGCTTTTCTCCTTTTTTCTTCTGAACATGTCTCCCATTCCCCTCTCCCTTGTCTTGATTTTTCCTCTCCTCCTGTTTTCTCCTCTCCTCTCCCTTGAGTTCTGTGTTGAGAGCACAACAGTAGAATTTGTTTTGCTGCCTCTCATCAGATTAGTGTTGATTTTTCTGCCGCCAAGCCGCAGTTCAGCAGAGTGGATGAACTTCTTTAACTGTTTATCAGAGGCGCATTTACACCGCAGCGCTCAGCGGCTCCGCGGTTTGTTACCTGCCATTTACTATGAAATAAAAATCGATGGATGCTGAAATGTGATTTTATGGCCCGCCATTATTGAGACCAATGATGATTTCCTGCTTAACAGGATATGGAATGTCAGTCCTGCTGGTGTGCCATTTCAGCAGCGGAAAGCAGGCATATAAAAAGCCAGTGTAGTAACAGTAGTTTTAAAATTTGTTGGGATAACTCCGCTTGACATTTGTATCCAGGAAGTCTTTCAATAGTGCAAAAGTTTTTTGGTCTCATGGTGGTTGTCTGGATCGATAGGCAGCCAGTCAAAGTTCAGTATCAAATCATAATATCTGTTGTTGCAGCTTGAATCCAGCATCCTGTGGTGACTGTGCTGCGCTCATAACTCCCCTCACACTCTGTCATTTACCAAACTACAAGGGATTCTGGGCTGCCCACAATAAAAACAGTAGTTAACTTGAAGCCTCTCCACTCGAGAGGAGTTGTGCGCCAGACAATGATGACACAGTGTCCTGTCAGAGCAGTAATGACTGAGATTTACACTCTATTATTAGAGCTGGGCCCCTTTGAGCTGCCCTCGGAGACCCCTTCCTCTCTCATCCAGATCCAGCAAGAGAGGCAGAGCACAGATCACAGCTAATGCACTGAATCACCGACCACAGGATAGCATGCTGATAAGAGGTAAAATCATAGTGTTTGCATAAGTGTGTGTGCGTCACGGTGACCATGTGTCCGCATCCCTCCTGTGCTTTTAGGAGGCACAAATCAAAATGCCAGCTTACAAGATGTAATTCTGTATTATTGCTTCTTATGAGTGTACAGAAAGCAGACAAGGTGACTAAGTCTGCATGTTAACCCCATAAACTGCTGTTAAACACTCATAATAACAGTCGTAGGATGTGGGTAGCATGACAAGAGGAAGTAAAGAGAAGTGAGGAAGCAGGGTTTAGTCAGCATGTTCCAACACTATCATTTATCCTCTCATTACTCATCTGTGTTTGTGTTTGACAAGAAAATACTCACCAGGTTACCATCTGATCACCAGTACCCTTAAACCTAAAATAAAACTGGCAGGCAATAAGAGGCTAGATCAGGTCAGGGGCTTGAGGTCTGTGCTAAACATAATTTTTTTCTAGAAATACATGTGTGTTGTTTCTTGTTTTTTTGCTCCTTGCGCCCCCTCTGCAGGTCTGCTGTTCAGACTGCTGTGTTTGTTATTATTAATATTGTGTTTCCTGGTAATTACACATGCTACCACAGAGATGATAAGCATCAGGGGCAGCAGGAGCTCCAGGACAGGGTCATGCAGCTCTAAGGCCACTTGGTCTCTGCATGCCTTTTCACTCGCATTAATCGTTTCTCTTTATTTTTGATTCATCTTTATGTGACTGCAGAATCTCTTTTCCAGTAGAGAAAGTGTAAATCTGTGACGGATGATTCACAGTCCCCAGACCCTCACTAATGAGGTCATATACCAGAGTAAAAACTGATACAGAACACATATAACACAGAGGATGTAGATGTTCTCACCAGGTGTTTGTTGAATATTTCTGTAGCCTCTATTTTCCCCTCCTCAGTGACAGTCAGACAACACACGCAGACTGGCAAATAGACACACTGTGCAGGAAAATTTCCCATCTGTCGTGCATAAACGTGCATGTCTGCACGCTCGTGCACACACCCTCAAAGAGTTGTAAGCTCCGGGGACGGGGGCTGCTGCCAAAGGAGGAGCAAAAGGGAGGCAAAGGGATGGGCAGAGAGGGAGAGCAGGGTGAGAGGACGAGAGGAAAAGGGCCCACTATCTCAGCAGGCGGTTCAGAGCTGCCTGGCAATGTCACCATGTCATCGCCATGGGAACACAGAGCCTGCAGACTCTTTTGGACTAATAGGCAGTTGTCAAGGCAATGATAAGATAAATGCTGCGTTTGATGGAAACATATAGCGATGGGCCTGATAGGCACCAAGAAGCCCAAACAATCAGCAGAGAGCTGCTGAGAGGGGAGAACTGGAGGGGTGAGGTGGGGGGGGGTGCAAGGCAGGGGGTAGAGAGTGAGGGAGATAGAGGGGGGAGAAAGGGTGAGGGGAGAAAACAGAGGATGGACTCCCACCGGACAGGCAACGTCAAACCTCTTTCTCTCCCTCTGTCTCTGCCAGGGTCTCTCTTTGTCTGCTGGGCTTGTTGGCTTTTTTCTCTTGATTTCTGCCTCATTCCCCCTCTTGCTATGTGACCTGCACACTAACACTTGACTGTAGAAACAATCTAAACCTGCTGCTATGTGTGTGATATGTTCATAGACACACACATACACAGACACACACACACATACACACACATGTAGAGGGGAGGGGGTATGTGCTTATCTAATGTTGAGGATTGAATTCAGTTAGCCCCAGTGGGATTGGGTTAGGAGATGTCAGAAAGATAGATGGGCATCATGCTACGGCACCCCCAGCCCCCCCTGCACCCCTCAAATTGTTTTGCATGTGTGTGTGTTTACCATACGTGTGTGCTCACATAACACATCACATCCACCTACATGTGAATCCAAAACATTGTATAGGTCAAATTTGTTTAAAATACTTCCCAAAAAAAGTTCATATGAGGGTTGGGCTGGTGTAAAAATTTTCACACCGGTTTGATATTAAGTCATCACGCAATTTTACAAGGCATTGCACTTGACTCAGCAGCAGCTCCTGAGCAGAACATAAAGACACTGAATCCCTTAAATACTCCACATTACTCTCCTATCATTAGTTTAATGTCCACACAGTTTAATATATTCAGCGTAATACTTTGATTTAGCCATGTAGTCGAGCTAGTTTGCCGTCTCTGTTTAGTAGCTGTCAGTTATTCACTCACTCTACAGCAAAATAAAAGCTCTGTGCCTGAAATTCACTGTACTTCAAAATAAAGTGTGTTTTTTACAAACCTGACACATTTGCCATCACTTCCGGTCCATTCAGAATGGGCCCGCGACCCACTTTTGGACCGCGACCCACCAGTTGGGAACCACTGATGTAGATAGTTCTTCATATCAACCTCATAAATGAGGTTTGTCATCCATTGTGATGCTTTCAAAGCTAGCAGCAGATATAAATAGTAACCGGGCGTCTGACAAAAGTTTGGTTTACAGCAGCAGCGTCACTCGCGGTTATTTAGAACACTTCTTTAGTTGGCTTCAACTCCAAAATGTTGCCATGTTGGTGCAGTTTATTTTTTCATGTCTGCTCTTGTCGCCCAAAAACACAAACAAACACCATGTGTGCCGCTCTGCCCCTCCCATCTCCTGAAATGTAATCTCCTTCATGTTGCCGTGCTCGGCTCACAGCTGGTCAGACACTAGTGTCCCCATGAGTCCGTTTATAAACATAATATTATGTTAATCACGTTGTCATATTGCTTATCTCTGATGCAATACTTGTAGGATTTAGCGCTGTGATGCCGTCGGCACAGGTTGCTCATTCAGACTATGTTTTAATTTGACAGGAAGTGTTACAATGGTAAGTGCCAGTGGAGGTGGTCTGCGTAAAATTAAACCAGTTTAAGCTCATACACATACTGTGTAATGCAGAACTGTCACATACCAAGATTGTATATAGCAGCTCCAAAGATGGTGACGTTTTCTCCCAGGCCTGTCTGGACGATTGATGCACACTGGGACTCTAGTAGCTGTCGAGCCTGTCTCACTGATCTCTGTTCGAGAGGAGAGTCTGCCCGTTTGCCTCGAGGACATCCTCTCCTGATGTAAACTAAAGGCACTTTCAGCTGTAATCGAATGTTTGGTCAAAGTTATGAGAAGAGAAAAAGAAAAGAAAAGAAGAAACAGGACACCACAGCAGTTTGCTGTGCATCTTGGTGTAAACGTGTGTGTTTGTACTGTAAGCGCTGGAGCTGTACCTCCAGCCTTTGGCCTCTGACTGGGCTCTCCTGTCAGTGTTGTGGTCATGTATTGATTTGCAGACAGTTGTACAACAACACAGCCTGACTTCTCTTTCTCGGTTTTCTTTCCGCCTCTGTTTCATATGCTTGCATACATGCACAAACACACAGATACACACACACACAGAGACGACAGGGTCATCTGATCCTGATCAAACAGGTCATTTTAACTCTGACTGAGATCACAATTCAAGTTCAAAAGCTCTGGATCCTATAAAAGCTTTGCTATGTAGACATAGATTGTGTGTTTCTTCTGTTTGTCTTTGACACCTAAATGCATGCACATACACTCAAATAGACACACGCTACCTATATGGGTGTGTATGGCCCGTGTGATCTTTTCTCCAGAGAGTCTGATAGAGTCTGATGCCCCGCAGTAATGGCTAGCCATACCTGGCCATAGCTGCCTGCTCATGGCCTCAGGCTACTGCTTAGCAATTCCACTCTGAATACAATGGGCTGCAGGCTTGCACACACACACACACACACACACACACACACACACACACACACACACAGATAAACCCATATACATCCAACAGGCCTCTTTCAAAGCTCCTGTCCAGTAATGAATTTCCAGACCTTGGAAAGCTCCTTCTGATACACTTCAAACAGGTACTAACAAAAAAAGACAGACTACTCCTTCATCTCGCCCTACCTCCACCGTCTGCGTCTCTATCGCCTCATGAAACCCAGACAAAGTGCATTTATGGATCACTAAAACCAGCAGTGTGCACCTACATGTATCCTTCATATCAATTTTAAAAACATGAAATCCGAATGTTCTTCTGTAGGACTACATCGACCTTTAAAAATGAGCATATTCTACTTCTTTAGTGTGGCTCCCTCACTACCTGTCCACCTCTTTGGGATGGATTTATTTTTACTTATTTGTTGTTTGACACTGGCGAGTCGTACAGAGGAGCGAGTCGCAGGAAGAACAGGATCCACATATGAAGACATGCCAATCACAGGCTTAGAGAAGGCAGAGAAAACAGAGGACAAGAGAGGTGCTACGGCAGCCTCTCCAACCAGCGTTTGAAAAGAGAATACATTTCTGTCACACTCACTTCCCGTCTGCCCGATCAGCCTGTTGGAGTCAGGAAGAGGAGACACACACACAGACACATACACACAGGCAGACAAACCAAGCATCTAATGAAGGTGGTAGGTCTAACACGCACCGACCATCATCCTTTAAAATGACACAAATACATTATCTTATACTGCGAATATGCAGCCAAGCATCTCTAGGATTTCTGTCCGTATTTGCCAGTTTTGCATCTTGTGATGAGCGTCTTCCTTTCCGCTGCAGGAAGTAGTGTGCTCTATGTGTAGTGAGAGGAAATGGAAGATAGATGGGCCTAACCTTAACCATAGTTTATTTGCCATAACCACAGTCTTTTTCTAAGCTTGAAGGTATAGTTAGACATTTTAGGCAGTGGCGCCCCCAAGGGGGGGGGGGTGGCTGCTGATTGCTGCCGGCCCCCTTGTGAAAATAATTGAAAGTCAACATTGCAGTCTTTAAGAGGCTGCGGCAAGCTCATTTTTTAAAACAGCACAAAGCTAGTGGTATCTTGTGAAATTAGACAACCCAAGGCATCAATTGGTACCAACCATTTTGGCATAGCATGTCAGGCATTGGGCTGAATAATGATTTCAAAATTTGGCGAGAAAACAACTGGCATTGCAATTTGCCTGGTGTTCCCTTAAATGGGTTGTATGGGTACCTATGAATGTCCCCTTAACGTGGCTTTTTCCTCGTGACTGTTGTGTTATTTAAATCAATGCACTCCTTTAAATTTAAGCTGTATATTTGTCTTTTTAGAGAAAGTACAACCAGCCTATTTGAAGAACAGTTAATCACCCAAAACATACATGCATTATACATTAAAACAGGATTGTTGTGGAACTCCACCCCTACGAAAAAATTCTGGTGGCACCACTGATTCTGGGAAATAATTTTGTTAGTTTTTGCCGAGAATCTATAAGGCGCTGGCTTTGCTTTTGCTCCTTGAAAACACTTCTATGTTGTATATTTTGCTAGGTATTTAATTGAGTGACCCTGACCTGGGGAACCCACTGGTTGTCTTGTTGGTTCTGGTTGTGAATCGTTAAAAAATGTGGTTACTGTTCTTAGTGTTACTGTAATTTGAAGCATTCTGTGGTGCAATAATTTTCTTTGGGATAAATAACATTCTGTTGAATTGAATTGAATTGAATTGAATTGATGTGAAGCTCAATACAAGTCTCGTGTCTGTATGGTAAATATGAAGCTACTGCCAGGAGATTTTAAGGTTAGCTTAGGTTAAGACTAAAACCAGGAGGACACAGGTGCTTTAGGTCTGTTCAAAGGTTTAAAAAAATCTGTCCACCAGCACATTTAAAGGTCACTAGTTTACACATTATACCTCATTAGTATCGAAACGTCAAGTATTGGTTTTATTGAGGGAATGGGCAGGACTTACGAATATTTTTAACAAGGGTGCTTGCGCCTGTTTCCGTGTATATGAGGGCAGGGTGATGTAGAGTAGTGTAAATATAAAACCCTGACTTCCTGCTGTCTCCTCCATTATGGCAGCCACGGAAACTTAATCTGCCTGAGCACTACAGCTGCCAGGCTACCTCACTACTGTCTCCCTTTACTCCCTGTCGCTTCTTTCCTGCCATCCTCCAACTGTTTCCTCTCTCTCTCTCTCAGCATCTTCCTTCACTTTCACTCCCTCATTTCTCACCAGTTTTTCCATCATATCATTAATCCTCGCACACATGCGCACAAACTGCTTAGGTTTCCTGTTGGACTCTCTTACAGTCCCTGTTGGGAGAAAATGACAGGACGGCAGGAAATGGTGAGACAGACGAATTGAGGGAGAGAGGAGGAGACGGGGGACAGGAACGAAGGACGGGACAGAGAGAGTGAGACATTAGCGATATGGGGTGCAGCGTGCGGCAGCCATATTTATCTTGTATTGTAGGTGTGGTGGCCCCTATGCGATTATCTAAGTTCCTTTTTTTTTTTTACCTTGACCTTGCGCGTGGAGGGTATTTTCCAGTCAGCACAACGCTTTATCTCTGAGAGCAACAATCAATAAGGATAATTAATGATGCCCGCCGCAATGATAGCCTCAGCAGTCATTACCAGGCATTAATCCATGCAGTCAGAGGAGGGTCAAGGCCGGCCGCATCGCTCACCTAGGGGCGGGGCGCAAATTAAAATAATCTACACACCGGCCGCTCTGTCAGGCCTTTTCTGATGCATTCACCTCCGTCGGACCATAATTAAAGATGGCCCATTGCTAGGTGGTGGGGCGCCAGGGTGACAATCCACTGCGATGTCTCTTTAATATACAACACTTAGCCCGGAGGATGACACTAACAGCAATCTGCAGGAACTCATCTCACCTGCAAGCCTGGGAGGGTGGATGGGTTTTTTTTTTTTCCTCTAGATATGCCGGGACATAAATCAAACGCACAACATGCAATTTTCTAATAACGCAGCGCCATCAGAAATGTGATTTAGCAGTAAATATAATTTGGTCTGGGTGTGAGACATATCAAGTGGATGTATTATCTTTGCAGTAATGCTGTGCTTTGAGAATGAAATATCACAAAGACATGCTTTAACAGGTGATCGTAGGATAACTGTGAACACTGGAGACATGCTGTAATGTCTTAATGTAAGATATAGCATTAGATAGTGTGATAGATGATGTCGAGCAGATGATTTCTTTGGAGGAGATTCAACAGTTTACCCCGAAAATATATGTGGAATCACAAGTTTAAAGTACTAGATTGCAAGAAAATACAAATCAGATGAAAAAATGTAGCCAATAGTGATCACTGCATCTCACTTTCTTCTGATCTTTTTTCATTTTTCAAGCGGGGGAAGCACAGCCCAGCAAAATGGTATTATCCTCTCTTCTTTTTTTTATCTGCTTCTGATTGGCTCTAGCACCACATCAGGGGGAGGGAGCGGCGGAGCCTCCAAGTGCCCACCTTGTTGTCAAGGACATTTACATTCACAGTTTAAAGTTTGGAGGAGAAATTCAGCTTGATTCCATAATTCATGGATGACATTTTCATTGTACTTAAACTTTAGGGTAAAAATTGGAAATGTGAGATTTAATTTCCTGTAATGTTTAAATTACTTTCTGCTTGGCCGGCGTCCAAACGCGGGGAAGCGCCGAGGGGCAGAGAGGAGATGTTTAAGCAGAGGTTGCTCTCGCTGCCAGCGGAGAAGTGGAGAGAATCTATAATAATGAAAAATGCATTTATCCTCAGCTGCCATTCCTCCTTTTTCTCCCCTCTGAAAAACATTGCTGTGAAAATGCACGCGTGTTAGTGAGACGGAATAAGGTATGTGTCACATTCAACATGCACAAGCAAAGTGAAAAATAACTACATCAGAATCAAAAAGCCTTGAGTGTGTCGAGTTGGAACTTATCCTGAACGATGAGGAAAGTCAAACTGCAAGCATCAAGAAGGGCGCTTGATGATGATTGACAAGCATTGGTTATATCTCACTCCCACGCATGATTACGCCGTCTTCATCTATTCTCCAGTAGCTCTCTCACCTTCAGCTCTGTTTGGTTAAAGTGAAGAGGCGTGCAGGCGCAGCACAAGACGCTCATGTGATTTCTGTGAAGTCATTCTCACTAAGTTAACTTCTCTTTCCCACGCTTTAAATGTTCATGTTATTAGTCTTATTACTGGTCAGGAAACAGAAAGGCCGAGGGTGTGAACTCCCATTGCAGCGAGTTAGGAATCAGCACACATTCAGGCTCTTATAGTAGGAGAATGTCAAACATGTATGTGCAAGAAAAATCTAGAAATATTCTCTTTCAGTAAATGATGTTCTGACAGTGTACCAAGTCTTTCTCCTGATTAATTTCAGTGAAACTAGTGTTGGAGATAAATGTTTTATATGTGGAGTAAACACTGCCAGCAGACTTAAGGACCATGGCAGTCATGTTGAACATTTCCCAGCAGGCACTCTTGTCACTCTGACATTTAGTCTTTAGCTTACTTTCACATCACATCACTGGTGATTTAGACCAGCAAATTAAACACAAGAGGAGGCATAAATCTTTTCCTTGCAGGCCAATATACACCTTCTCCAACAGTTCTTATAGTCTCATTTTCCCCCTGTATACGCTGTCGTCACAAATGAATTGACCTGAGTGATTAGATATAGCAGCAGGTCCCTTAAACATACTTTATGAATAATTGATCAGTGAATTCTGCACATTTTGAATTTGTTTTTTTTCTTCGTTGATTGCTCTGCTAACAGCTTTTCCCCCATTTTCTTTCCCTATTTCCGTCCAATAAGGTAATGGAGAATTACAGAGATTAGTGATATGCATATAAAAGACTGTCAATCATTTAAAATTAATTCTGTAAAGCGTCTGATGATGTGATTGTTAGATTGCTGATCTTCAGACATGAGCCGTCATTAGGCAACAGAGGGAGTTGTTTATGGAAAATGGTTTTCTCTGCTGACAGCATTTGAGAAAATGTTGAGTTTGTGTTTTCTGATCTTATGTGGAAAGAGCTGGAGCGGCGCTCATTCGGAAAGCTGTCGGTCTTTACATGGTATTTTTCTGTTACATAAACAATGTAAAGTCAAAGCTCTGCAATATAGTTTTCAAAGGGTTTGTTTTAGCAAAATTTAAAGAGAGATAAGTTTAAGATAATCATTTGTGTGTCTGCATTATCCTCCATATTTCCGGACAAGTGCCTGTGTGCACCCTGGTCTTGTCATCAGGTTAGCCGGTAGGATTCCTGATATCGCTGAAACCTGCCAGCCGGTTAATTAGAGCAGGCATCCAGCCGCCCTGGCTTCATTTGACTATCAGCCACAAAGCCACTTACTCCATAATTTCCTGCCTGAATTGGAGGGCTTTACTATCGCTCACCCAGGCAGATCGGAAGTTTCCCTTTATCTCCTACATAAAGCCAGCAAGCTGCACCCAAACTAAGCAGGCCCACCACCAGAATACATACATTATGATTACAAGCTAAGGGTGTGAAGTTGAGACACAGGCAAGCTTCAAACCTCCAACAAACAACAGATAGGATTGTTTGGCTGTGTGTGCATGTGTGTGCATGTGTGTGCATGTGTGTGCGTGTGGGTGTGTGTGTGTGGGTGTGTGTGTGTGTGTGGGTGTGTGATGGTAAAAAAGCTAAGAGAGCTTTTAAGTCTCAAGTTTGTTTGTTTTTTTCAAACTGCACCTCAGTGTGTGCATGTGTGTATATTCCATATTGGTGATTACAAATTTTGTGTGTGTGCCGTTGTCTGAGTGTGTGTACACGCTGTCGTCCACTGTGTCACGCTGCCTTTTAACTTTTTATGGTTTTCTCTTCATTAATTGAAAACATGACGGGGTGCTCTCGGGGCCTGATGGATGGAGCAGGAGAATTGAGAAAGCCATTAGCTTTACTGGAATCACAGCCTGTCAAGCAGTCAATACACACTGCTTTATGTGTCTGCAAGCAAAGATGGAACAATTATCCCTTTTATTAGGCAGCCGCGGCACATGCAGAGACACGCACGTGTGCGCACACACGCACACACACAGTGCATCGTAGGCGAGAGGAGGGCAGCAATAACGATCAGCTAAAATCAGTCATTCATTACTGTCAAGTACACCTGACTCTCAGCTTATTAAAAACAGGCATAATAGGAGGAAGGAGATCGAAAAACTTAATTAGTAAACAATTGTGATTAGTAACCTTTGGAATAAATAGACATTTTCCGACTTTGACTTTTAGAACAGTGTTATCGTGTATCAAATTAAACTACAAGTTACACACACAGTTTGCATTTCATTTGCATATCTTCCTGTATCCGCACAGAAAAACTAAATGTTCATAAGTCTGTATCTATACAAATCACTCCCCATCTATTTCTCTCTGCTGCAAGCTTTGTCTGGATCTCTATCACAAAGCTGCCCTCACTTTTTATTGTGTTTTTAATGAGTGTTAATGCATGATAAACGCATGCAAAAACATGATGATCGGGGAGCTATGAATAACACGGACAGCTATCCAGAGTGTCCCTGGCCTCCCAGCCCCTTGTGGGGGTCGTGCCCCCTCACTGAGCAGCGCTGAGCAGGAGGGGGGGGTCACGGGGTCACGACCCAGGGGCTGTTTCAGTAATAGCAGGACACTGCGGGCTGTCTGTGAGGGGCTGACTAGGGCTGCGATCAATACAACAGGTACAGAAGCAGCAGAGGGACGTCTCTGAGGAGATCAGCATTTTTAGAAAGTACATTTATCGTATACAGTGAAACATGCAGCAACTTCTGTGAATTCTCATACCTGAACCTAGTCACTATAGTGTAACTATCAAGAATATTGATTAATATTATCGCTACATTTTTGGAGATTCAACTTGGACTTCATGTTGGTCATATGAGCGACTAAGTGGAAATACAGTGAGGGTGGAAAAATAAGAAATGGAGGGTGAGTAAAAAAAAAAAGGAGAGTGTCTTTTTTCCACCACATCTCTGCCATTGCTATATAAGCGGTGGAGCACTTTACATAAGATTTATTACATCCAAGCAGAAATATTATCTTCTGCGGGTGCCATTCATCACCCGGGCCGTGAGACACTGTGAATGATACCACCAAATTATGTAGATCAGCCATGTCTGAGGGGACGATTCAATTTGGTAACCTTGGTAACCTCAGGTACTCTGAACACCCCGGTTCCTCGACACATACCCACTTTTGGCACATCAGTCAGCAAGTTCAAATACTAAAATAACCACAAACAAAAAATTACTGTGTAGCACACAATTAAATCACATTGTGCAGACATTAATGCAGTCTATGTGCATGCAAACATGCGAGACTGCATGAAAATAAAGATGGAGTTACTTAGAGTTGGAGAAACACATGAAGAAATGGAGTGATGTTGGGAGAATCTGCAGATAGGACAGAAGTTATTGAGCCATTGGCCACACATCCACCTCGGATGGGCATTCAGGGTTTCTGTTGGTCTGATCGAGGCCACATCTGTGAAAGCTGTTGACCAAAAGAAGTAAGACTGTCAATGGCATCTTCTGGTGTGGTCTGATGACACGAGAGTTTGAAATGTGATTTTTCAA
Organism: Chaetodon striatus; assembly: GCA_029783705.1. Classification (NCBI taxonomy): domain Eukaryota; kingdom Metazoa; phylum Chordata; class Actinopteri; order Chaetodontiformes; family Chaetodontidae; genus Chaetodon; species Chaetodon striatus. Next base: position 18,704,626 of record JAPZEB010000024.1, on the reverse strand, counting down.
CCTTGGAATCAACCTATATTTCTGTGTTTATATCAATCGTGTCATTTATTTTTGTTGCACTAAAGCTTGTGCTATAGAGCACCATTATGATCTCAAAAACTACTAAAAATACATAATTTAGCCACATTTTTTACAGGGTGACACATTCCTTATTGACAGTTAAAGCCCCTCTCTCACTGGACAAAAACCCACCTGCATATGCACACTAATTTTGGTGGGACAAGGGTACAAGATACAACATCCTAAGCACTCACCAGTGCACCAAATGTGCATTGATTCGCAAGTAAAAATAGTCCCTAACAAATGCACATAGTACTGCTGTTAATAAAATTTGCTAAGGAAATTACTTAGCATCTACTTCTTTAAATGCAACTTAATATGTGTGATGCATTTATTAAGATTTACATCTTCAGTAGGAGTCAATATGCGTGGGGCTGAGTGCCAGAACAGTGACAAAATGTAAAGGCGAGAAGAAGTATTGTGAGACGCATAACATGGAGTTGGTTTTGGCCCATGATGGGATTTGTTGGCAATAAGAAATGAAATGTTATTAGTGTTTCATTTTAACCTCAACGTTGGATGTACACTTGCTCTTTGGCCCTTCAGTGGTCCTCCATGGTTTTGAAAAAAGTCCTAGACACACTTCTGCACATCCTCGATCAAAAACTACCCACACACCTTCAAGTCACAACCCCTTCTGGATACAAAGCATTCATATACAGTGTTTATCATATATCTAATTGTTTTGACCCATATATTATAGGGCAGTTTCGCTGCTGTTGTTCAAAGCACACACAAACGGTTTGTATAAAAATAATACAAGTTGCTCTGAGCCCAGGTAGGTGTATCATAATTACCAATCATCTCTGAGCGTGTTCAGAAACAGGCATCTTTTCCCCCACTCACCGCCGTTTACTCCAGCGCTGAGCTGACTCAATTATGATGCAAAAGGGTGTTTTTGAAAAGCCTGGCTCATTTCTAATTAAGCCACACACTCATACCTATTTGTAGCTCATGTCCTGACATAATGCAAATGCTATGTAAATTAACTGCACTGATCTCCCGCTAGCTCCGCACTCAGAGCTCCTCGGAGACTAGCAGGGCATTTAGTCATACTTTATACCAGTTTGGTTTCTCATTGGCTGAAACAGAGGCAGCGACAGATATACTGATGGTTCAGCTTGGAAACAGACAGCACAGGAAACTGCAAATAATTCTTTTAATTGTTTTCCATCTCAAGCTCCCGCCTCCCTTTCTCTCTGCTTGTCAACATATTGATCAGTAATGATTATAGCTGCTTAAGTCATCCCTTCTGTCTCCTCATCCTGTGGTCTCTAGATGCCTTTACAGGGTACAACCTGCCACACCTCCAGCCTGCAGAGCAACCACAGGGCTGCTTACCCCCCTCTCTCTTTACTTTGGCCCCCAGCTGAGGCTGTTTAGACAGGCCATTAGCACGCTCACTCTGCCGTCACTAAACAACCATACAACGGCTGGTTAGGCAGCTGACTGACCGTATCTGAATGCTGTTGGAGGGGTTATGGCCCTAACTGTGGCGCTGCTTTGGCAGTGGTGTGAGGCTCTAACACAGTAACAACCTCATTCCTCAGGCTCTGGTGATGCTGCCTGGAAGGCCTACAAAATAGTGCTTGATATTATCGCTGGTATTATGCAGAAGATTTAGGCAAAAAACACATTTTTTGACAAAAATTGATGATTCATTGGTGGTGTAAAGCTATCATTTCTATATTTCTTAAATAGTTTCTTTTTATTAAGGATATATGGTGTTATGTGTTGTATAGATTATATATGAGTAAACTGGGTCATGGTATTGGTTCCTGTATGATATTGGACATATAAATAAAAGAGACATGTGCGGTACATTTTTTACCTTGAAAACAGCAAATGAGAAAACACCTTAAGGTCCATTTAGTAGCTGTTCTGGAGCTTTTGATCCTTTCACGTGATCTTCATCAGCAGATAGAGTTGCCCTCTTGTAGATGTTAAAATTTCCATTTTTTTCCTGAGTATGAGTTTGTTTAATTAATTAAAAGTAAATTCTTAATTGAACTAATTTTGTTTCATTTTAACTTTTTTTTTTACGAGTGTAAAACGTAACTCTTTAGCTGAGAGACAGTTTTACCACAAAATCCATTAAGTATCTCTTCTAGAGCTTTCAATCATGTTGCATGAGCCTCATCATCAGATGACATTTGCCAAGTTGTTATTGAATTTTAGGTGTTCAAATAAAATTAATTAAATTATAAATTCATTGAGAATTAATCAAATTAAATAAGTTAAATACAGAATTAACTCTTAATTAATGTAATCTATTAATACTCTTTAATTGCTCAAAAAAATCCCTGCCTTGTGATAGTCTGGTGACCTGTTCAGGCTGTACCCCGCCTCTCGCTCAGTGTCAGCTGGGACAGGCTCTGGTTACGGATAATGAATGAATACGTGAATGCTAGAAAAATGGAAATTCTTTAATTCCATGAAAACTGGGCGCATCCATTAACTGATGAAGATCATATGGTAGGATCAAAAGCTACTAAATCGACCTTGAGGTGAGATTGTTTTCTCAAATAAAAGACATATTAATAAAAATGTGAATTCTACAGCAGTGCAAAATGTGGGAAGTCATTATTGGGAATTTAAGAATAATATTATTAATATCAGTGGAGAAAGGGCAAAATGTTGCATAACCATTTTTTCAACCAGACATTATGAAATGAGCATTTTCATGAGACACTGATGCCATTATCTCTGAAGGCAAACCACTGCTTTTGTAAGATAAATTAGTCCCGATTGTAGTTATTCTGATGGCAAGCCACACACAGTATCATTCTGTGCCAGACTTTAGACAAACATCTACGGTATTTTAGATTATTTTAAATATTTAAACAGCCAGTGCCTGTATTTCCTATTCAAACTTAGCAAAATGGTAAAAAGAAATAGAGATATAATAATGGAAATCATTACAGTTAATCTGTCCAGGTCTAGACTTTGCTCTCTCTTGACTCATCTGTGCCACCAGTCATTTCTTTGTATCTTTGTCTCTTTTTTGTTCTCTCTCTCCATATCTCTGTGTCTATGCTCAGCCCATTAATTGTGCCCGAACAGTGCCACATGCCTCAATGAAAATAAATTGCTTTTAATTTGGGCTTTCCTTTTTACCACGGCCGGCATCACTTAATTTCATTAGCTCTGAACCTGTAGAGCGCTTTTTCAAAAGCGTCATCTCATGGACGCACTTGAAAATGAAAAGAAGCCCCTCTCCCCACCCCCCCCTCGTTCCCTCTCTCCTCTCTCTGCTCTCCTCAATTAACAGAATCGTTTCCTTTCAACTAAAATGAATGTTATTGAAACCAATTAGCATGGACTGGAAAATCTCTCGTTAATGAGGGGAGTGTGGGTGAGTAAACAGGAATGAAAAGATGAAATTAGAGAAGAGGCTCTTCTTGTTGGCCTGGAATAATGACATGCTTAGTCGCCTAATTGTCTGGTGAAAAGCACCGCTGCGATAGTAACAGATTGCGGTGTTCATTAGGCAGCAATGGGCCACCTGCTGCTGGGGCGGCGAGCCCGCAGTCCCCGTACACGTGTTTATCCCAGGGGGCACTTTTTTTTTGGACACAACGCTCACTATGAAAAGCAAATGAGCTTGCCAATATGCTGCAATGTTGTGTCCTTATTGCCAAGGCACAGAAGCATGATATGTCAAATCAAATGAAATGAATGAAACCCAATAGTGTGAAGCTGGAGGGTTTCCTCTTTTTTTTGATGATGTTTAGCGAGAAATGACCTATAAAAATACACGGGTTAGCAAGACTGTGTAATTTCATTATAAATCCTAAAGATAAGTATTCTGTTCATCATTTCTGTTATCATATCTCATCACAGGGCTCTTTATTGCTGCTTTTGAGGCCCAGTTTGTACAGAGTGTGAGGGTTGAGAGAAGGATAATGGGCCTCTAATTGCAGTGTGGATCAGGTTGGGAGGGGGCGGCATTCTCACAGTATTTATCCCCCTCCATGAAATATTTAATGGCTCGCCGGGAGAAACAAACTCTACACACATTCTCTAATTCATAACCTGGAGATAGTCTTACACATACAATGCATCCATATCTCGATCCCTCCTCTTTGTCTCTCCACAGCTCTGGCTCCTATTATTCCTGACTACACAGAAAGAGAGAAAAAAAGACAGATTTAAAAGTAGCCGTCCCTAAGTGTAATGTTAATTAATTCATAATTAATTCTCGCATTAGGACTAAAATGGGTAGCACATATTCTTAAGCTCAGTGGGGTCCGCTGTTGCTTTGAGGCAAAGTGCAGAGTGTGGATTTTAAAGAGCTATGACCCCTTGATGTAACAATATAACAAAAGTCATCAGCTGCGGCTTCTTTTCAACAATTTTTCCCACTCATTTCAAAACAGCGTGAGGCTTTTGTGTGTCAATACATGATTTTGTGTATGAATATTTC
>JAPZEB010000024.1:18677654-18700040 GCA_029783705.1 Chaetodon striatus | reverse complement strand
TAATGTTGTTTGGGTGGGTGTAGCGTGTGTGAATATTTCCACTGTGTATAAATGCCTACATATTTCTGTGTGCATAAACTACCTATCAACATTGTTGAAGTGCCATTCATGTGGTCTGCCACTTCCTGACAGGCCTCCACCAGAATACAAATATATCTCATTGTTGCATGTTGCACTGACTACAGCTGTTGGCCATAATTATCTTGCAGATAACTTAAAGGGTGTAAATTAAAACGCTGCTCTTTTTCACTGCCTTCATCTATCGCCCATGTCCCCCCTCCTTGCGCTCCCTCTGCCTCTAAGGGAGTTAAGGTGAGAGTTCAGGGTAAGAACGGAGGTGGGAGAGCACGAGGGGGTGACGGTTGGACCGCTCCGGGATATTTTAGTGAAGCTGTATTGTTGTGAGTACATGTTAAGATCCAGTCAGAATCTTTTGCTTTCAACAGTGCACCTATTTATTGTGTGTGTTTATTATGCTCACATAGGTTGAACACTTAAACTAGATTCATTTATGAATTTCTAATAAAACAGGGTGAGTCTGTCCCTGTGGACCTCCCTCTTATGGGCAGGGTTTGGGCTATTCCTCTTGCAAAGGCTAAGCGGACCGTGGATGCTCGCCCCACCCCGTTCACACCACATGCACCCTCCCATCACCCGCTGTAACCCCTCCACACTCCCCTCAGGGACAGTTCAACCTTTGAGCACTGGTTTGACTTCTCAGCCTCTGCACAACACAGCAGTGGTGTCAGTGTGAATGATCACTGAAATATTTGTCTTTGTTTACAATAATTGGTGAAGTGCATAAATAACCCAGAATCCAACCTGGAATGGTTGGTTTTCATGCCCCGCATCTTCAGCCGAAGCCTGAGGCTGTTTGCTGTCTATCTTACTCAAACACCTGAGGTACCAGGAGACTGGATTAGACTTTATGGTTCATCATAATCTAATTTGATTAAAGATGGAGTTGATTAAGCAACATTGGTTTGATACAGCAATGGAAATGTAATCAGAGCTGATTTCTTGCAGTGGGTTGCGGTATTATGGGGTTTTGATGGGCTTTGTGATGGAAACACAGATTGAATTTTGAATTATATGTGTATTTTAAGGGTCTTTGGGGAGTTGAAGACAGGAAGCAGCACCTCTCTTTCCCTCCCTCGAGATTCCTGCTGCTTAATTGATTTACTTTGTGCACAATGACACGCCTATAAACACGGGCATGTGATCACCAAGTGTCAGTGTCACGCGCTAGGATCTGCTACCGCTCTGTCTCTCACACACACTCACACACACACACACAGATGGGTCATCAGCTGTGACATGACAGGATCTGCATGGGGATTTCAAAGCCACCACAGTTTTTTTTAATCAAAAATTAGACAGTTTTAAAACAACAAAATACGAAAATATGAAAGGCTCTTAACTGCCAATTTATTTTAAAAAAAGACATAAGGCCTTTGTACAACAAGTCCATATTTTTTGTGTGTGGTTTACTAAATCCATTATCTGATTAAAATCATTACACAAAGAAACATTGCACACTAAGTCTGATGCATTTACTGTTCTGTTTCTTGCAAAAATTAACAGTATAGGAGAAATGAAAAGTCACATTTCTCCAGATTGTGGAACACTCTTCTTGGGAAGCCTTATTTTTTCTCATTAATCTCCATAAACTTTGGTTACTAAGGTTTCATAAACTTAAGCAATTCCTTAACTACAAGGCCAAGATAATGAGAAAAACATAAGTTGTTGAGTAAAGATTTTAAGGAAACCTTAAGGTGAAGACTTACATTTTTTTTGTGCAACCGATTTTATCTCAAGGAAACCTTAACTCTGCCTTTTAGGGAAAACTTAACTTTTTTTTGCTTTGTGCAACTGCCCCCTGGTGCTCAGAAAAAATGCTATATGGACACTCAGCCTAAGATTCCACACCCACGCTAACAGTCCTGTGAGGCTATACTCAGGCTCAGCGATGCTAACATGCTCACACTGACAATGCTGTCACGCCAGTCTTTAGCAGCTGTAATGTTTATTGTGTTGACTATCTTTCAATGGTGTGTTAGCATGCTAATATTTGCTAATTAGCACTAAACACAAAGTATGTCTCAGGCTGATGGGAATGTCATTATTTTTGTAGTTAAAAGGTCAAAGTATAAAGTAAGATTTTGACCTGCTAGTGATGCTGGAGGAAAAGTCATGTGATCACCAGGGTTATTTTGATTCATCCTCTGAGTACCATGAATGTCTGTACAAAATCATCATGGCAATCCATCCAATAGTTGTTGATATCTTTTGGTTTGGACCAAAGTTGTAGACCGAACAATTTGCCAATATGGTTAAAAGAAATGGAAAGGAGTGGCACTTGGGAAGCTTGAACAAGCCTGTGACAGGTGGGACACATGGGGGCCAGGAGTAGTCTTTAGATATTGATGAATGAATGAATAAGGAGTTATTGAGGAGCCGATTGATTGTAAGCCAATTCAGGATTAATGGATGCCAATAGGTTGTCTTGGTTCTTGAATAGCGGATTAGGGTCAGAGGAGATGGTCACGCTGATGCAGTCCTCCACTTCTTTCCCCACTTCCTGCTCCTAATTCACCTCTTCCTCTTATTAAGCTGTCTTATTATTCTGTCTATTTATGGGAGCTACATGGCTAGAAATAGTCCAAATGTTGACAAGCTCTATTGTGTATCACCACTCCCCGTTTGTCCCCATTATTTGTTTGGGCAAATGCATGTTGTTTGTTGGTTTGTTCTGCCTGACAGGGTGGTGAAAGAGGGGTGAACATCAATGGACAGATGGATGATTGCCTGTATTGTTTTAAGAAAACCAGAATCTGATCTCAGGCAGGACTCGGGTTTACAAGACTAAAGATTCAGAATATCTCATCGTTGTTAAACTTTCTCTTCCTCTGTGATTTGATAATCGAACTCTTACTTCCTGGTTTTATAATCTGACATTTCCTGTTTAGCTATGCATTTCCTTCTTCTGGAGTACACAGAGTAGAGAGGAGGAAACTGGAGTCTGTTGTCCTAGATTTGATTAGAAGGAAGTGTGTCTCTATACACTCTCTCTTTGACCTCAGGAAAACAATTATTGTCTCCATCCAGCCCTTATCCACATGTCACTTTCCTCAGCACGGACAATGTTGTAATTGTTGTTACACAGTTATTATTATTACATTATTGCCTTTTCTTGCCAGGGGCATGGCCCTGTGGATGGCAATGTTGGTCTACCAGTAGGTCCACCAATTTGGTCCTGACCAAGGTATCTAATGGATGGGTTACAAAGAAATTTTGGATTAATCTTATTGACTTTGGTGATGGTCTAAATTTTCATCTACAGCAGCTCAAAGGTTTTCACTTGTCCACTAAATTAGCTAAGCGCCTACAAAATGGATTGGCACAAAATTGTGTACATACATACTTTCATGGTCCTTAGCCAACGAATCCTGATGACTTTGGTGATCCAATGATATTTCCTCTAGCGCCATCATAAGACTGACATTAACTTGTCCCACTACAAGCATTTCCCTCAGGGGATGACTGAAGGGACTGTTACTGGATATTTTGTATTCATGGTCACAAAACTATTTTGTTAGTTTGGTCAAGTGGTTTAGATACTGCACTACTTCATTCTGTCCCTAATTATAATGGATTTTGTCTCATTTGGTCTTTGCTTTTATAATTTCATATTTAAACTGTAACAATATGAATGTGAATGCATATTATTGAATTATGCTGCTTTAAGAATGTGTTTTTTTCTTGTCTGATAACACGCAGCCCTAATGTATCACGGTCCATTGCAGTGTTTCTGAGAACTTTACATCCTGTAGTTGAGTCGTAATCCACTCCAAATACACTTTGACTCTGCTTTAACCACAAATAGCATTTGGAAAAATAACATTGTGATTAATGCATGCTAACTACATAATAGAACTTAGAAATGTAATTAACAGTAACTTCCTGCACCTAATTGGTATAGCTCTGTTATTCATTAGATTCCACTGAGGACAAAATCTGGGATATTAGATGCATATTAGAGGCATTACTTTTTGATGTTAGAAACACAGCTTAAAGAGCACCATTTATTATTTATTGTCTCTTTTGTTTTCACTCGGGACTGCAGCAGTGAATGCAGCGGTTAGCGTTAGCTCTGCCACGAGCCTTCAGAAGGGCTACACTTTAAAGTGAGGGTGTTACTCTTGTTGGGAAAAAAGGCAAACTCAGGGAGACACAGTAATTCAGCGTGTCAGATGAAAAAGATAAAGTGATTGACACAGAGAGACATGTTATCTTGCAGAGGTGGGAGAGGCTACAAAATCCTGAAAAGCATATCTGTAAAGATGACAACCTGCACAGTGTTTTGTGGTTCTTTATTTCAGCCTAAACAGTGATGAAACTATTAGCAAATGCAGTTTTATTTTCTAAACTCACTTGTTTCTCTCATCACCACCCCCTCTTTCTTGTTCACACACTGGCCTTCTTTCTCTTCTTAAACTAGATGTGAAACCAACAACTCAATTTTGTTTTAACTGTACAAAACATTACAAGAAATGTCAACCTTTCATCCGAATATTAGTAGTAGTGCCATGCAGGACTTCTTGTAAGTAAGTTCCTGACTTCCTTCAAGGGTCCTTGGCCCCCTGGGAAAGTTCCTCTCCTGTGTTTCAGGATGATCAAGTATAAACCACAAGCCCTTCTTACATAGAAATCACACGATAAGGCCGCTACAACAATGCGAGAGCCAAAGAGGCGTGATGGACATGACATTTAACGCAACAATGTCGGCCTGTAGTGTGACATATGACTTATGTGTCAGCAGCGCTATATAAACAATAGCAATTGCATAACATGGCAGTGATAATCATTTACCATTCCTGTTGTATGGTGCTTGATCTCGTCCTCAGCTTGGAGGGTAAGGAACTCCTGGGCTTCATTGCCTCCCAAATTTGTGGTCATTTGTAGTTGCTGTTCTCCTTCTTTGGGTTAGCCGCTAACTGCTGGTTGCTGCTTTTTAAATCTTCCGGCAGTGGGTCTCACACATAACAGGTTGTCAAAACAACACCCTTCCTGTCCATGGTCCCATCCTCTCTTTATATAGCCATGGTCCGGTCCTACAGGCAGTCCCTTTTACACAGACGTCAAGTCGGCGCTGTTACTACCTTCGCTGCTGGCTCAAAGTGACATAACTCTGTTCCCTCGTTTCACATTTGTGCCTTTTATAAAGAATGGTGCTGCAGAATAACAGTGCGACCTTCCCACCTTGAACAGGCAGTGTTAAAGGGTCCACAGAGACGCACATGGACTCTTACCATTCACCTATTTAAATTAACAATGAAGGCCAGTTTTCTATTGACCTCATATTTTTCAATATTGTGTATTTAAATTTTCTTTTTTATTCACTGTACTATGAGCATAGAGGCTGTATTCATTTAATTTTTTGCATAATTTTTTTTTGCCTTTTTTTCTCTCAGAAGTTCTCATTTGCGCTCCATTAGTTTTGGATCATGGCTTTTTCTTTGTAACCTATCTGACATCTGAGTGTCTCAGTTACTGCAGAGGCTTAAGCAGAGGAGGCGGTAGGTCTTGTGATATTGTACAACAGTGCATGTGTGTGTTTGTGTTTGTATGTTGGGGCCGTGGAGACAGATTGACCACACACTGAGAGAAGACACAAGAAAAACAACATGAAAAGCCCAAATATAGGTAACAGAAGGACTGCAGCTTTCATGTCAGTATGGTCAGCACGAAGCCCTGCTCACAAAGCCCTTCTTCTATTGTTTAATTCAGTCACCACCTACTAATATTACAATACAAATTCTTGACAAAGTTGCTTCACACTGTGAGGAAAATATCTGACCACCTGTTCCCTGGATCTGAATTTAAAAGGTTAGCATGCTGTGTAATATACAGGAGTGTATAATGTGCAAACTTTTCCCATGAGGACATTTTCTTGGGAAACTGAAATTGAATTACAACAAGTTAGAAAAAAAAAACTGCCTTGAACAGTTTGTTTGTTTTCTGTCTTCACTGTTTGACAAAAAATACAAATTAAAAAAAACACAGGATTTAGAATTTCAGGTGGGCAACAAAATGCCAAATGGTGTTGCTCATCTACATTTTTGCAGTTCATAACGCACATGGCACACACACGCTGTCTCACTTCCTACGATCTTTTGTCACCTGCTGCAACAAATGTCCCATGTAGGACGAGGGCACGACAGTGGCCTGATGGGAAAATGGGAAATGGGCTATCATCAGGCTAACAGGGCACCGCAGTCCACTAATCAGATCAGGAAGTTGGGTGTGTGTCTCAGAGAGGGGGGACATGTGTGAGTGTGTGTGTGTGTGTGTGTGTGTGTGTGTATGAGGTAAACTTAGCAGAGCACTAATGGCAGTCGTGTTTAGGAGGCAGAGTTTTGGGCATCACTTGAACCCTGTGAGGGGCATTTCCGGGTCCATGTACGCTGTCATCTGAGCTTGAGTCAGCTGGCCGTAGAAGAGGGTAAATATTTAGGTCCAGGAAAGGAAACATGTATTTCCCCTCCCTCGCTCCAGAACAATAATTCCCTCCTTCTCCTGCCTTCTGTGTCTGCTTCTCAGAATAGCCATAATTATCACACTTCCCTGCATTCATGAGGACCTCATTGTCCCGGGCAGCTACCCGGCAGGCAACTGCTGGTGACGTATTCCTGTCAGTTATATGATGCTTTTATACACATATACTGTATATATTTATTCAGTATGCTTGGATTAATGTAATATTTTTGCACATAATACCTGGTAAAATTGTGCTTTATACTGTACACAACTGAAAGGCCTTCTGATAGTCCAAAGAGTGATACTCCAGCTCAAAACAAATCCATAAACTTCTACACTAAGGTTAAATGTTTGTACGGTAGTTTTGTTAGTCAGTTGAAACTCATATCAGTTACAGTTGTTTAAATGGAAATTCTCTCCTGACTGATAAAAAAAGTAAAAGTAAAGTAACAAGTCAATTCATTTTAGTTTATGTACTGTAGCCTAAAATCACATATTTGCTTCAGATGGCTTTGCAAACTATACAATTAGCCTTTAACCTTAATCACATAATTCAGATAACAAAATAAAAGCTTTAACACTGGACAAACATGCAGACAGATAAGAGATTTACAGAATAGAGATAAAAACAAAGTGTGATAGAGCAAGAAAATCTCTTCAATCACTAATTTCTAAAACCCCAGGTCCGTGTAACCCTTCAAATAGTAAGACGAAGTTTAAAAAATCACTGGTTTGCGGTTTCACACAACAAAAAACATTGTTGAATGCAGTTAATTTGGATCAACTTGAATTGATGTTGGCAGCAATGGATGCCAGTGCTTATATTCAGCCCCAGATATGTGTTTTTTAGTGCTGAACCAAATGTCTTTTTTATTTTTTTTATTTTTTACATTCAAAGCTTCTATTGAGGTTATCAAATGAAGCTTTTAATGTCTGTTGTCATATTTTATGATGTCATCACCCTAAAAAAAATATTTTGAAAAAAATCCCCCAACAGAATCCTCAATATGAATAAAGTGATTAATTGGGACAAATTAACCTTTTTATTTATTTATTTATTTATTTATTTATTTATTCAATTAACTCCATATTGCCCTATATCTTGAGTCAGGATAGCCTGCTGCAAGTGAACCTCTTGCTAGCATAACGCGGCTTGTTTTTAGCATGGGAGCTAACTAGCCAGCGGGGACAGGAGATAATATCACCGCTGTTTTGCTTAATCACCACCAACAACTTGAAAGAAACCACAGCTACCAAATCTGCTTACTGGAGATTGATTGATTGCAGCGGGCTCAGTCTTTGGGCCTGTGCCAGTATGTGAAAGAGTTCAAATCTACTTTCCGCTGTGGGCTCCTGTTGTGGAGCCCTTGCAGAGTCTCACCCTGTCTGAAAATGTGTAAAAATACCAAGTTTAAACAAAATAAATATGAAAAAAAACTGCACAGCATTCAAATGTTGATTTAGAATTTGAATGTCAACGTTATAAACAAAGCTTCAAAAGGTTTTGAACTTTTTCAGCAAACTCTGACAAATTTCTCAAATCTTACAGTCCCATTTAATCTTTTAATTAGCCAAATTTTGAAAAAATGTGAATGACCAATTTGATAGGGTTTAATGAAAAACCTTAAATTTTGAATTGTAATCTATAAAATCTTAGGGTTGTTGTGAATCTGCGCCCACTTGGGGCAACAAAAAAATCTGTCTTGGGTGCGTGGTTACAATAGATGACAGCAGAGGAGACACCCAAACACCAATGTAAGAAATTTTTTACTCATTGTTTGCACTTGTAGCATCTTTTTTGTCCACTGTTGTCTTAGATAAATAGACTGTTTTTGCATCTCAGCCTTTTTGTGGCTGCCATTTCAAATTGTCTATCTATCACACAATTTATTACTAAAAAAGTTTAAAAAGTTACCTGAGTGCATCTTTTAGAACAAGAAAAAGAAAGATCTACACTTGGATGCAAGGTTAAAGTCCTGGTCAGTTTCCCAGCCAGCTGTGCAGTCAGCCTAAGGTACACACACCCCATATCTAACACCTCTGTAAATTTTCCTCTCTCCATCTCTTTTACAACAGCTGGGTGACACAATATTTTCCAGAGTGTAGCAACAGAAAAGCACACAGCAGCACACAAACCATAAGAGATAATATAGTCATGAATAGAGGCCTCAGTTCTGACGATATTATCATTTTTATTTAAACAGCTGCTTGTTTGTGAAAGAGGAAACTTAACAGCTGCTTGTGAGGAATACAAAATCAATGTCATGTGCCGTCAAAGGAGTTTGTAAAGACAGACGAAACATTCAGTTATGAATAAATATAACAATCAGCACATTGATTGGAAAGCCAATACCACTCAGCCGGCCGACGAACCGGAGAGATGAGAGCGGCCGATAAATGATCAGAATTAAAGTTGGTGTGATGCGACTGAGCCGACCATCAACACAGTGCAGGCTGTGGGACTGTGACAGGATCAGAGCAAGTGCACAAGACGTGCCTATGAGGTGCTGTCACTCAAACACACACACACACACGCACAGACACATTAGTGTCTAAAAGATACTTGATTCTGACAAGCTGATAAATCAACATTATAAAGCTTTACTGTCTCTTTCTTGTGAGCGCGCACACGCATACACACACACTCACACACACTCCCCAGGACAATCTCATCTTATTTACAATAACCTGACACTCCACTGTGGTGAAAATGGTATTAGATTCTTGATGACAAATAAAGAGAGTGAGGAAGAGAGGTAGAGAATGACGGGAATGTTGGGATGGGGGTTTTCTCGGGAAGCTGCATTTTTTAGTATGCATGTTGATCCTGTTAGGCTGAAATGCAATAACAGATTCGTAGGTCCGCTCCACAGGAGGAAAGACCCTCGCAACTCTCTCTGACTACCTTCTATTTATCATCTGCACATAGACTGTCGCTGCAAAGAATATATTGCTTTAAAAAGTCGCCGCCGTAATAGCATTGATCTAATTTCCATAAATTTTCATCTGGAATTTGATATTTTCTTCATCGGTGAACAACATAAACTATTTAAAGAGGATGCTGGTGTGGCAAACTTTTCCTCCCCGTTCTTAAATTTGCTTTTGGATATTCCCTCATGATGGATACTGCAGGAGTCGGCGTAGGAGGGATTCACATATTGGGCAGCCAGAGTAGCATGTATTAGGACACACACACACACACACACACACACACACACACCACAGATGGAGTAAGCTTCATCACAACATCCATGACCTTAGATGTTCCATTCATAAATCATTTACTTTCACTGTCAGGTCTAACTCTTTTCAAAGACCAACCTATTTATTTATTAAATGGTACTGATAAATCCCCTGTTGGTCTCTTAAGCGCTGAATCATCCGTTTGAGCTACTTAACCTGTTGTATTTTCTAAACTATATGATAGATTATAATATGAAATACATTGCAGTAGATTGCCTTGCAGAGGATTAATATTTACTGTTCGTACTCATGGCTCTTAAACACACCGTTTGTCTCTTACAAATCCTCCAAACTTTATGACAAAGTAGGTCTTATCTCATTGCCTTATATGAGTGTTATCTTATCTGTCATCCCTATCAGCAGAATGGCAATGGCAGCTTCAGCTTGGTGAAATCTGGAGAAAGATTGTGGTTGTCGTTCAAACTGCACTAATAATTTATTTTTTTCTGAACAATGGGTGAAATATGTGTGATGTTAAAGGTCTTGGTCATTGTTATCACCCAACTCTATAGTTCCACTCAGCTCATAGGGTGCATTTTAGTATCTTTCAGCTCATTGCTTTGGTGTTTCATTTTGTGTTTAACTGTTATGGTGCCATGAAAGTGTATTATGGCCATTAAAGTGAGGAGTGGGGTAATATTCAGAGACAAAACTCAGAAAATTAGTGGGGGTTTTTTGTTTGTTTTTTGGGTTCTTTTGTTTGTTTTTGTTATTTTGTTTTCGGGGGGTTTTTTGTCAGGGAGCCCTCCTCTCACTTCACTTTGCAAGGCTGGATCAACCTCAACACACCACAAATGTCACTGGTAAACAGCAAATCCCAGCAAACAGTGAGACATTGTATAACCATTGTTTAAACATCAAATCAAGATGTCCAATCACAGTGCAAAAATAATTCCAAAATAAAGGTTTTGGTGACATTCGGGGAACAAGTTTTGTTTGTTTTTGTTTTTTGTTCCTAGGATGGTGAGGGCATGACTGTACTCTGCCTTACACTGCCTCTGATTGGTTTACCCTAATATTCTTACTCTAACCCTAACCAATCTCGCTCCTTATGCCCAATGATGAAGGCAACAAGTAATAGCCAACTGGACAATCAGAGGGAGAGTAGGGTGGGTCTTTCCTTTGCCATCCGAGGAAAAAATGGCATCTGAGACATTACCTGGCCATCAGCTGGATGCCCTTCCTGGGAATTCTAGCAACATGTAAATATTACATTAACACAAACAGGCCTACTCAGCTATTCTCCTAAAGTGGCATTCACCAGCTGTATGCAGCCTCCAAACTGAAACTAATAACTTAACTAGGTCTAAACAGTAGCTCTCATAGGACACAAACCTTGATCTCCTGGGAGAAATTCCTGTGCTTGATCCATTCATGCACCATGACTTCCTCCATATGTTGAATTTTCCCTCTTTACTTTACATCACCTGACTTTCTGGCACAAAGCCCTGAAGGCATTTTTCTTGTAAAATTCTGATACAACAATCTCAGAGAGTATTCGCTGTCTGGAGAGGTTTGCCTTCAGAGCTCTCTGCCAGAAAGCCCTTTCATGGTTATGATTTTAAAAAAAAAGCTCGTTGTTTGGATTAAAACTTGTTTTTTTTCTTAGAAATTTTTGAGTTTTTCCTGTAGATTTACCACTTAAATCTCAGAGAATATGTGATTTGTTTTCTGGGAAATTTTAAGACTTTTACCTTGAAAATTCTTATTTATTTCCTGGGAATATTACCTCCCTTCTCCGGTTCTGTTGTATGGTGCACTCTCTCCACTTTCATCAGCCTTGTTAACACTCTGCTAAACCCACTGTGCGCTATTTACCCAGTATCAAAGGACAGACAGACAAAGTTAGCAACTAGATGGTCAGCACAGTGGAGCATTTAGCAGCCCAGCAGACATATTTCTTAGGATTTGGTGGAAACCAAAAAAGAGCTACATGCAAAGTGAACATTAGGATTACCAAGTGGGCAGAAACATGACTCTAAATGAACGCTAATGTTGCTCCATGTTGGCTGGATGTCAGTGAGTCAGTGCCTTTCTTGTCATTGGATCATATCAATACTATTTCTAGGTTAAAGTTGAGGAGATTGTGGTCGTGGTTAAAAGAAATCAATGTTAGCAGTTGTTAGGAGACAGGATGCAGTCGTATGCTTTGTTGACGCAACCATCCACCCACGACCACCTAGGAGGTTTCGCCGCAATTCCACACTACCTTTGTTTCTGAGTGACGACAGTCATTATTTGCAGAACCACAAAAGACCACTTATCAGAAAGATCCAAGCATACGGTAGATTGTGTGAAGCATTTGTACAAACAACCAATTCTATCATTTTTCTTGTGAGGACAGTCTCCTTTATGTTGAGCCTGTTTGCAGTGTCTGCATGCGGTGCACATCATTTCACTGCGTTGTGTCTGATGAATGATGATTGAGGCATAATAAGCATGCATCGTGTGATGAGAATTAGATCTATGTAGTAGCATGTTAGATTGATGTTCTTAAACGATAGCCACATTAAGCGCGACTGGTTAGATGTTGATAGTAAAAGCCAGCAGCCCAGTGTGAAGGAGGCGGAAAACAGTACAGCAGGACTGTATTGTATCACCATCAAAGACCTCAGTCCCGGAGAATGTCATTATCTCTCTACAAGCATCTATGTCCAGATGGCCCCCAACCTGCTGCTACCACCACCAACAATAGGCTGTGTTTGTGTGTAGAGATGCTCACACTGTATGGGGCTTGTATATGCATTGTGGTTATTTAACCCACCGTAAAAATACTGAAGAAATGAGATTGTCAGTATTGCAGAGTAGCTATGGCATGTTTCCAGGCCGCGTGAGATTCTGCTCAAGACATTGACATTGACTAAGAGAAGGTGAAACGACCACATTGCACCCAGTTTGGCATCTTCACACTTGGTTGTCAGGTTTGAAATTGATTTTAGGATTTTAATGCAAACTTTCAAGGGTTATCAAGGCCCTGCTCCTGGCTACCTCTCTGACATTTTAACCCCTTCTGAGCCAGAGCTCAGCTACAGATCCTCAGGCATGGCTCTGTTGGCTGCTCCCAATTCTAGGCTAAGGACAAAAGGTGAGCAGGGTTTCACAGACCTTCTGAACTCTAAAAAGCCTGCAAAGTTTAAAATCAGCATTTGACATTACATCATTTCTAAAAGTCCGTTTTAAAAATAAGCTCTTTAATAATTTGTCTTGCATGTTTTATTATTCTGTTTTATTCGATTTTTTTAAATTAATGCAGCTTTTCTGTTTAAATTGCTTGTTTGTGGAAAAACATTTGACAATTCTGAAAAACTGTTAAATTTTACTGGGGGGGAAAAACTGCTTTGGAAGGAGTGTTTGTGGTACACTGGATGAGGAACAAAGTTGCTGAGTCATTTAGCAATGCAGGCCAAAATGCAAAGTTGTAACAATGTGAGGAGAAATATGGGTAAGTCATGGGTGTGATGGTGGGTGAAATAGGAGGAAATAAGTAAGTGTAAAGGATGCAGATTTAGAGGTGAGGCTTCGACTTGAGTCAGACTTCAGCCACAAAATGCACCCAGTTGCACTCCAGATGGCTGTGCCATCAGAGTGTGATTGTGTATCAGTGTTTAACTGAAAAGCAGGTAGCGCCTTATATGGAAGCCTTGGCCACTGGGGTATGAATGTGTGTGCAAATAAGTGAGTAATGTTAAAGCTCCTTTAAAGGGGAGAGGAGATGAGAGAGGTGCTATACAAGTGCAAGTCCACTCCATTTACTTGATGTGTTCATTGAAACTTGAGTCCATATATACTTTACTTAACAATAAAAGCAAATCGAACAGACACAGGCAGGTTTTGCATCGTCACACCACCATGTAGTTCAAGATCTGAGAGCTTCTAAGTTTCCATCTTTAAGGGCTTTGACAAAGCCTAAGACTTGACTTGGACTTCCTCCAAATGACTTCAAAGCAGCTGTGACAAGATAATCTGTAAGAGATAGCAAGCAAGTTAGAGCAAAGGCAGTGGATGATGTATGAGATCACTGCGTGACACCATGTGTAACTCGGATGGACTTTTGTGGGTGAGGTGAAGGTGAGACACTGGGGGAAGTAAGGGTGAGGAGGCAGGCACACAGAAGACTGAGGGGTCTGACTGAGACAGGGTGGGAGGGGGTGAGTCAGGCAGCAGGTGAGCGTGTGCCACCAGGGGGATTCATCTGTCCTGGGTTCAGACAGGGCCTCATTAGTGAGCAGTGAATTACACTCCAGACACGTCTTTATGTAGACTAATCATATTACAGCCAGCGCGCTCAGCTTCACCCCGGGGGAGACAGGGGGAGGAGGGGGGAGAGCGAGGCAGTGGCGGTGGAGGTTGGGGAACTTTACAATCTGATTTGTCCGGGAGAACTCAATGTAATCTAGCACCTCCGACTGACACCGTTTTATCTATCTGTCCATCTATCTGGCTGCGTGCGTCACATGACTCCACCCCTGCTCACCGGCTCGCTCTGTCTCCCTCTCCACCTCTTCAGCGCACATCCAACCTGCATCCAACTCTTCCTCATCCCTTCCTCTCGCTTGTTGTCTCTACTCCCTCACCCCCACAGCCTCCCTCTCTATCTTCCCCCCAGCTCTCTCACCCACCCACACTCTCCCTCCAAGCCAGTGCATCCCTGCCCCCACGTTGTCAGTTCTGACAAGCTGCTTTAATGGGCGATGTGGCGCGTGCCTCTGACCACTGAGCACAGTCATTAACCTTCACTGGCATAATTGAATTCAAGGTTGATTGCTCGTGACCCTCCCCCCTGCCGAGGTCCCTCTCAATGTACATATTCATTACAGGGCCCCGGCTCTAAATGGATTGCACAGGGAAAGCTGTAGCAATCATCCAGGCCGCTCGGCGGGGGCAGCGGCACGCTGCTCGGGGGCCGCGAGGGGACCGAGGACGGAGCGATGGGTGGAGGGAAAAAAGGGGAGGGGCACTAATTGCATGCTAGAGGAAGAGGATCAGATTATGAAAAGAGTGAGAGAATGAAGATGGATCCCCGTGACACTGTCAAATTAAGGGCAAGCCTTGTAACGCGGCGAGACACTGAAATGTACAGTGGCACTCGCTACACCAGAGGAAGAGGGGAGATTGGGGGAGGAGATGGAGATGGAGGGAGGAAAGAGAGACAGAGATGAGAGAGAGGCCATTGAGGCTAAGAGAGAATTGAATGTAGAAGAATGAAGTCATATACACACACTCACACACACACACACACACAGACAGTGAAGGTGGACACACACACTCTTGGGCTGGTTTCAGTGTGAGGGGCAGCATATATCACATCACCCCAACACCACTACTACACCCCCCTCCCCCTAAACGCCACCACCACCACCAGCCGCCACCCCAAGCCAGCAGGTCTCTAACTCTCCCCTCTCTAATAGCTGTCAGATTACTATCAGCTAAACAAGACATCCAGCCTCGCCTCCTCCCCCTCTCTCCCTCCCGTCCTTCTCCACCCACTCCGCTGCCATCTCCCACATTTCCCTCTGTCCTACTCTTTCTCCGCTGCTGCCTTCTTTCTTCCTATCCAGTAACACAACCTCCACCCCCTGTGTCCCTCCACCCAGTGGTAGATTCTCATCACCTCATCCCTCTGAGCTACACCTCCACCATCCTCCTCATAAGATTATCAACTTCAGCTGTGAGAGGTTTAAAGATCATTAATATGCAATTGATAAGATCCACTTTTGTATTGCCAGGTTGTGAAAATTTCTCTGGCTGGTGTTAATCCTCCTCCAGCAACTTGTCTTTGTCTTTTTAGCCAGCTCTAGATCAACAGACCCTAATATTTGTATCTGCAGACCTGATGTCTCACCCATGAGTATTTTCTAAGACAGACTTATTAAGTCAGTAATAAAGGATCATGAGCTTTAACCATGCTAGCAGCAAGTCAGTCAGTCTGTCGGTGGGTCCACTACTTTGGTTCAGACTGAAATATTTGGATCTATTGGATGGATCATCATGGAACTCGGTACAGACATTCATGGCTCCCATCAGGAAGCAAATTGTGCAAAATGCATCCCCTTGTTAACCTGCCATCCTTCTCCATCCCCCGGGTCCAGACCCAGACATCATCCTATCAGGACCCAGACCTATATTGTATAAATTAGATAATAATTGAATTTTGACAGAGCATTTCTGTTTTTGCACAACATTTTCAGCACTGGTTTAGCCACTAGCACACTCACAGGCCAGTTGCATGCATTAAATCATCTCATGTGATGCTCCAAACTGTGTGCTCTAATCAGTGTTGTAACTTGGGTGAATGAGAAACACACATGGCAGAGACGAGATGAGAGACAACAGTCGGAGACGTGAAAGAGTCAGAGAAAAGCAATTTCACACGGCATGTTCTAAAGTAGAAAGCAAAAACAGCTCTTATTTAAGAATGGACAGACTCTTAGATGTTTATTCTTTCCATAGACCATTCAAAGACATATATTTCGAGACTATGGCGATTCTTAAAAGCAGCTATGTGGAGCGTCACTGCGAGACACAGCCCAGAGCACCTTATTAGCAAATACTATCACATTCAGTCATACAGTGTACAGCTACCTTCCCCCACGTTAAAAAATAACAAATTGATTCCCAGATGATGTCTTGTAATAACTTTGGTGATCCTCAGACTTTTCCTTATAGCGCCATCAGCAAGTTGTTTGGTTTCATATTTTGATGACTGCTGCGAAAACTGTTGCAGATATTCAATGTCCCTAGAGGATATATTGTGCTCCCCTTGGTGATCCCCTAACTTTTAATCTAACACCATCATCAGGTGAATTTTTTGATTTGATCAGTATTTTGGTTTATGACAAAATACCTGCAAAACTAATGACATTTCAATCAGGAGAAACAGGTGAATTAAATGAAAATACTTGTTTAATACAGATTACAGGTGAACAGACTAACAGATGATGTGATTTCTTAAGATTTGATGGAGTCTTTGGCACTTGGACTCCACAGGGAGATTTTGTAATCAAGGGGCGTCAGAGCAACTTAAGGTGAATCTCCCATAGAGTGCAGACACTGGAGGTGGTGGCTGATGAGGATTAGGGTGTTGAGGCTGATGAATCTGTGAAGACCAGGTAGTGATGGGGAGGTGCAGTGTGTGCACAACTACAGCATGGAAGAACTATAGGCAGAAAGAGAACAATATTTAAAACATGAAACAATAAGATGATAGGCTAACAGAGAAGGTGTGTTGCTGTGTTGTGGGTTAACTGTGATCTGCCAACAGAAAAGCTGATGTATCAATCGACAGCCCCCAACAATGACACCATGGTATAAGAAATAAATTACAGACCTAAGCAAGTATAGTCTTCCTGGCTGAACTTTCACTAGAGCTTCAGTTACACCAGCCTCAGCTTTATGTTAACTGGCAAATGTTCGCATCCTAACAAGAATAACATGCTAAACATGATAGGTGATAAGCATCAGCATGTTAGCATGCTGATGTTAGCATTAAAGTAGCCTCACAGAGCTGCTAGCTCTCTTGTTTTATCCTCCAGCCCTTTTAAAGAAGATAATTGGTCAGTCTCTTGTAGCAGTCCTCTTGCACTAAAGAGCTCAAAAGAAAAACATCTTTCATACAGGAGGAGAATAACCACCAGCCATAGGGGTTTTCCACAGCTGGACCTACCCAAAAATTGGTCTTAATTAATTCATAATGAACAACTTATAAAGCCATTATAGAGGGTTCTTCATTAGAAATTGGTACTGTTCATTGTGTAAACAGTGAGCTCTGAGATTGCCCTTTTGCTGGCCTTATGCACCGCTACTGTCGTCTGGCCGGAAACCTCTCCGCCCTTACAGACAGCCAGCGGTCCACAGAGAGTCATCCAACTGTCAGTGCTTTGCACTGTTCCAGTCTCACGTATGCTGGCTTTGTGTTTGAGCTGTGTGAGCTGTGTGAGTGTATGTGTGCGTGTGATCGTCTTTTATCCCCCCTCATCATCACTAACAGGGTTTCCCAGGCTCTGGCCAGGAGAGTGTGGGTCACAGGGCAGGAATCAAACAGCAGAACAATGGAGAGCTTCCTCTACTTAACCTCCTAATGGGCTCTCAATGGCTCCCCTGGCTCCCTCAAAACTATCAGCCACTGGATTCACTTACCTCACTACACCAACCAGGGTGTGTGTGGGGGGTCTGAGTGGTGTGGACGTGGCATGCTGCAAAGAAAGCGTGCGTATGTGTGTGTGAATGAATGAGTGTAGGTGTGAGACATAAAGCCAGACCACAGACAGAAACACAGAGGAGGTCCAACTGTTTCTGATGAGCTATGTGTTTTCTGTGTAACGACATGCAGGCGGTGGATGGGAGAGCTGGAAGTCTTACATTCTCACAGCCACCTACTCGTCATATGAAGCGGACGACCCGTTACCAAAACACGTGTTTTCAGGTGTGTGCTTGTACTGACGTGTGCCTCCGCTGACCGATGTAGATGTCAGCATATGTGAGTGCACAAGACTTTTGCGTCGAGGCACTCGGCTGTGCTAGTTACACTTCAATAATTACTTTCAGCGTGCGCTCCATCCCTGAGCACCTCGCAGCCCCCAAATCTGCAAAGACAAGTGGCCTCATTTATTTCCATGGAGGAAAATAATTTAGCAGTGTCGGGCGCTAACGAGCTAGAGCGGAGGGATTCCTAATTAGATTCACTTTGTTTGTGTCATTTTAATTACGTTGTGGTCCCCAGCAGTGGAGCCACCAGTGATCCTTCAGTCTCTTAGCTCTGCTGCCATGCATGCTACCGCGCCCGGCGTCCCAGCAGAGCTTTACAAAAACCAACAAACTGAACTCTCCTTCCTGTCAACCAAAGCTGTGACAGGCCGGGGGTTAATGTTAATTTGTTGATTCTGTGCATGTTAGGCTGCTGTGTCACTTTAATCTCCGAAAAGCACCACAAAGGTCACCGTCTTCTGATGCAAACAAATACACCCTCTCTAAACTTTTTTTGGTGATGAATCATTATTTATTGCTGTAAATGAAAGGCATGGGAGACAGCTTTTCCTGCCTGTGTAGTCTTAAGCGGTGTGTTTATGTTCTGCTTTTGAAGGGAAAGCTTCACTAAGCTGAACCACTTTGAGGTTCCTTTTGAAGTATTCCCCGAAGACACGGTTGCTAATTATTTGGTGTTTCATGATGAATTCAGCTCAGTTCATTAGACTGTTTTAACTGATGTTGCAGTCTTAGATCCTGTCTGCCTCGTCGCACACACTGAACCATTAAGATAATTGAGTGATTAATTGATACCTAATGATCACCTAGAACCTTATGTTCTACTTTCATTTCAAACTTGACAATCTATTATCAAGTTATTACCTGCAACTTGTCTGTGTTTGCAGCAGAAAGTGACATGAAGTATTCAAGTGAGTTTTCTGCAGCCATTAGAAGTGTGAAGTGAGGTGTTTCGCCTCGTATGTAAAGGCCTCAGATGTATGATGTAAAGAGGTATTTGCCTTGTATCGATATGTAAAGGTCCCAGATGTATGATGCGAAGTGGTGTTTTGCCTTGTATCCATATGTAAAGGCCTGTGAAAATAAAATTAAATCGAGTAAAAAACACCAAGAATTTAAGGAAACCAAAGAGAAAGAGGAAAAAAGAAAGTGAAAGAGAGGGAACGAGGAACCCTTGAGGTGTTGCGGCGTCCCAGCAGTGGTGTTGTTAGCAAGGGTTTCATCCCATCTGTCCCATGTTGTGTGATAGTGATCAGTCTTCAGGGACCCACCTCCACAGATGAGGTCAGCCCTACCTGTCAATCACACTGCACCAGGCCAAGGCTTGGTCTGCTGGGGTCACCTCAAACAGGGAATCCCAAACCCCCAGACCTCCAAATTGGAAAGACTTTTCGATGAAGAGGACCCAAAATAAGAATTTGGCCGAGCACTGCATTGTATTAACCAACAAAGTTACAAATTATTCAATGAAGCTATTAATTTATCTTGGCTCGAGGATATTCCCCAGAGCCCCGTGATGGAATGACACACCGGTTTGTTGGCAGACGATATTTGAAATTTGATCTTGCAATCAAAACAATATTAACACATTGTAGTCTTGCATCTCTGTGATTGGAAAAGGTTATGATTTAAAAGTGTGTACAACTATTTCGTAACACGCTGCCCTTGAATGTCTGTGAATGTCTAATGAATGACTGAGTGATACTGGCTCTCTAGCGGACTTAAAGAGTTTGACAGTTTGGGAAGTACTCTATTGATTTATGTTCAATTTGCATCAGAACAGAAGTGTAAAAACGACAGTTCATGTTTTCATTGGCTCAGATGGCTGCCTGGCAATTGCTCAGAGCCATTAGATAGTCCAGCTCACACAACCCGTCATAAAAAAAAAACAGCAGATTGTCAATCATTGTCATGTTGTTTTTGCACAGATTAAACTAATAAAATATAACTGATTGACAACTAAGCCCCTTTTGTTCTGATGAATGTGGGAATGTAGTGCCATTATTCTGCCTTGCTGTTTTTCATAAAAGGTGCAATGGCAGGATGGGGGGACAAAGTTGTCGACTTCAGCAACAGCTAACCACTGACAGTACGGGTGTGATGTTTTGATGTTGTGTTATGTGCCCAACCAACCACCAGGAGAATTTAAAAGTAGATGGTAGCAGTTAGCAACCAACTCAAATGTAAAAAACGGCAGCCAAACTGGGGAGGCAATGAGGTCTGGGAGCAGAGGCTAGGATTAGCCACCATATAACAAGGACGATAAATGATCGTTTTTGTCATGTTATACCATTGTTATTGTTTAGAGAGTACTGCTGACGCTGTTGTGGTACACATCTCACCCGTCACGCCTCTTTTGCTTTGGACAGAGCCAGGCTAGTGATTTTTCCATTGTTTCCAGTCTTTATGCTAAGCTAAACTAATTAGCTGCCAGCAGTAGCCTAGTGCTTAATGGATGGATGAGACTGGTATTGACCTTCTTATCCAACTCTCCACCAGAAAGTACACACCTGTATTTCCCAAAATATCAAACTAATTCCATACTTAAGTCATTTGGCTGACAGTCTTTTGGACGTGACCCACTGCTGCATGTGTGTGTGTGCCTGGATGTCTGTGTGTGTCTGCTAAAACTAACACAGCTGATGAGCTGTATAAACATCTGAGCTGATCCCAGATATCTTTTTGTCCAGGAACAACATTTGAATCTGTAGGACAATGCCTGCACAGAGGCTACACAGCTGTGTGTACACACACACCGAGGTCCAGCTCAACCAGGGTCATCATACTCAAAACACAGCTCACAGTCGCCAGAAACACTTTACAACAGGAAGACAGTAGCTCCACACCAGGGAAATGTTAATGTTCCTGCAGTTTTTGACGTCTTTTCTCATTTTGTCATCGTTCTGTACAAACTCAGCACGCTCAGCAAACGAGTGTGTCTTGTTGTTCTCTCGATGAGATGCAAGCAGTATGTTGTAATTTGTGTATGTCAGCACTGATTGCCATGCTGCATTATGCAAAATCCTGAATGTAAAGCAGCCCATCTGTGATTGCAACTTCTGAGTCGAGAATAAAGATGCAAACTGTGGGTTAGATGTACAAAGGCTGTATGTTTCTAATATGCGTGTGTGCTGTGAAAAAAGGACACAACCAAACACATATTGCTGTGATGGGCTTGCTGTTTACAGTGTGGGCCATGTGGAGAGGGAGTTTTCTCCCACTGACGCTCATGCTCTCTCTGTCCCTTAAACAGACACTCTATTAGAGCTAACCTAATGGAGATGACTGCAAGCCAATCTTTAAACTCTGTGCCTGCAATACCTAACACACACACAGTCACAGTCAGGTGCCTTTCTTAAGCTTGATGATACATGTTTTGGCATCCAAATGTTTTTACAAGATCTGAAGAATTTCCAAACCCTATATGACACTGTAAACCTTTAATAAGCAAGAAAACTTAAAAAAAAAAATCAGGTCAGGCATAATTTACAAGTTTGAACCCAGAGATATACCATTTCATTTGTAGGCCAGATGTACAGCTCTGCAGAATTAATAATGGCAGCAATAATTTCTAGATGCTGGAGTAAGTCAAACACGTGCAAGTCACAAGCAAGTCCTAAATCAACCAATCAGGTCGAATTCTTACTATAAGTGAAGCAAGTCACAAGTCAAGTGATATGAAATTTAGTAGGGATGCCCCTAATATTCGACCATAAGTTAGTCGACCAGAAAGGTCATTAGTCAGTAAGATTTCATTGGTCGCTTAGTCACAGAAAAAACAAAAACAAAAACATGAAACTCTGTTAGGAGCTGCGCCTTGTCAAAATAAATCAAAACCTATATGACTAGACCATGTGGGAATTTAATTTGATAAGATAGACACAGGAAGAGGCCACACTCAGCAGTCAGCTTTACATCTGTTTCATGGACTTAAAAGCAGCGCCTGACCTCGCATTTTCCAGGCAGTTAAAGATACAGCATGTGTACGGCCCCTTATTTACAGGGCTAGTACCTGCCGTTATTACACAGGCTAGTTAATAACACATCGGACAGGAAATCCAAAGTGTGGGATCATTTTGAGAAGGTGAAGGACCAACCCAAGGTGATATGTAAACTCATCTT
>JAPZEB010000024.1:18653301-18664310 GCA_029783705.1 Chaetodon striatus | reverse complement strand
GTCACCCCTGGAGGTGATTACTGATTAGCATCAGGTCACCTGATCTGAGGGCTCAGAGTCATGCTCACTATTTTTATATCTCCTCATAAAACAGAAAGCTGAAGCATAAAAAGTTATTGACAGCTGAGTGAAGAGGAGCCGTTAGACTGGGTTATTATCGGGGTTATTTCTTCTCACTTTGAGCTCATTCAGAGCCAAATCACCCGAGTCTGCAGCAGCAGGGGAGTCTTAGCTAAGAAAGGCCTCTTTCATATTGGTCAGCGAGGCTTTATCGTGTCACAGATCTCATGACCACATTATCAAGCAGGAAATGTCTTGTCTCAAACTTCCTGGAGGGCAAATAAGGCCATAGCATCAAAAACGTGAGAAAATAGATTACATCCTGATTTTCTACTCAGCCCCTTAATTTAGAACATTAGATCCGTTTTTTAATAATGTCTTATAGGAAGAGGAATAAAAAAAAAAAATGTGAGGTACATGCTTATAGAGGCAGTATGTGTGTGTGTGTGTGTGTGTGTATGCTGGGTGATTAACTCAAAAAGAAACAAAGATCTTCTTTATTGGGATGCTCTCTGCTGTAATGGTTGTTTGATTGGAAGCCAGTGGCTGTATTGACAGGTGAAGTGGACTGATTAATGAGGGCTTAAGCCAGTAAGGATAACAGTCCTTCACATGGCTTATTTAACTCTAAAAGAGTGACTGATGGTCCACTGCAGGGGTGTCCTCTAAATCACTCCCCACTGAAGCCTCTAAACACGTTAATGGAGCCATTTATGCACATCTCTTCAGGAAACATTGATTCGGAGGATTTTAATACAACCCACTGCTTACTTTTGTTCTCAACGTGTGGATGCTACTACCACTACTTGAAGCTAATTATAACTAGATAATGAGAACCATGAAAATGTTCGATATTCAATCTTAAGGTCAGAACAGTTTTTAATTCTAATAGCTTACATAATAGGGGATACTTTTTTCCCCCAAAGGCACCAAGAAACTCAATACTAAAAGAAATATGCGTTCAACAAGAAGTAATTACTTTCTGGGTGGTAATTAATAACCTTAATAGTAACCCTGGGTCAAGAATGCATTGATACTTTTAATTTAGAAGTAAAAAATTATTTAAAGTGTTACAAAGTAGTACAAAGCACTTCCACTATAGAACCACTGTACCTTATAGCCAGCACTGGGCAAGCTGTCTATTACAGCCCATCGTATACTGCCGAATGCTAATCATTTGACCTAAGGTGCAGAGTTTTAAAGTAAGGCCAGAGCAGTAAAAGGAAAAGTGGTTTTAGTCAAAACAAAGCGTGCAGAGGAAGTGAATGAATATAGAGTATCAGTATTATGTCTGTCATGAGGGTCAAAGGTGACTTGTTTGGGGCTTGGTTGAAGCTCTAGTTTCAATTCAGTGGATCAGAATAGCTCAAATTGACACCAAGACCCATCTGCCCACTGAATTAATCCTCCACTCTCTTCCATTTGGCTGTTTTTTTGTTTTCTTTATCAGCTCCATCCATTTCTTTATTCATTCAGTTGACTTTTGAAAGGGGAGAGG
Organism: Chaetodon striatus; assembly: GCA_029783705.1. Lineage (NCBI taxonomy): Eukaryota > Metazoa > Chordata > Actinopteri > Chaetodontiformes > Chaetodontidae > Chaetodon > Chaetodon striatus. The sequence continues at coordinate 18,662,752 of JAPZEB010000024.1, read as the reverse complement.
TGACATGTCCCGGGGCATGTATGTGTTTTTTAAAAAATCCAGCGATTTCAAGTGTAACATTTGCAGACTGCAGGGTCACTGGCAGTTATATTTTCCCTCTCCCTCCTCTCTCTCTCTCTCTCTCTCTGTGAAATCGATCGTTTGTTTGTAAGGAGCTCAAACAGAGCGGGAGAAGGATTCAGAGCTCTGCTGGCAACGCGAGCAGAGCAGAAATGCTGCTGGGGAAAGAGGCAGGCAAAAGTCAGAAAACCTCCCCACTCTCACCGTCAGTGCACATGACCTTGGGGCCAGAGCGAGCTAGCGAGCGAGCGGGCGGAGGAACCGCCCAGCATGCGTTGGTGCATACACAGAGGAATTCGGAAGGCAGAGTGGAGTGCGGGTCTGCGAGCCCGAGCCCTCTTCTTAAGTGAGTGCAAATTAACTGAAATAAAACTTTTAAAGGTCAATATAAATTTGATTTGTTGTCTACATATAAACGTTAATAACATTAGAACAAAGTTCCCCTGCTCTTTGAAAAAGGCTGCTCTGTTATGTTAATCTGTTTGGCTGTTCAACATGAAGGGCAAGCAACAGGTGAGGAGCCTTTGTGTCTGTGGCCCCGCAAATAGAGAGACCGTAACGAAACAAAGACAGTAGTCGACAGTAGCTGACACTGGCTATCAAACAAACAGCACAGAGAAGATGTCTGCCAAGGAAACAGCCTCTGGTGAGACACACAGAATGAAGGAAAAGGGGGAGAATAGAGCGATAGCGAGAGAAGATGACAGAATGACACACAGGGGACAGACATGTTTGTTTTTGTGTGTGTGAGCCTGCCTGTGTGTGCAGCGAACACGCTACTGTTTGTACACTCTCTGTCTCTTCCTCTTGCTCAGTCATAGCCGTCTCAGTGGCGACTGAGGCGGTGGAGCCCCACGGGGGTCAGCCATGTAAGGAACATAAAAGGCCAATTTAATTTAGCACGTCCGCGGCTACAAAGTATTTTAATTCCGACAGCTGTGACTGAGGAGTTAATATTTGACTTGTCAGAAGTGGGGCCGGGGCCAGTGAATCATTGTAATTCTCATTAAGAGGCTCTCCCCCAGCAGCACCCTAATGCAGAATAATGAAAGTCAAGACGGAGTGAGCTTCTAATGCCAGTTGAGGCCTATCTTTTAATATTCCCCTCTTGATGGATTAGGGAAGCGGGAAATTCATCTTGGATCATAGGGCCTAATTTAATAAGGGATCATTCCAGGAGTATTGCATTTTATAATAATGTCATTTAAAGTGTCGTCTTCCATTTTTACTGTCCCATATGTATGCTTATATAATGGTGCCGGAGGGATGTGTTTTTACAGTGCTCGGATCTCTTCTGTGTCCACACACCCCCTCCAGACCACACTGCACTGTCTCTCTGCGGTCTGCAGGCTCTCAACTCAGGTTTTCATTTCATATTTTGGTCATAGAGCCAATTGAGCGAGCAGTTATGAGAAGTTCAGTTACTCCAGCATGTTGCTGTTTCCCCAAATTATTTCTAATTGTATTTAGGGGAAATCACTGTGATATGAGTGTTGGGATTGTAAATATCACCCAAAGGAAATATTATAAAGATACATTACATTTGCTCCATCACAAGCTCCTAAAACCTCTCTCAAAGAGGCAGCGCTATATTTATCCAACCCACTCACAAAAGAAAAATGGCTTTTAGGGAATAAAGTAAACAAACGTGACTAATATGAAGAAGTGTTGACGTTAGCAGCGGCACAGAGAGCACGCAATTATACCTTGTAAAGGCTGGTATGAGTGAAAAATGCTGAATGTTACTGAAAATGCTTCTGTGAATGCATTCCTGTTTTTTATAAACATGCAAGGCTCAGCAGGAAAACAATCTCAATACAATTTTTGTCATTTAGAATTTTCAATTTTGCACATATAACATGTTAAACAAGCCTTAAACTAAGTTAACACAAAAAGATTATAGTAATGCTTTTATTAGCAGTGGAGCAGGTCTGTATACCGCGCTCTGCAGGCCCAGAATATCATATTGCTTATTGTTCTGCATGTAACCTGCCACCACAATAACATGTAATACTGTTTATTGGTTGACAGCAAATGAAACCCACCTACCAGCACCTGTAAAGCTTCTCAACAAACACATTGTAGTATTTTGTTGGTTTAATTCATACAAAAACTGACAAGTAAGAATGAAAGTTTGCCATTTTTGGGGAGGCTATATCTTGGCCGGGTGCAGTGATTTCCTCTAGTCTAAGCTAGTTGCCTGGCAACTGCCCAGAGCCATTAAATAGTCCAGCAAATTTTCACTTTAAGGCCCAAACACACCAAACCATCATTAAAGAACTAGTAAAAACGAAGGCTAACCATTGTGTCACCTCACTTCATCTGTGGTTCAGCCAACGTTCAGATAGCACGCATGTTCTGCACCTGCATTAAAGGGAATATCTCTCCATAGCAGCAGGGGGCAGTAGTCTGTATTTGTCATTAAAATAGGGAAACCAGGAAAATGACAGGACAGATTCAATATGCAAGTAAGACAGTTTGCACACTAACAACTCAAACTGATGTTGAAGGATGAAGTGATAGTGCCGTGCACTAGCGAACAGTTACGAACCATTTCTGCTAAAGAGCTCAAAAGCTAAGAAAAACAGTCTCAGCTGTTACGATCTCATGCCCTCATGACTTAAGTTGTTTGTCTGCTGTCCTCACTTCCGCTTCTGTTCTCGTGCACTGAGCTGAATCACTAATGGGCTGCGCCGTCTCCAATGCTGAGCATTCGACATGCTAAATTGGCCGAAAAAAAGCTGACGAGGGTCGACGAGGGTCGACTAGTGCCAGCGGTGCAGAACACACACGCAAAAATAGGGCGACAGACAATCCCTGGTGGCCCAACATTGACCAACAGCCAACCATTGGTTTGGTGCGTCAGGGCCATTACACTTCAGAGGTGATGGTAGGTGGATTTAACTACCTTTAAACAGAGCCAGGCTAGCTGTTTCCCCCATGTCCCGCCTTTATGCTAAGCTAAGCTAATCTAACTGACTTCAGCCGTAGCCTTATATTTATCATACAAACATGATGGTGGTGTCAATCTTCTCAACTCTGCGTCAGAAAGTAAGTAAGAGTATTTACCAAAAAAAGTTAAACAACTTCTTTAACATTTCCTCAAGTGTTGCTGTATCTCAACCCATACCTCCCACCTTCCATTGCACATAATATGGTGGACAAACACTCATTGTAAATTTGACAAATATATAATGCAATATAAAACAAGAACACCACAAACTCGTGCCTCTCTGACAGTCTCATCGACAGCTGAACATTAAAAGCTTCTCGAGAGATATATATAATGAGATATATTGATGACGATGCCGTTACGTTGGCCATAGTAAAGAAAACACAATGTCAGAAAGGAAAACCAGGCTGTCATGAGTTACAGTATAAAAGTTCTTGTCATGAACCTTTACAGATCTTTTAGTCTTTGTATTTCTAGCTTATTAGCTGGCATGCAACTGAAATCAACTCCTGTCCCCAGCATCTCTTAGGTGGTCCTACAAAAGCACTTCCAGCACACTGTGCGTTACATGTGACCCTTTTAAAGGGTCCCTGTCATCATTAAGATAAGAGGCAGTCTCTCAAACATGCTTTAGCTCAACAAAGTGCTTCCTCTTTGGCACACTCATGTCTTTTGCACCTCCTACTACTTTCTCCAACATACTCTTCTCGCTATCTTTTCTGCTCATATCACTGCCCTTGTCCTCCTTACTCTGCCGTCTCCTTCTGTGGGACTTTCTTTATGTCTGCCCCCCCCCTCTCCACATTCCCCGCTCTTTAGTCCACTGAAGTCCAAATTCAATGTCAGCCAGTCAGTCAAAGTCACAGTTTCAAATCTAGTTTATGAATAGTGCTGCCGGTTGAGAGATATAGTTGTTTTCAATCCGCTTGCTTCCTTCCTCTCTATAACACAACCAGTTATCTACCACAGCAAGTGTCAGCTATTTTAGGATGCATGCGATATTCATTCTCTACACATGTGTCACTTCCTTGAAAATTTTTTTTTTCCATTGCAAAACAAAAAGAGAGGAAAAGTTTTGCACGCTGCACAGACCGCAACCCGGTGTTAAACTTTTAAAAAGATTCACTCTCTTGAAGCTGTTTCCCATTCTTCCCCGTGTCTGATTTGCAAGTCCTAGTCATCGAGGAAACCACTGAGTAAACACTATCTTGCATCAAATTGTGTGTAATACCAACAGCTACACTGACAAATTCGAACAGCCGCTTTCTTTGTTTAGTTTATATCTAGAGGATTAATATAAAGAGTCTGAAAAACAAGAGTGTGAGAAACTCAAAGAGACAGAGAGAGACTGTCACACACTGAGAAGCAGCGATATCACAGGAGGGAGGGAGCGCGAGCGAGGGCCAAGTTGCGAGATCTATTTTTACATCCCATTTCAGAATGAGATAGTGTCCTTCTCTCACACCTCCCGCTGTGGAGGAAGCTAATGCAGGCCTATTTAATTAGACGTTGGCAGATTGTTGAGCCAACACTGTAATCCAATAGAACGTCGCACCACTATGGGGTCCTGCCTCCTCCGATGCCTCCTTGGCCCCATAATGCAGCTCAGTCAGCTCTTCGCATTTTGTCTGCCCTTCTCTCAGCTTGTGACATCAATTTACATTAGCCTGCATTGAAACAAGATGCATTCTTCCCACCAGTGACTCACCCAAACACACACACATACACACACACAGCCCACTCAACCTACTCCTCCCAGTTGAACTTGACATGGTCCCCCACCATTATACATTACCTTTCATGCTCATCTTATTAGCCTATAATAAGGCATGTGTACATGTGTGCATGTGTGCTTGTGTGTGTGCGCGTATTTATCTTCCATCCTCCAGGACGGCGACTTACATGCACTTGCCTAAGGAGTAAATTACCATAGCAATACAGCTGTCAATACTGCTGTATCAATGAGGGGACACAAGTGGCAGGATCAATGAAAACATCTGAATAAGATGCCCTGGATGACAGACACTTTCCTGCTTTAAAATTCTATTACTGCTAAAGCGCTTGACCTCTTGCTCCCATAATCTGCTGCCCTAAAGACTTATTAATATACAGGAGGATACTCGGGATAGGTAAACTTTAATTTTCATGGATAATGCTTTAACAGGGAATTAGAGGATGCATACAGTAAGTGATTGCATAATGACTCATTATAAGGATTACTACAATCTGATGTGACGCTGTTAAAAAAAATGCAGGAGGTGCTTGTGTGGAAATTAAAAAGTGCAATAAAGGCATTGATCCAACAGAATCATATTTTGTTCAATATTTTTTGAGACATTTTGTGTTTGATTTATATTGTTGAAAGGCAGGAAAGATGCCACTTATACAGTGCACATTATGGAACAGATACAGGAATGGATACAGACATTTATTGAACAACAGAATTCAGTGGTGGAATATAACTAAGTACATTTACACAAATTTGAGGTACTTATACTTTACTGAAGTACATCCATTATATGCTGCTTCATACTTTTACTATTACTGCTTAATATTTTCCCTATAAAGAGCCTGGTAAATGGACCTGACTTGTATAGCACCTTTCTAGTCAGCCGACCACTCAAAGTACTTTTTACGCTACGAGTCACAATCACCCATTCACACACACATTCATGCACACACACCGATGGAACAGCTATCGGTAGCAATTTGGGGTTCAGTATCTTGCTCAAGGATACTTCGACATGTAGGCTGGAGGAGCCGGGGATCGAACTGCCAACTCTACCTCTGAGCCACAGCTTATATGATGCACTGTTATAAATGAAACTACTCAAAAGTATATAGAAAAAACTATTCAAAAGTATATATGAAATAGCTAAAAGTAGCTCCACCTCCACTAAGTACAACAGTAAAATGCCACTTACACATTAATGCAGGTTTTGTTTCAAAATTGGGAGGTACACATATGAAGCTGTCAGAAATTTTTTAGCATTAAATACATAATTCCCTGCACTCTGGTGAATTTATACGCACCAATTTGTGACTTTTCTGCATCAAATTCTGGTGTAACTATCTCCACTACATTCATGTTTTATAAGTGGGACAAATGCACATGTTTTAAATATTGAGGGAGATGTGTCCCCTACATCTCCTCTAAAATCTACACCTGTGAATGTCATCAGTAATAATAATGATCGAGTAATGTAGATTATAATAGAATAAGAGTCACAGCGGCTATTTTCATGCATTGTGAGTGTTTTTACTTTTAATACATTTTGCTGATAACACTTATATACTTACACTTACACTCAGTGTGTGGTGTTAAGGAGCATCTATTGGCAGAAATAGTATGTAATATTCAGAACTGTGACAGTCGTTGTGTTATAGTTACCTTAGAATGAGCCATTTATATCGACATATGGAGCGGGTCCTCTTCCGTGGAGTCCACCATGTTGTGCTACAGTAGCCCAGCATGAACAAATTTAACACTGCTCTAGATCGGGCCATTCATGTTTTCGTGTTGCCCATTGTAGATGTCTTCCAGTTTCAGTTCTGCAAACTCATGACCAGATTCCACTAAATCCTACACACTGGACCTTTAAGTGACTTTTTTTAAGATAGATAATTTTTAAATTGCAGTGTTGCTACGTTTACTAAAAAGTGACAGTAGAAAGCTGACAGGAAACAAGGGAAGAGAGATGAGGGATGATGTGCAACACTTCGCCAATCTTTTTTTTTTCTTTCTCCCATTTACAGTGTTGTCTTTATACTTCTCTTTCTTCATACAGCAATAACCGCTTTCAGACAGCATAAACAACAAGCTTGAGGAAAATAGTCAATAACAGATTTAAGTTGTCTGATCTTTGAGAAATAGTTTCCCTATATGTCCCAAACTAACTTGAACAGATGGGTACTACAGAATGGTTTGCATATTTAATGAGTCTAAAGAGACCAAATCTTAAGTTTTTAAACATAAATCATCAACTTTACATCGTCATGTTGAATATGGCACGTTGTCAGATTCTCTGGATGCTCCCTGTAATAAACTTTGCCTGCTGACAGGTTTTCCAATAGTTCAGGGCAGTCTCATATAATGAATATAACATGTTGTTAATGTTTACAGATTCCTTAGGTCGCACTCTGACACGAGCACAATGCATTTCTCATAAAGTTTTGATGTGTTTGAATGCAACTACTGAGTGAAAAAGTGTAAGTAAATTGCAGCCAGCGAATCCATCATAGAGTTGTATGTTTTCTAACATCACTAAGATGTATTGATTTCTGTACTGCACATACTCAGATTTATGGCTATGTGAAAACAACTAACAGCTTTATGAGTATAACATTTACAGTACACAGGTGATTGATGCTTGTACTGAAAACCAGGGGCTATTTTCCATCACATCTAAACTTTGCTTTTACCACACACGTCTGTCACAAGTTCAATGAGCATTCAAATGCGGTTGACAGATATATAAATGGTCATAAATGCTTCCCTGGACAAAATGTTGAAAAAGCGTTTAACCCCGGAATGAATGATCCTGGACCTCCCCGGATTTAGCCACATTAAAAAGACACTTGAGCATCCTGATACAAATATTGGGTGATTTGTCGGCTTTTTTGTCATTTCGTGACATTTTAAAATGACATTTTGTAAACTACAGACAGCGTGAATACAATCAATATGAGATGAGTTAGGCCTGTGTTTCCAAGAGGCTTTTTGTAATTTAAGAGTCTGTGTACAAACATCTGATGATTGAAAAGCAAGTACTCGATTATACTCACACACAGATGATTGGATCTTACCAGCTTGTAAATACAGAGCGGCATGGGCCAAATGTTTAACATTTACTGTGTGCCCCTCATCACTCTCCCTCTCTCTCCCTCTCTCTGTCTTTGCATTTCATTTTGTTCTCTTTTTCTCTGAGACCACAATGCACACACAAAAATGCACACAAACTCACCCCACAGTGCATCCAGAATGCACCAAATGTCACCTTTTTTCCGATGGAAACAATAAAATCCCCTCAGAGCTACGAATGCCCACAGGCCTCAACACATACACCCTTGTTATGTCTTCTTCCCAGGGCAGGGAGTTATACATTATGTTATCTCCCTAATCTGCAAACCAGCTGCAAGTGGAAATGAATTAATAACAAATAAAATGCACCCAGTACATAAAAATGTGTAGATTGCCCTGGGGCACCTAAACAGGAAACAGTGAAACAATTAGACTTTTTGTTTTGTTCTGACCTCTGTTTTGTTTTGTTCTACTTAGCTGCTGAATAGAAGGAGCTGGAGATAGAGACTGTTGTTTTTCTCCGTCTGTAATCACCACAGTTAAGCCTCCCTGGTCATAGCAGGGGTCAAATCTGTGTGAACACCCACTTTTCATCCTACAGTGAAATTAAATACAGTGTTACAGTCGAGCTCTATGAATGCTGTAATTCTCTGCTGAGTGCAACCCACACCAAGTGCTGCGGTTAGCCACCCAGGCCTATACGGTGCACGCATGTGATAACAGGCAGCGATATGGCGTCCTAATTGCTGGCCTGAGTGCTATTGGAGGGAGTTTTCAGCAGGTTTCTTTTTCACTTTCGCTCCATTTGATGTCTTTGAAGTTGGTCTTTTATCTGCCGTTGCTCCTGATGGCTGTTGTCTTTGGTGCGGTGCTGTGTGCGCCCTGCTCTTTGAGCACTCCTAACATGTAACAAAGGCAAGCCCTTAGAGAGAGAAGAAGAGAAAGGGAGCTCTCTCACATACTTTCTCACATGAATTCATACACGCACAAGTGTAGATACAAACAGTATATACAATCACATTTAGCCACAGCCACTCACATGCAGAAAAAGTGGCTCTGCTGTCAGTAAAAACTGCTCTGTGTGATTGTTTAACTTGCCCTAATTTGATAAAGGGCCAAGTGCGGGAAATGAGAGAGTAGTGTATTTGTCTCGGGGGTTGTAGTGGGGTAAATATAGCAACAAGACAGCACCAGTTGATATGAAGGATTCCATGGTGTGGAGTGCTGTTGTGACTCACCAGGCTATGGTGATCCGTGTGTGTATGTGTATGTGTATGTGTGTGTGTGTGTGTGTGTGTGTGGGTGGGTGTGTTTGCTTACATGCATTTGGATTTATACATGTCCAGTGTTGGTTTCATTCATTTGATGAACTTGAATAGAATTGGCCCACTCTCGACTCCTCCAACATGGTGTACAATAATCCATTACAACAGAGACAGTGTGTGTGTGTGAGTGTGAGTGTGTGTGTGTGTATGTGAGTTGAGGAGGGAGGGAGAGACCAGGGGAATGCATGGAGCGGGTGAGAGGAAAAGACAGTGTGGAAGAAGCCAGAGAGAGAGAGCCTGCATGGCCGGCTCCCGGCTGGCTGCGTGGGGGTGTGTGTCTTAAGAGTGTGTTGAGAGGAGAGTGAGAGCGCC
>JAPZEB010000024.1:18616678-18628574 GCA_029783705.1 Chaetodon striatus | reverse complement strand
CCTCACTCCACCGCACCCCTCCATCCTGCAGGCTCACAACACACTAGCCCACTCCCCTGGGTAGCAACCTAGCTGTAGAGTCTGCACTGTGTAACACGCACACACACAAAATTCACCTCACAAAAGGCATCACACCAGTCCTCTCACATAGACGATCAAATGAGGGAGTTAGTCCAATGGTCCCAAACAAAGACTAGTTAAACATCAAAGAGTTGTCCCTTTTCTTTTTTTATCCATCTGTTAACAAACTGGGAGTAACGACACATAAAGCCTGTTATATTATAGCTTTGACTTGAAAGTAAGTTGTGCTTTTCGACATAGTATGAAGAAGGGAAAAGGAGGAATCTCTCGGGTGTTCTAATAAGTGCATCAGAAACACCTCAAGCACACGGATTTAATTTAAATCAGAAAATAAGAAAGAGCATGCACACTCAAGAGTTCATCATTCTCATAATTATGATTATAAAGAGAGGCGACTTTGTTTTTCCAATAACTCTCAAATTTGTAATTTCTGCAGACATTAAAGGCATATGAAGTCACCTGTGCATATTTTTCTACCCCTTCATCCAGATGAAGTAACTGGTTAAATTAGTGGGATGTTAAATGGACATACTGTAGCTCTTAATCACTATCAAGATACCAAGAATCTGACTAGTGTCTAATAAAAGGTAACAGCTTTTCTTTTCTAGTTATTTGTATTTTCTCTTGTTTACCTTTTTGAGTGTGGAGGTGGGAAGATAAAACCTGTTTTCTGTGAAAAGGTCCTTAAACTGCGGCGTTGTTAGCATTTTATATGTTGGTAAAATAGACAAATTGGAGGAAATTTATTTTTGTTTTAATCTGCATAATATGTTTCATTAGCTGGCTACTCATTGTGGTACACAAGAGATGGACACTCTTACTTTACAATAAAAATGACTGTAACACATAATAATAGTTTAGTTGTAAAATTGTGGAATAATCACAGTTTGCTTTTTTCTCCAGATCTTGCAATAAACATGATTCTTATCCAGAGCTCAAGAACATTTGAAGATGCATGATTCAGTGTTCCTAAAATAACAGATGTATACATTCTTATTACAGCATAAATCCTTCACGTTTAGGCTATATAGGTTTTGGAATTTAACAAAAGTTGATTCAAGTTTTTTTGAAGTTTCCAGCTCTAATCATTGAGAGTGCTGACTATTTTTTTCTATTTGAAAGCTGTTTGAATGAACGCAAATCTTTGCGATTAATTTAAGTATCATAGAGAGCACACTAGTTACTTTATATGTGTATACGAGAGACAGAATTTGGCTGTTTGAAGACAGAAACCTAGCAGAAGTATGACACTCCCACTGCTATTTCTTTTGTAGAGACACACTTGCAATGTTTAGCAAATAAAACCTCTACAATGCCGAAGACTAATACCATGTAATCAGCCCTCATTGTGTTCACTTTATGACAGTGAAAAGCCTCATCCGTCTGGCCAGACCAAGAGAAAGACAGAGAGAGAAACGCTTTAGCTCTGGCATAGGAAAATGAACACCAAATGTATCTCTCTCTCTTTCCTTCCTGCCTTCTCTCTGTCTCTCTCTCCTATTTAAGCTTCTTGAAGTTCTTCCAAATTGGGTTTTAAATGCCAATTAGGAGGTTGAATGTAGTAAAATAAAAGCAAATGCAGGCAGGATGGCCTCACCTTCTGGCTGGTTAGGCTTCAGAGAGAGCCGAGCCGGACCTTTGGCTCCCAGCGAGGCTTTGAGAGAAATATCCTGCCTAATGAACACATTAATTAGAACCATAACTATTTATAAGATGATAATTAGAAACGAAGGGAGGTAAACTGGGCTTTTCCTGCAATTAATGGAGGATTAATTACGGGAGCTAATGAAGTGGATTTTTGAAACGCGTGGAGGTGAAGTACAGAGATGTGCAGCTCGCTTTGTGATCACTGGCATAATTATTTTCTCCAGCGCCAAAGCGTTTGAGGCCCTGGTCCTCGCCGGCTCAGGCCGGCTAATAAGCATCATTGCATCGTTATATATGCACTTATAAAGACTTGCCACTGAAATGACTGTCTAATTATTTCTAATTGGCAGGCCCTGTGTGTTGTCATTGAGCTGTTTGGAGCCGCAGCGGAGCCCTGGGTCTAATAACGCTCTGGGCGGAGAAGGAGGGGGGAGAGAGAGATAGAGAGACAGTGATACATAGAAAGGGAGAGAGTAAAGAGGAGGGGGGCTCTACCAGTTGCCTGCTGCTCCTAGCCGGACCTGCACATTGCCCCCCTGTGCCACTCGCCCAGCAGGACAGCGGGTCTTAGAATGACGCCCGGTGCACTCTGAGGTCACCTTGCCAAGTAGCCGATTAGCAAAGTTTTATTTTATCTGTGCTTATTTTCCCCCTTTTAATTAACAGCTTCTGCTCTTAATTTATGCACAGATAAACGCCACCGTCTGTCCACAGTTTTTCTTTTCACTCTTAAACATGCTACACACACACACGCATACACACACACACACACAGAGGGAGGGAGGTATGTTTATGTGCTGTGTGTGATTCAGTGGCCAGGTTTTGAGCCAGTCCGTAGAGACCCATGCTTAGAGAGCATGCATGGACAAACCTCAGTCAGGCGTGTTTACCTTGTACTCTACTTATGCTCTGGCTCAAACCATATGGACACCATCGTTCTGTGGGACGCAGAGGAAGCTTGTGCAGACTTATAGTTGGTCTTTACAATATGCTGGCAAAGTCACATTCAGACCAATACTTCCTACTTCACATTTATCAGCGGCTTTATCAAGTAAATATATGCATGTGTACAATAAAAATGTTCATTATTGGAGGCATTGATCTCCATTTAGGCTGCGTCCTATTCTCATGTAAGTCCTTGCATGTTTGAGAGTGTATGTGTTGCGGGAGTGTTTGAATGATGGCCTAGGATTATGTGTGCGAGCACCTCACTTAACTCGTCCTAAGCAGAGCCATGTGCGTCGTCCTGCCAAAAAAACACTCCTTCATTCCCCCCTCTCCCTCTCGGACAACTTGAGAGCAAATTGCCAGCTAATGGAACCACTGCCTGCACTTGTCAGTTCACTTTGGACAAGCAAAGGAACCACACAAGCACACACACTGCCGCACACACACACGCACACAAGCATGTGGTTTCACTCACACGTTTAGTAATTTATTTGTGGAAAAAGAAGAGAAAAATGAGAGAGAATGGCAGAGAAATGAAACAAGGATCATGTGCGCCTTGACTGAAACCTTGACAATCTTTTTGAAAGTAATGAAACACTTTCTCAGCATGCGCATGAGTTTTTCTATTTGAAATTTGTCTTCCTTTTTTGTTCTGTCTATCCATTCGGGTTTTGGCAGAGTCGAGGACATGAGGAGGAAGTGGAGATAGATGGATCGCCCAAAGGATACGTGGCCAACTGTCGTATGATTGGCTGAACAAAGAGCAGAACACTTCTGTGACTGGTTGAACAGAGAGCCCGACGTAGCGATTTTGGCTTGAAATCAAAGCAGGAAAAAATGTAATTATTTTAAATGCAGTCAACAGTTTTGCTGGAGTGGAAGTTTGCCAGATTTCTCTGTAAACTCTGTGGGATATTGACACTCAGAAAAAGTGGGATAACAAAGCGCGCACCCCTGTCTCTCATGTGCTACTGCAGATGTGTGATGAATGACATTTATGTCATTACTGTAACATGTGGCATGATTTGGATCCTGCTTTCAACAGCGCATATCAAATCAACCATGGCTATTTTTACTAAACACTAAAAAGGATTTAGATTTTATGAAATAGATAAGAAATGTTCCTTAAAAAATAGAAATTATATTGACTTTGGGTGCATTGGCAATAACGTTCTGTAGAGATAAGAGTAAAGAATTTACAGTTTTGTGAATGATGTATACACATACAAATAGTATAGTCACCCTATAACATTTAACATGACCTATGCAGAGTTTTTCTGACATAATTCAGGGAATGGTGACCGGAAAAGCTTTTTATATTTCTGTGTTTATTGTTTGCAAAACGGGTCGGTGTCGCAGTGCAGCTATGCTTCACAAAAATCACCCTGTCATGCATCGATTAGTAAAAGAAGATAAAATCTGGCTTCTTTATGACCGCGAGAAGCGACAGATGTAGTGGAGGGCAGAGTCTTTTTTTTTTTCCCCTCAGAGGGTGGAGTGTTTTCTCTTTCTATTCATTTCTTGATCTCTCTCTCTCTGCGTTCGTCTCCCTCTCCTTGTTCAGTCTTGACAGCAGTTCTTAAAAAAATGATTTTTAGAAACTTCTTTATGAGACAAGCCTCTGTTCTGTCAGAAGACAACTTTATGTTATTCCACTGAAGAGGGGAAACTAATAGTTTTTTACAGGGCGCTATTCCAGTTGTGTCTTGGGTGTTTAATTAAGTGTAGTTTCCCTTTAGTAGTGGAATGTGTGTCTGCTTTTTGTCGGCCCGTTCCTCGGTGCCTTTTACAGTCCACCCACATGGTTTGTCTCAGCGTTTATGATTTTTCTTATACCGGAGTTGTGAGGTTCCTAAATCACTTAAGCACACGGGGCCGAGCAGTCCACATTTAAACAATAAAAGGCTGTTATGCTAAGGGCCCTCAGATCTCCTACCACTTCATAAATACATGCGTATAAAAGGCAGAAAAATACATCTTCCCTGACCAGAGAGAGAGGGAGAGCGAGCGGCTGAGAGCACACCTGCTAATTGGAGCCAGCTTGATGTGAAGCACGGCTGTCTGCTCTGTCCTCTCCATAAGTCCTAATCGTTTTTTCTTTTCATTTTCATTCTCCCACTTTTTTGTTACCTTGGTCGTTCTTGACTCCCCAACTTTTTTTCCTTTATCTTATCGTTATTTCTCCTTCCATAGCCCCCTGCTGTCCTTCACCTATTGTCTCTCCTTGTGTAGTTTGCGCTCCCTCTCCTCCTCCTCCTCCTCCAGTCCTTCAACTTTTTCTCCTTCCCTGCCTTCCACCTTTGTACAGATGGAGGCAATGACAACCAAAACAACTCTCTCCTAACTCGGCGTAACTAATTGTTCCGGGCCGTGATGGATGGAAGGAGGGAAAAAAGTGGGTTTCGATTGCGTGAGTGGCTGTGAGTGAGTTGGCAAGTTAGCACCTAGTCTAAGAGTGACCTTCACTTGACCTTGTGTCTGGGCTGAGTGGCTGAGCCAGGGCCCCCCTCGGCTCCAGCTGCTAATGGGTGTCATGTCGAGCTTCGGCTGCACGGAGGTCAAAGGTCGCGGGTGCACACCAGACGGCCAAGTTTAGGATTGCGATGAGGAGACTGAGTGACACTGGGCATATGCGCCAATGAAGACGCCGGGTAATCAACACAGCAGCGACACACTCACACGACTGTGCACATATACACACATGCACATGCAAACACATGGAAACCCCATCTTGCTGCAGAAAGTCATCTTTTCCCTCATCGTTGGCTGGCCGTTGTAGGTTCATATAGATCTGAGGGGTCTGTGAAGGCCTTTGAACTCTGCTAAATGACTTGACCTTGTGGCTTGTGGCTGTAACCGTGTGTGTGTGTGTTTGGGTGGGTAGGGGGGGGGTGGTAGTGAGTGGGTGGCCTGCATGGGGTCTCATTTCTGCTTCACAGCGTAGCAGGGCATTGCAGACGTTTGTGTTGACGACTGCTAAATTAAAAGCAAACTGAAGATTATGACAAATCTAAACATTGCTTTTATGAAGCAGAGGGGGACGAAGAAAAAACATTTCTGTGAATCTTTCATGCTCTGTCTTTGCTGTGTTAATTGTGCTCACAATCAGCTACTTTGCAGCGATTTCTTGTGTGTTATTTAGTGTGTGTGCGTGTATGTATATTTATGTTTCTGTGTGGGTGTGCATGGTGGATGACTGAGTCTGTGTGTGTGTGTGCGTGCGTGCGTGCATGTACTGTGAACCGAGGGAACAGATAATGTGGCTGCTTGGAAGGAGGAAGCAGCTTGGGAAATGATTTCAACAGCTCTCATAATTAGAGGAATATCATAAATTAAACTTGTGTCTGCCGTTGCGTTTGAAGAGCACTCAAAAGTAATAAATTCTGGATGGTTAACATATTTGCATTCCATTCAGCAGGCAGCGTCAGGCAGGAACAGCTGTTTTCCACGTCTTTTGGCAGCAGGAAATGCACATTGCTCACTCAAGGTGCTTTTAGACACATTGAAATGGCAGAAAAAAGAAAAGTGACTTTTAACTTGAACATGAAGCTGCTGCTGTGTGCTCTGTCACTGGAAATAACTCGGCGGGGAACAGCGCATTAATGAAGTTCTTCAAATATGGATCTTCTCACTTTCAATAGGCCCGTTTCTTTTTCAATCTGTCTATTGCTTGGAAAAGTCGACTGGCAAGCTTTTTTGTAGTCTTTGTGTTTGTATGTATATGTGTGTGTGTGTGTGTGTGTGTGCGTGTGTGTGACTGGAGATACTCAAATCTAAGGTTTTACCAATACTTGTACCACCAGCGGTGTGGGTTGGTCAAGGCTGTGTAGAAAAGTAAATTGTAGATACAAAGAATAAATAAAGATTTGAAACTAACTGTAGGGTTTCAAAATGCCTGTTTAGTATTTACAAGAACACTTAGTTTTATTTCGAAGAAGTTGATTAGAAAACTGCAATTTTGCATTGCAATTTTTGAGGTCAGTTTAGGCCAGAGAGCACTATTTATTTGTTTTCACAAATTGTCTATATGGCAACATCTCAATTTAATCCATCCAACATTACACAGTTTTTGCCAATGCTTTACAACCTTAACATTCTACAAAACAAGAGTTGGACAAAGTGTTGTGTGACCTTCCATCATTTTCCCCTGATGAAAGGAGACATGTTGGGCTCTGCTGACAGAAATACCTCCAGGTGTACCGACACAATCGCAAACCAGGGTTCCAGGGGATCTTTCTAAAAGTCGTAAAAGGCATTGAATTTGTTAATCTAAAAATAAGGCCTTAATTGATATTGAGATGTCTTAACTCAATCTTTCAAAAGTAAACGCTAAGACATAGCTGTTGGCGATTTATCGAGTATACTTGATGTATTGTGGCTTGTTCCACATGAAATGTATAAAATGACAAGAACATCGAATATAAATGGACTCTCCCCCTCTCACAGACACACTCACAAGAAGACAGAATCACAAACGTGATATGTCACACACACTCCTCCGACCATCCAGATGACTTTCCCTGAGCGATAGCAGGCAATGTATGCTTCTGATGTGCAGGGCTTCAGAACGCTACTATTTAGTTACATTTTGCCATCATGGAGCAGCACTGTGACTTTCAAATACTATGGACACATGGACTGGAGAGCTGCTAGTTTGTTGAATGGGAAGTAGGATTTTATAAATAGTTTTTCTGACATGCATTGTAAAATCTCAAAATAATTGGTAACATTCGTGTTTTTCTTAACCATTTAACCCTTGTTTTTTTAACTCATGTTTTCTCTGTCATCATGTTTGATCTTAAGTTTAATTCTTAGTAGCTTTAAAAAACTCTTAATCCTAGCTTACCTTAAGCTGTAGGTACCCTGGCTAACATGACTGACAAGAGTGTGGACGAAATAACTGTACATGGGGTCCTTTGACCTTCCAGCGCAACTGACGGAGGCAGTAACAAAATCTAAACACATGTTCAGCTGCAGGTGCATGATAGACACAGGTGTGAAAGGTGATGTGCCTCGGCTGTCCACTTGTGTCCACATTACCAAAATGCATCTTAAAATCAAGTGTGAACAGGATCTTAGTTACATCTTTGTCAAAATGACTGAGTGCGCAGATTTTATGAGCAAGTGCATTTGTAGATAGTTGTTTAGCTTAAAAAAGGATATGCACAGATGTCTCTAGAGAGGAATTTCAGCTTTTCAGAAAGATAAAAAAGACAAATACACTGTTCACTGGAGGATGGAGGCACAGAAGCCTCCCTGGAGGCTCTCTATATTGACACATGTAGGTGAACATAGTAAAAATTATGGTAAGGTGCAAAACTTTAAATTCAGTAATTCCAATATTAAATCCTTCCCACTTTATAATTATCAGTCATTTGTATTCCATATTATTAATATAATATCAAGCCAGGAAAATTAGATGGTAGTTTTTAAACATAACAATACACCTGCCAGTCAGCGTCCCATGATGACTCTTGTCCAGCTCTTGGTGTATTGTTGGTAAGTAAGACTCTGGTCACATGGGTCACTGTTGCCAACATCCACTGAAATGCGATAGGGTTAAAGTTGCTTAGCCTTTAATCACTCCTGCGCCACATTGGCCTAATGGACAGGGACGCTGCTCGGGCCATCACTGAGAACATCACTTGCTGTGTGGTGTTTACTGCCACAGGACAAATACAATATGGGCACGAACTTTGTTTTGTTCTCCCAACAGAGCATGGCGGTTGGGGAAATGAAGAAACAATATGAATATGGTGAAGATAAGGTTAAAGGAACAGTGAGGATAATTGGTCTTTTTGTGTGAGTGTGTGTATGTGTGTGTGTGTGTCCACGTGTTCCCCGTCCCCACCCTGCGTAGTATGAATAATGATTTAAATGGGGTCAGATTCCATTGGAGACGTTCACCTGTATCTGACACTAGTGGTATCGCGTAGCTGCCATTAATGTCCAATTTTCAATGAAAACAGAAATAGAATACAGACCGATAAGGGTAACACACCATCCAGCTTCACACCCGACCACATAATTACCCCAATGGGCTGTGGTGAGGGATCATATCCTGGCGCGCACTGGGGGGTCAGCGGCGATAAGCTTCAGCTCGGCTCCCAACATGCAGCATAATTACTCTATTGATAATTCACCAGGAAAACGGTCCCAGCCAATTGCAGAGCCCCGATTTAATGGATTGGACAGTGAAACGAGGGAGGAATGGAGGAAGGAGGCTGTGGGGGGGTTTTGTATGTGGGGGCAACCAGCAAGGGCCTTTTATTAGAAATGAAAATATGTTTAGGCCATAGGGGGACCCATTTTCCCTGGAGATAATAAGGCCAATAAAATGTAAAGCAGGGGAAGGGCTTGGCATGGGGTCCAACTGTGGCTGTTTATCTGTGTGTGTCCTGCATTAGCCCATTTATCCCCAGCCCAAATTAGCTAATCATTCTCCAAGGGGAAGGACTTGGTCAGGAAATTGACATTTAGCAGCATAGGCTCACTCTATTAACTACAGTAAATTTAATTTGCTGCACACCCCAGAAGTGGGCTGTTTTCTTTGCCATCAGAGGGAGAAAGGGAGAGGGAGACAGAGAAACAGAGAGAGAGAGATTGTGTTTATTGCATCTGCTGCTTCTGGCCACAATTTGCTTGGCTGTAAATATAAGACTTTGGTTTGGAACACTGCAACTCTGTTGTATTCCCCCTCATGTACTGTTGATTACAAACATACGCAGGCATTGTCAACACATAGATTCACTCATTCCAAGGTCTGTTTGGGCCATTGATGGATTATCTCGCCTGGAGACTCCAAACCCCAAAAATGCCAATGTTTTTCTTTTGCTTTTTTCCATTAGCTGTGATTCTCTGACAAGCCTAATCGTAGCCCCAGTAAACACTGTATTAAACATGCTAAATCAAATGTCCTGTGACTGATGACTGCTTTCACCTCTGCCTCTGAATCAGATGTTTCATAATAATTATTTCTGATCATCACTCCAGGGTGTCTGCTTTAGTATCTGCTCTGCAAAATGCAATGAGACTGGCGTTACTGTGGGAAAAGTTACTAATGCTGGAGAGAAAGAGGAGTGCTGCCACTGCTCAAATCACTGTGGTGTTATTGTAACTAGAGCTAAAATGATGAGTTGATTATTAATAATAATTATAAATAATATTTATGTAGCACCTTTCACACAAGACAATACAGCTTAAAGTGTGTGATGTTAAAAAAAATACATTCAGAACTAAAAATCTATTAATAACAATAAAGCTAAAGTGTTTAGTGTTTGCGGACAAAGTGAGCTGTCAAAAGTTCAACCAATAAAAAATTACATTTAAAGGCATTAAAATGTCATTTAATCAATTAGTTGCTTGACAGAGTATTATTCCACAACTGTGTGATTATTGATTAATCAGTGAGGTTATTTTTTAAAGCAAAAATGTGAAAAAACTTACTGGTTTACTTGATTAATTGATTAGTTGTTGAACAGAATATTAATCGATTAATTTTTTGTTCAGTTGATCAATCAGACATTTCCATATTAATCAGTTGATTATAAGGAGCACTCCTGAGCAAGACTATAACATGAAAATGCAGACTGTATTTTTCTTTCTTAGCTTGTCGCAGAGAACAGCAGGATGACTGTAGTTAGCATTAACAGTAGTTAAAATTCCTTAACATTAATGAAAACAATATTCTTCTTGCAGTAGTGCACACGTTCAAAAGCCTCTGACATTGTCACACAATCATAAGGCAATAAAGTGCAAGTAAAAACAAAACCAAGCTGTAATAGCCTGTACACAACAGGAGTGAATGAGAGGAATGACGAGAAGACAGCGCTGTGAGTGAGTGAGAGGAGGCAGAGCTATGGGGTCACTGTAGTATGATTGTCAACTTGCTTCAAGAGAAGAGAGAGCAGAAAAACTATCATGGTTGGTACTGATTCTGAGGAAGATGAGTATTGAAACTCTTTCAAATACCCATAAATTATATGTATCACTAATTTAAAGTTATTGAGAACACCATATCTGATTATGAATGTAATATTTTTGGGTTTTGGACTGTTGATCATACAAAAACTTCTCACTATTTTCCTTTTTTTTTGATTTTGTAAGACTTTTGAAGATGTGTGTTGTTTTGGGCTCTGGGAAACTGTGATGCACATTTGTTCACTATTTTCTGCATTTTTAATGAATGATTCATCATGAAAACTCAGCAAATGAGTCAATAATGAAAATAATCTGAATTTTTACCGTAATTGTAACAGTTGACTAGAAACATACTTTAATGTAGAACTAATCATTCAACTGATTCATTTACTGTGTACGTTACAGTATGTGCTAAATGTATGATGATGTTTTGTTGTTATTGGTCTTTGTGTGCTGCGCTTTTGTGGTAATGAAAAACAGAACTAGGTTGTTTTTTTTTTTGTTTTTTTTTCAAAGAGAGTATCTTTTTTTGAGACCTTGAACTAGTGCAGCTACTCTCCAGTGTTTAGGATCGCCCCAGCCTAATTGATTGCAACAGTTGTCAGAGTGTTGTCTGTTAGGATGGTGACAGGCGTCTGAAGAAAATGATTAGTTTTCTGTCGGAAGAGAGACAGCTCTGGATGTCCCAAACTGCAAACTAATAAAGGGGGGAAAGCAATAAAGCTCGTGGACAGCAGGTTTGACTGTTTTTATAGACAAATCAATAAAATGATAGATGATGGAAAATAACGGCATCTCAGCTGCCGATTTCTACTGGGGTTTCAAATCACGGTCCTTCCCACACACACACGTGCATGTACACTGACACAGGATGCCGACACACACACACACAAGCAGAGGCAGAGTATGTTGAAGGTTCTGTCTGTGTTATGTGCAGTGACACATAAATAAGCGGTTATGTTTTGGTAATTTGTGTCTCTGTGTGTATGGCACCATATTGAGGCATGAGTTACATTTTCAATTTGCTTTTTGTTGAGGTTTAAATGATGTGTGTGTAACTGTGTGTGTGTGTGTGTGTGTGTGTGTGTGTGTGTGTGTGTGTGTGTGTATATATGTTTGTGTGTCATAACTAACAAAGTAAATCTCCTGCTGTTAATCTTTTTGAGACCAGAGGGCCAGTGTCAGGATCAATACCGAGGACAGGCCTTCCTCTGAGCCCGCCTCTAATTGGCTCCATTTCTACTGTGGCTGTGTGTGTGTGTGTGTGTGTGTGTTTGTGACAGTGTTTGTGATTGTACAT
>JAPZEB010000024.1:18545275-18557087 GCA_029783705.1 Chaetodon striatus | reverse complement strand
GACATCTATTGTCGAAAAAATATGTTGTTTAAGCATTTTGTAATGTGGCATACAGTATTCTGGTATCTAATGGCAATACAGACATTTACACAGACATTTTCACTCCATTGTTTTTATGTTATTATTTTTTTTATAACTTAGTTCTGTATTTTTCAAAACTTTTAAGGACAGACCAGGTGTTTATAACAAAAAAAGCAAACCAACTGCAATGTTGCAAAATTAAAAGATATGCTGACCCTCCTGATCTAGGACTGAAAAATCAGTGGCACGATTCTTTGCTGTCTTTGGCTCTATATATGAAATTGAAGTTTAATAGAAGCCAAACAGTCTTAAGGCCTGGACTGGAATAACTTATTATACTTATTACTTATTATAAGGTATTACTTATTTCAGATCTGGAATTAATTTGGTGTCAGCATACTTTTCACACCCTGATTATTTAAGTATTAGTTGCATATTACGACCTTCCTTTGTAAGATTGATGCATTAGCATGTGTTCATGCACGTGCGTACATGTGTGTGTATTCACATGGGGCTACATGCCAAGGCACATACTGTACTGACTCCAATGGTTTTGAACAGCATGTGTTTTATTCCTGCCACACCAGCAACCTTTCAGAGTGAATGTTAGTTTGAATTAGATTAGTGTGGGTCATTTTTCCTCCTAACTCAGAGACACAGGAATAAACGCAGCACGGCTGATAAACATTTAGACACCTGTCGTCTCCAATCTCACGTTCCAGGCCTGAGGAACAGATGGAAGTCATGAGTTGTTTCAAACTTCTAATGGAGCCCTAATTTTGTACAGATTGCACTGTTACCCTGCCCCAACACACACACACACACACACACACACACACACACACACACACACACACACACACTCAGTTTATTATTTCTCTGTTCTCTCTCCTGTTACATGCTTCTGTCTCCCACTCTCTATCTCCTGCTTCCTTTCTCAGGCTTCCTCCACTCTGGTAGTCTTTAGACTTACAGTAAAGATGAATCCAGGCTGTAGGCGGAAGTGTACAAGCCGCAATGACCGCAGTGGCATCTCACTGGTAAATGCAATCAATTCTGTGATATCTGTGAAGGATTATACTTTTAAATGGATTTTTACCAGAAATAAATCCTGCAAGAACATGATATATGATCAAAGTGTTGTCAACAAATGCCTTTGAGATACAGGTTATAATCTGAACACCTTAATCCTTTCATAGAATTTGAGTCCATTTTTTTTATAGACGGCTTTGATGGCTGATCTCAGCATTCATGACAACTGTATGGGGGTGAATTGTTATATAACTCACCTGTTAACATTTTTTAAGGATTAAAGTTATATGTCGCTATAGTCTGTGAGTTAGATCGATCCTTCACTCTTCCACAGCTCCACCCTCTCGCCTGAATATGGTCACTTTTGGCTCCAACATTCCTGGATAACGACGGCCAAAATGCCCAACTTGAGGCTTTAACTTGGCAGTTCACAAACCAATGGGTGAAATCACATAACTAAGTCCATTATTTTATGCAATCTATGGACAATGTTTATAATTTCCTGTGTTTCAAATTGTTTTTTTTTATGATAAAGAAGAGAAAAGAAAACAGACGTTGTAAATATGTTGATTTATAATCATAAACTAATAAGCAATGCAGCCTAGCAGCTGTTGTGCAGGTCACAAAGCAGCTTCACATCCAGCCTGTGGAGGCTGGACAAAAACTTTCACCTTGTATTATTTCCAAAGTCAGTGTCATAACCAATTTCACACTGGTGTTTTAGAGAATAAGTTCCCTGTCAACACAGACTACCTAGTCTATCATAGGGGTTGATCGCAGACCATAATTAACCCAAACATTCGTTGTGTTGCTACAGAGCATGACGCGTAAATCAGCTGGCGGATTCATCTCTATTGGCTGTGGTTCCATGAGGCCACTTCCTCCCAACGCATACTGTATTCCTAGTGCTTTTGTCCCCTGTTTTCTAATGTCTCTCTTCCCTTGATGTCTTTTCATTCAGTCTTGGCATTGCATGCTCTATCCACACTCAGACATAACAACTCAAACAGCCCTCCTCTGTGTGGCGCAGGGGGCTGATGACAGAGACATCCACCCACACTCATTCAAAAGGGCGGCACTGCCACATTATTTACAGTAGGCCACACGCACACATGCACACACACATTTACACCCAGACAAATTGTTCATTTGGCCAAAATGCCGCACCCAACACTTTCTTCCTCTCTCTCCGGCTGCATCCCTCAGCCCAAACCTAGTGTTTCCAGTAAAGGAGTGAAGAGAAATAAACAGTTAATTAATCCTCCATTGGCTCAGTCTTGCATATTTCAGCCAAATTAGTAAATCAGGCAATAAGGGGCCCCTGGGTACCCGTCTCCTCCCAACCAGGGCCCCGTCTCCCAGACCAGAACTCCAGCTGTGTGTTTAAGGAGAAATAAATATCAGAAAGTACATTGCTCCTCTTTCATCTCCTCGTGCTGAGAAGTTGGGAATTGCTGAGGGAGAATTAATGTTCATTTAATTTCCCTTCTTTCTTCTGCTCATATATTTGGATTCTTCAGGTATTTCTTGTCTCTCCATGTTTTCCTCACTCACTCTCTTTCTTTCGTATACACACACAGAACAGGGCCTTTTTCTGAGCTACTACATCTGCAGGACACATGTTCATTTAAGTGTACATGTGTGTGAGTGTCTGCGCACCATGAATTAGTGTGTGTCAGCTTAAAAGAAAGATGTCCGGGCCTGTATCTGCTGATGGTGAAAGTATGTTTTTCTGATGTTCTGAACATTATTTCTTGTTACCAAAGGCTAATCTGTCTCTCTCAGTTTGATTCATGTCCTTTTAGAGCCAATGGACGGAGCCAAAGCCGATCCAGGCTGCAGACTCCGGTGCAGAGATTGATGCGATCAGCTCTGTTCATACTCAGAATAAACCTGTCTTGATCTGCGGCTTTGTGGACACGTTTTCGCTATCTAGAGGCCAGATCCAGGCTCCACAAGTGGCCTCGCAATAATAGTGACAGTCGCATACCTCAGAGGTCACAACAGCCATGAGTTGTCTGTTGAACTTTGAACTTTGAGCTGATCTGCTCCAAGTAGAGCTTTTAAAATGCCAAGAAGGGAGTTAATTTTTAATGTCAGTAAAAAATTATCTTCTTTACTGCTGGATTGTTCTTTTCACAAAACGTTTCGGTCTAAATGACCTTCGTCGTCATTTGGCATTAAGTTACTATTATCAGATCTTCAGTAGCTTTTCACTTACATTCAAGATGTGCTGTCTGTACTTTTTCAGTTGCCTTAAGCAGGTATGAAAACTGATATTTTATTCTTCAGTTAACATGCAAACCAGTCATTTACAGTGTCAATACCTTGTACAATATAAGTAAATATCAATAAGTCTCCAGTCAAAATGAGTAAGTGACCATTCAGACTGCAAGCTGCTGTGTTTCTGGGGGTGTGTTTCCTCAGGTACAAGTGAGACAATGAAATGCAATTAAGCATGTCAAGGTTTTGGGCATAGATCTAGTTAGGTTAGGTTGGACTAAAATGAAAAGATTGATAAGTAGGGCAACTAACAATTGTTTTCATAATCTGTAAATTATTTTGTCAATTAATTAATGGTTGTTTTGGTCTGTGAAATGTCAGAAAATGGTGAAAAAAGTTTATCAAAAGTTTCCTGAAGCCCCAAAACCACATCCTCATATGTTTAGTTTTGGCTTCAACCCAAAGATATTCAGTTAACTGTCATAGAGGAGTAAAGTAATCAGAAAATATTATGTAAGAAGCTGGAATCTGAGCTTTTTTTTTTTTTTAATTACTCAAATTGATTAATTGTTCATTAAATTAGTTGGACATTAATTTAATAGTTGACAACTTATCGGTTAATCATGGCAGCACTATTAATTGAGTGTGAAAGCTTAATAGACAAAAAAAAACAAAACTGCACAGGTGTTAATAACATTCTGAGGAAGAATTTTACAGCTCTGGAAAGTTATCTTTTGTAATGGCAATCAGGAAGTAAATGGCAGAAATATGTTGTTTATGTTACATAGTAATCTACAAGGAGTGTAAGTCAGGTTAAACTTTTTGAGCCAGGTTTTGCTGAAGCCCTGTGTGTTGTCAGTGATGAAGGTTGTCTTTTTACACACTGCTACTATTGGTCTGAATGCAACCTAATCCTACAAAAATGTTGTCAAGCGTAGTCATTACTTAGCGTCCTGTAACCGATAACCGCAGTCTGACACATACTTCACATTTAAATTTTGTTGTGTACGTGTCTTTAAGTGATCGAGGGGGAGTGGGGAGCTTTAGAGTTTCAGTTTTTGTTTCATAGAAAAATGCTTCTTCTCCCACAACATGTAGACTGAGTTGCCAGTTTATTAGTTACACCTAGCTAAACTAATGCAGTCTAATACAGCAGCAGCAATAAAGCCAACTTAATGAAGGATACAGTACTTACTTTGTGTTAAACTCTTCCAGAGAGGTGTCCATTCAACTTTATGGCCAGTTTGGAGGTTGTGGTGCTGTTGAAATGTACTGCCTTATACTGACAGGTATTACTATTATTTTGTCGCCCCATTCATATCAATGAGCATAGCCTTAATAACAGAAACACCTCTCTGTATGTATCAGTATGTGATCTACGTGAAATCTATCTGAGATTAGTTGAGCTGTAGCAGTGAATTAGATGCTCAATTTTGCTTCTGATTGTGACAGACCTTTAAATCCCCATTCTGTGTTAAAGCCTGCCAGGGTTTTACAGAAACAGGTATGACCTTTGACCCTTGAGTCAATGGAGTTTGTGTACTTATAAAAGCTTATGGGGGTCTTGATTACTCCTGCTGGGACCAGTTCAGATGAGGCGTCGTGACACAGTAACAAGGGGATCCTCAGTTTTTGACAAAATGTACAGCAAGTGGTAGA
Organism: Chaetodon striatus; assembly: GCA_029783705.1. NCBI lineage: Eukaryota > Metazoa > Chordata > Actinopteri > Chaetodontiformes > Chaetodontidae > Chaetodon > Chaetodon striatus. The sequence goes on along the minus strand of JAPZEB010000024.1, from coordinate 18,552,152 downwards.
GGTGAGGGGATGAGTATGAGTGTGTGTGTGTTGGGGGGTGTCTCCAGATCAGGGCTAATCGGTGGGATCAGCCTCACTGAATAGGCTAGTCGTTATTCTGAATTGGCCAGGATATGTGGTTATATGATAGAGAGCGAGGGTTTAAATCCCTCAGCCGGCATTGTTGGGCCGTCTATACAAGCTGGCTTTTCTCCTCACACACACACACACACACACACACACACACACACACACACACACATGCGCACACACCAGTGTGAGAGCACGGATGAGCATTGATGATAAATGTATAATCCACACACACACTCACACCATTAAACCCAGTGGATTACAGCTTGGGGAATTACGGCAGGGATTTCTGTTGTCTCTCTTTCTGTCTTGCTCTTTCCTCTCCTCCTCTGCTTTCACTGCCCTCGCTTGTCAACAGCCCCACTTGGCCCGGGCTGCCAATCCAAAGCTTTGATGAGGCAGTGTCAGCTATTTGTTTGGCCAAGCACAAATGGATCTCTGAACAGAAAGAGTATAGGAGAGAAAAGCTGAAGGAGACAGAGAATGGCCGCCCTGGCATGTGATAATATTGGGAAATAATCTGCCACCTTCTTCCTCCTCTCCTCCCTCTTTCTGTTGTCTCTCTCACAGGTCTCTGTCTCTCTCTCCATTCTTAACTCCGTCTCTCACCCTTTATCTCCTAAACACAGACTGTGCCAGTGTCGGCTTGCAGCTGATTACTGGTGTAATCACTCACATTTTAGATGATCTGATAGGAGAAAGGCCTACAAATCATCTTAACACCCCCCTGAACTCCTTCTCCTGAAAACTGTGGCCAACAACTACTTTATTTTTGTCCTCAATATTTAGTAGGCCAGAAAATTCCCTCAGAAAAGCCCAGTTAAAACAATGCCTCAGTAAGCCCATTCTGCCAATATCCGCTGCTTATTTCAGTGTAATGTAAGCCCAGGATTTGCCAGTGTAAGTAGATTGGGGCACAATGTAAGTACAAGTGGAGTTGATGTAGCTAACTTTGTACTAAGTGGCAGCTTGCTGTGTCTTAGTGAGTGCTGCTCTCTGCCTTTGTTGAGGCTGAGTTTTTAGAGCCTCAGTAACAAAACTGGCTACAAACTGCAAGAATTATGTACCTGTAGGTTGTTTTGTTTACTGGTGATTGTGTTTGTGCATCCAACAATTGTGTTTTGATACCGTGAGCAAACCGTTTTCAGAAGTGGAAAAACTTTTCTTTTTGTTAAGTAACACAGATGCTTTTGGAAATGAAACCAAGACACAACAGTTTTAACTGTTTGCTGCGAAAACTTTCTTCATAACATTTAAGTTGTGATGGTAATTAAAGTACTTGATCCAGCAAAGTGCAAGGACTGTGTTTACAGGGTTCCCGTGGTTTCTTAAAAAGTCTGGCATTGAAGAAGCATTGAATTCATGAATGTAAAAATAAGGTCTTAATTGGCATTGAAATGTCTTAAATCAATCTTTAAAAGTTTGAAAAATGCTAAGACATGGGCGGTAGGATTTTATGAATTGTTTTTTTTTCTGGTGTTGCATTGTAAAATTTCCAAATACTTAGTGACATCTGGGCAGCACGGTTGTGCAGTGGTTAGCATTGTCACCTCACAGCAAGAGGGTTCCTGGTTTGAGACTGGTTAAGGGGGCTTGAACCCCAAGGTGGGGGAGCCTGCATGCTCTCCCTGTGTCAGCGTCAGCCTTCTCCGGGTACTCCAGCGTCCTTCCACAGTTCAAAGACATGCAGGTTAATTGGTGATCCTAAATTGGCCACAGGTGTGACAGTGAGTGTGAATGGTTGTCTGTCTCTATGTGTCAGCCCTGTGATGGTCTGGCGACCTGTCCATGTAACCAAGATTTCGCAGCATGGCTGTAAGTGGTACAAGGCATATTAGGCTCAGTGTATGTAATGCAAAAATCCAAATTTGCGTGATGGAAATCAGGGCAGTTGACTGGGTGAGAAACATAAAATTACCCAGAAAGCCCACCAACAAACGTGAGATACAAGAAAGTCATGTTTTATATTACAACAAACATTTGGCCAAAACAGTCCCTAATGTTACATAATTGATATTTGTTCTTTGTTTTTTCAGTTTTGGCTATCGTAAATTTGGTCTTAAATTTCAGTTTGATTGGCATTAAAAAAGTTTTAGAAAGTCTTAAACCTAACTTGCCTTAAGCTGTAGGACCTGTGTGTAACTGGTATTACTACTGGACTTTAAATTTGTATTTTCTGGGTTTTCATTTGCCTCACAAAGCGACCCCACTGGCTCTGTGCACTGTTGAGCGGTGGTGATTAGCTAACCAATGAGAGCATGAATAATAGTAGTTTGCTGCTATATTAATGTTCTGAATGTCGTATGCTGCTCCTTCAGCTTAGCGAGACAGAACATTTGGCCTTGACAGAGGTCTGCCCTCTCTGAGTGCCCTTCCAGTTTGTTTTGTTTTGGGTTGCTTTCAGGTGCAAGTGCTCACGAATAGGCCCAAGATTACTCCCCCATATTACATAACAACATCAGTGTTTCCCTCCAGTAGGTGGATTCATGTGTATGCATGAATCAAATATCCTTCAATAATGTTACTAAAATTAGAGCACCAGTAATGATCAGGACAAGCGCAGTACATGGCACATTTACTAAATTGTCTTAAGATCGGAAAAATTGCCATGCACGTAAACATAATCACTACTCAGAAAAGCACCACAATTTTTCTTTTGTGTGTTTGTGTGTGTGTGTTGCAGCTTAGGAACTGTTAATTACACATGAAGGGGTCCCCTAGCAGCGGGCCGGGAGCCCTAAGGGGCCAGTGTTAGGGCTGGTGGGACGGGGGAAACAGATTACGGTGGTCTCGGGGCACCAATAGATGGCCAGATGAACCAGCAGGGGCCCCTTTCTTTTATTCATTCCCCCAGTGGACCCCTCCACAGGTCCTGGACATGAGGCCCGCTCACATTAGGCCAGGACTGCATTATAAAACAGTTATTTTTGTGTCAAACATTTTGTTGAAGTAATTGTTATAATTAAGCATGTGAAACACACAGAGTTACGGATATGAAGTGTTTGAACAGTTTGGCATTGTCTGATGATGTCAGCAGCTTAGGTTTTGCACGCAACAACAAAATTGTGTGTGTGTGCATCATGTAAGTCCTGTAACATACTATATCGTCTTAATGGTGTGTGTGTGTTTGTGTGTGTGTGTCCAGGGGTGATAATCCTGTCTCCCGTCTGCAGAGCCCCAGTAAAACCCCCGCTAAGCCACTTCATTCACTTTGATCCAGTTTTGGGGGGCAGTTTAATTTCCCATAATGCCGTTGATCAATGAATTCTTTTCAGCGCTGATGTAATTAGTGATTTTAAGCCAGTTTTGCGCCCCTATCTGAATGCGTTTTGGGAGGGCTTTAAAGAAAGATCAATATCAGCTCACACAGAGGGTTACATGAACATATGATTGTAAACGGGGATATGTGTGTTCTTGTAGTAATACAGACTGAAAAACACACATCTTATCCATTCACATTACTCCACCTTTTCTCCTAGTTACACCAGCTGGTGCAGTTAAGATAACTACGAAAATTAACAGTCACAACAATTAAATTCTTCCCCCAAACAACTCCAGCTCTTATGCATAATTCATCAAATTAATATATAGGTCTGGTGTTATCCTATTAAGAAAGGGTTGTTTTTGTTAATTAACTTGATTAAGTGGTGAGCTTGAGTGGGGTGGCCTGATTGCAAATGGTCAAATGATTAATACAAGCCATTGCTAGTGTCCTCACTGAAGTTCAAGTGCTATTAGCTCCTCCGTACAAATGAGTTTAACTTAGATTTTATAACCCCAATACAGACCTCTCAGCCAGTGAGTAGAATCACTGTCAAGCCATATTGCATGAAGAATTGCTGCATCTTATTTTGGCTGTTGAACACACTGTAGTAGCATCGATATTGGCAGGTGTCAGAGGTTGAGTTAATTAAGTTGGTTTGTGGGCTACAACAGGGCGAAACATAGCTCAAACATCTGATAATACATATGAGGAATATGAGTGATTCAACTCAGCACGACATGGAGTACACTCTAATGATTGTGTTTCCCTCGTGCTGCTGTTTGCCAGACTCACTGTCAAACACGTGTACACACGACTCAACAGTTTCCTGGTGCACATTAAAGCCATTGTTTGTTCTTAAAAGTCTTGTCCGGCGTGAATTATAGAGCTGTCAACAACTTGAGACAACTCCCAGAGCCTCACACTTGTCATTTGGTGGGCTGGGTTGACCTCCCGTCCACTCTGCAACAAAGACAGAGACGACTGGCTAAATGCAGGTCTGTGTGTGTGTCTGCTGTGTTAAGGCACACGCAGGTTCAGACGGCATTAGTAAACTTAATGACACAACTCCCTTAAGGCAGCTAGAAGCACAGTGACCTAGTGTTCAGCTGATTGCTTTAATTTGTGCTGAATAAATGTTAAACATAATCAGTTCATGGTTTGAAAGCTGCGCTGCGTGTAGCAAAGCAAGACTTAAGTGTGCTTTATTAGATGTTCATCACTGAGTGTTGCATCATTGTTGTGAAAACATCACCAGCTGTCTGCAGTTTGTTAGAATTAGATTAACCCATTGGCCTTCAGTTTTAATGGATGCAGCTTAGAAAACCATTTGTATTTTTAAATTTTAGAGTGTAAAACTTAACTAAGATGCCAGAAATAATTATTCCAAAAAAGTTTCAGAAAAATAGCTTGGCAGATTTTTAGGCCCTCAACCATTTTTTTCTCCATCATCAATTAATCTGCTGAGCACATTCTCTATGGAGTAGTTGCTTTGTCTACAGAATGTCAGAGGATGGTGAAAATGTAATAGAAGCCCAAGGTGACATCTTCAAATTGCTTGTTTTGTACAACTAACAACGCAAAGAGATTAAGTTTAGTGTCACATCAGGCAAAGAAAATCAGCAAACCCTTACACTCACATTAAAGAGGACAAAGTTATGTTTGGTACCCTTGCTTAAAAGTGACTTTTCTGTCAGTCGACTCGGTGGGCCCGGTCTTATACCCAGTGCAAAGTGGCACACAGAGCAGCACAACTGTTATTACTAGTTTAGACCGATGCAGTTGCCATTTTCATGGCCAGCACCCACTTTGTGTAAGTACCAAATTTACTTTTGCCCATCCATTTTTGCGCCCGTGGGTGTTAAAATGAGGTTTGGTCTGGCACATTTGTTGGCATATTGCGATTTTGAGGCAGCAGGAAGTGATTGGCTCTTCGACTAACAGAAACCTAGTTTTTAGTCAGAATGGCGCATTATATTCTCTAAAATGTGAACATAGCAGAGAGCAGAGCAGAGCTGCTGTCTGACTTGTAGCATTAGCTGCAGTAACATTTCTGCTCTCAACAGAAAACCACTCGCTTCTCCAATTAGCAGAATTCGTCATGTAAATAGCAGTGTGCCAGGTGCAAGCACACCTGGTTTTTAAAGGGAATGGGAGCTGACACAATTCATGTTATGCCAAAAACACACATATGATGAATTAAGGGACTAATTACAATGCCTTTGCCTCTTGCGCCTCACTTTATGCCCAAAATATGCATCACTTACGAAGCAAAAGTGGAGCTGGACACGCCATAAATGCACTTGCAGCATGCACTTGTGCTATAGATTAAATCTAATCTAAATTAAATAGGGCCCACTGAGTCTAAATTCCAAAAGTGTCAATTTTTTGTATTTTCGAGTGGTCTTTCCAGTTCTGCATGCAGTAGTTGTTGCCCAAACCTCATGTGAGATGTCATTATTTTAGACTTGAGGGATAATTCTCTGAGACGAGATATGTCTATTCCCTCTTGACACCTGCCTGACGGTGACCTTGTGGTCATTACTGACCAGTAGCCTTGTCTCTCATTTACCTGACTTTCTTTTGAACTAAGCCCAACCTGCAGGGCTTACACGCTCGTGTGGAAGGCCAGAGCCTGAAATTACCACCAGACCCTCTGCCAAAGCCGGACCAGGTAGTCATTACTGGAAAAGCCTTCGAGTTTTTCACCCGTTTGAAGTGTGTCAGTACTTAGAGAGATAACAATGCCAGTGCCCTTTAACCTTGCCGGGCTCTTCAGCTCTGTGTGTGTTTGTGTGTGTGTGTGTGTATGTGTGTGGACTTCCCTGTTTCCATTTGGCTGACCGATCTTTAAAGTTGCTCACTGGTCTGGTTACAGCCAGGGGATGAGGCATGGCATTGAGTAGTTTCAAATGGAACCAAACTAAGCCTATATGCAAACAAAACCCAGGGAATTAGGGGAACTAAGCTGGCCTGTTCACAGTAACTCCTCGGCCAACGCTGAACCACAGAAGAAGAGAGAGTGAAGGAGAGGAGGGAGGGAGGGAATGAGCGAGGCTCTCTGAATTCTCATGAAGGGCCTGTTCTTTTAATTGTGTTGAACGAAACAACAGGGGCTAAGTAATGGGGTTTTAAAGCGAAGCACATTTGGATAGATTGTGTAACGCCCTGTGTGGGTGTGAGGCGGGGAGCAGAGAGGAGAGAGAGGCAGAGAGACACCGAGGGCGAGTGGGCGGTATTGTGTGGCAAGAACAAAAGGCGAAAGTTGGCAAACGGAGGCACCCACTGAAAAGCCTGGAACCAAACTGGCCGGCTAATTACTGACATGCATTGTCAAGGAGGAGGAAACACAACAAAACCGGGATAAAGATTAATTTTATACCTCATCCTCCTCGCTGTCAGACACACAGAAACAAATCCTGTAAATTGAAAAAGAAAAAAAAAAAAAACGAGGCAAGCAGATAGAGGTAGAAGGGATCACAGGGATAAAGCTATGGGAGTGTAACAGTACAAAGCACTGCTAGTAAAGCTTCCTTTATTCTGTCA
>JAPZEB010000024.1:18431618-18449673 GCA_029783705.1 Chaetodon striatus | reverse complement strand
AGTTCCCCTGGCTGTGCTGCTTTGGCCTGCCTGCACCCCTACTGCCTGCACTGAATTCCTGCCCGCCACACAGCATCTTTACCCGTATACCCTGCTGCTATGGTCTTAAGGAAAAACGGGTGTGTTCTCAACAAATAGGTGAAAACGAAAAACAAAAGTTTTTCAGAAACCCTTAAAAACAAAACATGATTTCTGTTTTGTGCTTAAGTGGCTATAGCTGTTCTCTCTCTAATTATCATATTGTCTTTAGTCCAGTTTGGACAGAGGCTTTAAATAGTTCAGAGGCAAATACACTTTTCAGGTATATATGACACCAGCCATTTATGGTAAATGTTATAGCCCTGCATTCATGTAGCGCCCGATTAATCAGAAAAATCCCTCTATTGGAAAATTCATGAGAAGGCCCCATTAAATCGGAACAACTCAGTAAGTCAGTGAAAATATTGGTACAGGACTTGCCAAGTTATATGCACACATATGCAGAAACATCGCAGCTGAAGGTAAATGGTCGCTTGATGGTAATAAGCTTTTTATTAATTCACATATTGCATATCGATTTTAGGCATGTAACTTCTAATATGGTACTAGGTTGTAACTGTCAGCTGCTGTCTGTGTATAGTGATCTAATTTAGTTATTAAGTTACTTATTAGCTTTATTCAGGTAAAGCAATATTTTGGTAGTTTCAGGGGATGTGCGGGTGCAGCATCTTCTTCATTGCGTCCATGTTGTTTCCACATTACAACTTAAAGCTCATGAATACAGCAAAGCTGGAAGAACAACTTCCCAACTTGGGAAATGGGGCCATCCAAGGAGAACATAAATGCAACATTAAACTCCTAGTGATTTCAGTTTTCTTTCCTTATTCTCCTGCTCTACCAATGTCCAATGAGATATGAGAAGGAGCAGTTCATAAGCCCATGAACATGGCTGCTAACAGTAACTCCCTGTTTCACATTCTTCCCAGTTGCCCTGCTGATCTACTAATGTCTGCTTACATCACATTTTTTCTACCTTGTGCCTGGCGGTTCCGCCAACCCAGTTTTTTTCCCATTATGTACATACCCAGCATGCCCTTTGCTGCACTTTTGCCCCATGCTGTGGCATCTTAGCAGTGTGTGCTGCTGCTAAGTTACAACATGCTTCAAATACAATACAGTACAATACAATTTGTTTGACCCAGAAGTTACTCAGGCTGTGCTCGTTGCTACAGCCGTGTTTATAGCAACAGTTAAAGCTGAGCACATTTTTTTAAGCTACTAACCACCAGGGAAGGTTGGATTATGTAAAAGGGCCGGCACTATATAACCATCTAGCCGGCTGGCTGGCTGATTGATTGACACTCTGTTCTTTGCCAGTACATTACACCACCATGACTTAACCACAGAACCATCCCATTTAACACTTGTAATGTCCCAGTGGTGTAGAGTTGCACTCTGTCCCCCAATGCAGGCGAATGGCACTCTGTTGCAAGAAGTTGGAAGGCACAGAGTGGGTACTGTAGCTGACTTCATCTTATCTGTTTCATTCACTTTATGAGACACATGAGCTTAAAAATAACAGAGTTCAACCAATACATATGAACTGCAACCATCATGCATGACTGTGAACATGAGCAGAACCACACATTAGACATTTATGAATGAAATGCAGCACAAACTGCAATTCAAAGATCTCTTACATCACCAAATTTAACTTCAGTTTCAAAAACAACACCCTATTTTGTTTCAGCGTGGGCTGTGATCGGCTAGCTGTACTTCTGCAACACGGGACAGAGGAAACAAAATGCCACAAGCAGCATCAGAAGCAGCTGAGCTTCACAAGGCAAAGTCTTTATTTTTATTTTGAAATGGGAGTCAATTAGAGATGAATAAATTAGCAGATCAATCAATTTGATGAGAACTGAAAGCTGTTTTGCAAATCAATTAATCATTTAGTCTAATTCTGGGTAACATGATTCTAGGCTATTCTGTACAACTATCTACCAGGTCTGTGCAACAGCACAGAGGGACAGAAGACGGCATCTATTGTTGTCATTAAGTCAGTAAGTTGGGAGTAGACCACAGCATTCTAGTGAGAGTTAACTGTGTGGTGCTAGGCTGTGCTGTGCACCACAGTGGTGAGGAACGAGAGGGGATGAGATGGACTGTTTCTGGATGAGGAAATCGGCACACTCTGTTCTCCTTGTTCGGGGAACAGGGGCTGGACTGGGGGTGGGGAGGCGGGTTTGTGTGTCAGTCTGGCCACAGAGCTGACATTACACTCCTACATTCCCCTTACGTCTTAATTGTTTCAAGGTCCTGAGCAAATCTGCTCAACTCTCTCACCACACCCCCTGTGAAGAAAGTTCTGCAAGACGTACAGATGGGATACAGAGAAACAAGACAAGAGAAACAGACAGGGCCACAGACGGACAGGAAGATGTCTCACAGATACAGAGCCTGAGTCAGACAGACATACAAACAGACAGACAGGCAGAGTCTCCTCGGAGAGACAGACAGGCGAGCTGCTGGAAGGCTTCACTGGCTCTTCCCCAGGTTACATAAACAGCTCCAGCTCTGGACTTAATCTGCTGCCAGCTAGCTAGCACAGCCGCTAACAGCAGGGCTCCTTTGAGACAGTTAGCAAACCTGACTCACTCTGCAGCCTGCCTGCATGCATGCACATACACACTGACGCACGTATACACATTACAAAGGACAATGACAGAGTGTCTTCTACTGTGTCCCCTTCAACTGAGCGTGATGCTCTCTCCTTAATGAAACAGTATGACGGCTCAAGCAGGAGAGTGTGATCTATTCATCTAAGCGGCAGTGCTCCTCACGGGAATTTTCATGCCGTTTTTGCCTCAGTTCAACTACATAGAGTGAAGAGAAAGACTGGAGGATGTCTGACAAGAAACACTGCACGCGTTTAAATTTACAGGAATGTGAGGTACTGAGAGGTGGGAGTTGGCATAGTCTCTTATCTTATTTTGAGTTCAGTATGGCAGAGGGGCTCTTCTTACCTTCAGTCATGAAGTAGGGGATGCGAAACCTTCCTTCTAAGACTCTCTGTCGAAGCACAGGCAGAGTGGGCCCATCGAAGGGCAAAGCACCACACACCAGCACATACAGCACCACCCCCATACTCTGTGAACATGATAGATACACACACACAGAGCAAGGTCAGGGCAGTGGATAAATCAATCAGATGTGTCTGGATGTACATAGAGCTATAAGATTATTGTTGGCAACTTCTATACTACACACACAAATGCATAGTCCTTCACACACGCAGGAACAAGAGCATAGAAAAATATGGAAAGTGATTGCAACATACAGCAGGCTATAGACTGTGACTGGGTAATCAGCGTCGTCTGGCAGAAACAAAAGCTGCTGGCTTAATCATCAAGACTTTGTTTTCTTTGTTAAATATATATTAAATGATTGCATCAGCTGATTTTATGCTGCCTAGTAAAGTAAATGTTGCACAAACTGCACTGAAGGAAAGACACTGATGGACACTGACATGTAAGTCTACCACGTTTCAGAAAATATAGTTAAGAGAATGAATATATTTTAAATCAGTAAAACAAAAATCCATGTCATTCATAACTGGATTAGCTTTGTCTGGAGGCTACAACACAAGAGGGTAGCAAAAAACAATGATAAACACAATTAAAATAGATTAAAAAATAACATTTAACTACATAGCCTTCTTACTTACTTATGGTAGAAGCACAAATACCAAAGAAAAATGACCAAAAATCTGCAAGTCTACAGAACTGGGCAGGTAAAATGCCCCTACAACGTTTCCATTGTGGGACAACACCATGTGGCAGAAGAACAAAACTAAGGTTGCTGCTTGTACTTGGCGCAGCTGTGCCCGGTAGAATTGTCCCTCCAAGCTCTCTTACAACGAGGATGGCAGCAAGAATAATGAATATGGTGATTTATTCATCTGGAATTGCGCCTATCTAGCTGATCTAACATATCAGGTATGGAATAACTGCTGATGTTCTGGTTCAAAATGAGACCAAACTTCGCTACAACGAAGCTTGAAATGTGGCATGCAACAGATGAGGTAGGGCCTTAGCCGGGCCAATTTCCGAAAAAACTTGCAGCCTCAAATTTTTTTTAAGAAAAATTAGGCCCCAATCACACAGAAAATGCTTGCAGGTTGAAAAAACGAGACGCATCACACTTTTTTTTAAATGCATCACCTCCTCACCCTAACCTTCCAGTGAAATCAATCTACTGTTTATTTTTTATTTTATTTATTTCACAGTAATCAGTATCTAGTTCATAAAATGTTCAGGCAGAGGGTACTTGCTGTAGCTCTGGCTGAGGTTGAAAGGCCACCAGTGAATAGTTTGTTGGGCACAGGAAAACGAAAATCTGTGTGGGTATGTGAGACCCTAAAACACAGGGTGGATCACGGGGAGTACCACCAGTTGGTCCAGGAGCTTCGCCACGATGGTGGCTGTTTCCAAGCATATTTTAGGATGACTGTGGGGCAGTTTTACAACCTGCTGTCTTTCATCAGGCCTAGCATAACAAACATTAATACCAACTAAAGGGAGTCCATTGGTCCTCCCGAGCAACTGAGCATCACCAGTTTGTCCTCCAGTGTTTACCAACTGTAAACATGTTGTTGCGACCACCACAGAAGGCCCGCCTCTCACGTTATCTGATTGGACAATGGGGAAAAAGTGGAGATGATGGGTGGCAGTTTTCCGCTCTTGAGTTGAACTTTTTTCAACTTGAGGAGTTCAGAGCACTCCGGCAAAAATATGCCAGGCACCTAGAGTACGGAAATGCGAGGCATGCAGCAACACAAAAACAGCGAGCGAAAAGCATAATACTCATTCAAAAAGCTGCCTCCAGCCTCTTGAACACTTCCTGTGTGATCCGCGCCTTAGGAGTCAGCAGTCGATGGCGGTATAAAACAGTCAATAAAACAGTTTTTTTTAACAATTATGAATCACCGCAACCACAAGAGGTCCTTGAGCAAACAGTCATAAATATGCACAAAAAATATGAGGCTGATTGGTGTAGTAGTTTGTGAGATTAGCTGCGGACAGACAGATACACAGACTTAATGCACCCACAGCACCAAACAAGATGTCTTCCAGGCTCATGCCTGGCGGACATAACAATAACGTACAACTGTCTACTCCATGCAATCACTCATCTTACCCAGATGTCTAGCTGTGGACCCTCGTACTGTTGGCCCTCAAAGACCTCTGGAGCAGCATAAGGCGGGCTGCCGCACCACGTGGCCAGAGGCTCCCCAGGCTGGAAGAAGTTCCCGAATCCAAAATCTGCACCAGGCAAAACAGCAGAAGTGGGTGGTGAGTGAGTTTGGAGGAGATAAAGATAATACCAAACATTAAAGCTTGTATAAACTGTGAAGTCTTCGGGCCCTGCACTGAACACAGAGACAACCTGTAATCATAACTGACTGTAAAAAAAGCAGAGGTTAGGTATGTTGAGTGTAGCTGCAGTGATTGATGTGCAGACATAGTGAAAATGCACAAAGAAAAGGTCCAGAACAAAGGTGGGTTACGTCTTGTAACAGAGCTTATTAGCGTCTCCAGGGGGTCTGCAGGTTTTGCATAATGTAATATGTGATCCACATTTTTGTTCGTTGAGGAAACGGGTCTTTGTATGAGGTAACCTCCCCAAGAGACTGACATGAGGTCATCAACGCTGTGCTCTGATTGGCTGTCTGTGAAGTGACTAAACATTCAGACTTCTGTCTTGTTCTTCTGCAGAATCTAATCTCACTCACGCTTGCACAAGTACACGCAAAACTCTGAGAAGTTCACGTATGCCTTTCATTAAAATCCAACTAAGAGCTGCAGTTATATCTGCCAAATCACACTGAGCCAACTTGCGTGCCTGCAATTACTCAGCCAACCCCCTTTTTTTGTATTAGTTTGTATCATTCTCCCTCCCTCTCATCCCATCTCCCTCTTTCTCAAACCTTCTCCAGTAAATTATCCTTTGTCTATGCTCCTCATTTGGTTTCACAAGACTTGATACTGGTGCTCACTTCTGGTGCTGAGGTAATTAATCCATTAGTGCATCAACAGAAAATTAATTAATCACTATTTTGATAATTGATTCATACTTCTTAGTAATTTTTCAAGAAGAAAATCCTTAACGTTTGCTGCTTGTTGCTTTTCAGATGTGGTTTTTCTCTGCCTCTTTTTATTTCTAAGTGGAATCTTTTCAACTATAAAACAAAATAATTAAAAGCTTAGTTTGTTAGTTATCAGTGGGGCCCTGGGATGTGTCATGGGACCTGACAGCTACAGGAGCAGACAATCAGGCTCATTTAACCCTCCACCCCCACCCTTTTTCCATAATTCGAAACAGTTACATAAACAGAAATGTACTGCAAAACAAATAAATAACACTGATTAAAAAAAAAGATCAGTCTTACATAATGGGGTTGGAGGTGATGTGGGTTCAAAGACACACACACACACACACACACACACACACACACACACACACACAGTAAGCAGTGTGTGAGAGTAAGAGACAGTATGTATAACCAATACCTTTTCTTTTGCTCAGTTCTGCATCAAGATGCTTTACAATTACCAACAATCTACACACACAGAAAGCAGCAGCACAACATCACACATTGCATAGAGCTGCATTTACAGCTTTTATTGATCATTTAATCTGGAGATCCAACTATCCATTATCTGTAACCGTTTACCCAATGGGGGGGTGGCTATTCCAGCTGACATTCGGCGAGAGGCGGGGAACACCCTCGGCAGGTCACCAGACTATCATAGGGCTAATCTCTAAAAACAACAGGACAAGATTTTGGTATCTTAACTGTGTTTGTTTTTAGTCCTAGTAGTGTCAACCAATCACGTTTGAATGACGGTAAACAGTCCGTGTGGAGAGGTGACACAATCGTGAAACCCATCAGTTATCGTATGATGAGGAGTTAGCTATACATTAGCTTTTTTAAAATGTTTACGCGCTCAGATGCAGATATATGTTTATAGAAATTAGCCAAAATGACCAGCGCATGGAAAAGGAAGTCTTGGCTTGGATATCTACTGGCTACTCCAGATCAGCCCGAAATACTGGCCCTCGCCCCCAAAGGGTTTATCGTCATCAGACCGAAGGCCAATGGGTTTCAAGATTGTCACAGGGCGGACACATATAGAGACATACAATCATTCGCGCTCATATTCAAACCTAAGGGCAATTAAAAGTCAACAGTTAACCTAACCTGCCTATCTTTGGTCTGTGGGAGGGACTCGGAGAAAACCCTCCATAACACAGGGAGAACAATCTCATCACAAAAGGGTCCAAAATGGCTGGCAGGTTTGAACCCAAAACCCTCTGGCTGCGAAGCCATTTTTATTATTAACTGTGTAATCTATGAAAAGCCAAAAAAGAATGAAAACTCTCGGGCAAATTCACAAGGAATGGACTGTGGCTGCTGATAGCACCCTAAATTGAGCATTACTTGCTGCTGCCATCTATCTCGTCTCAGGGTCCGATTCACAAAAGATATTGCGCTTATTATATTACAGCGCAAACACGCCCAAAAAGCTTTGCAGCAGAGTGCAATTTGACCTTTTTGCATCTCTTTGTAATTATCCATGTCGCAAAGTATACATGTTGCTTTTGTGCCAAAAACACAGTACACAGAATGGCAGCAGAGAGAAAAGAAAACTAAAATTTTCAGACCTACAGGCTACACTCCTGACTGACGAGGTGCAGAGGCATGCCTGGCATGACAATGCCTTAGCATGACAACAATCAATGCTGCCATGTTTACTGGAACGTCGGGGCGTGACACCGCTGTAAATGTGTTTGGCTATTAGCACTGAATTTTGTGCATTGGACTGGTTTTGCAAGTAACCTTGTTTGCAAAGAAAGGGGCCAATTTTGTGCTAAATGTATCCATATTACCTAAACTAAATATCTGCAAGTAGAAAAGGAGCACCAAGATGCTTCTTGCTTGGCAGTGCAGTTAAGGGTGGATTTCAGCTTTTGTAGGTGCTTTGAGAATTACACGACTTCTTTTTGTCAAATTTGCGCAGGTTTAGCGGCCACAAAAGCTCTGCAATCCTTATCTGAAGGTGCATTTCTTTTTTTTTTTCTGTGAAATTGTTATTTTTAAAGTTTAGATTATTATTGAAGATAAAATCTTCTATAAAAAATCTCACAGGATAAGGACAGGGTAAAACCTGAACACAAACTACATTCAAAGAATTTTCACTCTCCGCTAAACAGCCTTGACCTGGGGTTAATTTTACAGTTTATCTATTGATCTGCACTGTAATTGTTATGCATTTAATATAATATGAAATATCCATGAAATATGTCACTCTGTCAGGCCTCGTCAGTCTACTATACTATATGATAAAAAGGGAAGATTGGGAACCACTGTCTTAGCACAAGGTGTCCTCCTCAAATTTCGTGTTTGTCTGGAGAACAAAGTCCAACCAGACCAAAACCCAAAGATACGCAGCACTCTTGCTAATGCTAAATCATGATGCAGTCTAATACAACAGTTATACGATAAATCCTCCCTCAGTGAAGGTCATAATGTTCCATGTTTGTTGAAACGGTTTTAGAAACTGTGCTGAGTACACTTTATGGTCATTTTGGAGTCTGCAGTTGAATTACACTGCGTTATACGGAGAGGTGTTTCTGTAATTTAGTCTACCCTCCTTCGCATAAATGAGGTGGACAAAACAATAGAAACACCCGTCAGTTAATGCAGTACAGCAAATTCCAGCTACTTCACTGGAAATGCATGTAGGAATCAGGTTTGTGAGACTGGTGCAAACTCCAGCTGACAAGGAAATGGCAGTTTTGACACTATGTATGCGAGTGTGTGTATTCAATCCATTTAATTACTGCAGTGCAGTTAGCAGCAGGTGCGGCTGACATTAAGTGGAGGGTAAAGCGGAGCGCCACAGTGGGGTATATTACAAGTATGTTTACTGTCTGATGCTGCTGTGAAGGTGAGATGTGAGATGCAGGCAGAGCAGAGCGGAGCAGTGCAGTTGGTTTATCGTCAGAAGCTGTGACCCATTTCATGGAGCTGAATACTGAGCAGACTGGTTGACGTCAAACGCTCCAGCACGCTGCAGGCGACTAACAGCACTCACAGCTCAACAGGAAGGGCGGGGTGGGGGAGCGTGTGTGTCGCACACAAAAGTATTTAGCATAATATTAGCCTAAACATGTCACACTGGAATACACTCTAACGGCTTATAAAGCTGTGTGTGTGAGTGTATGGGTGATATCATCACACTGCAGTAAGAGGACAGCATCCAGCAGCCACAAATGTTACTGTGTCACTTCTCATAAGATGTGAGGATTGATATCATTATGGCTGCAGCTCAGGATGCTGATCACTGCTGTGGATTTACTTTCCTTGTCTTGTTTCTTCTCTCACACTTGTTATCACCTAAAAACGTTCCTTGTCTTTCTACTTGTGTGTTTCAGGTTCCCAAAACCTCAGCCTCTTCTACCCTTACGAAAAAGGATGTTTCACAGATTCTGGTGTGACCTGTGGCTTATCTTGGCCATTGGTAGAAAACTTTAGACAGACATTCCTGTACAACAGTTGTTATTTTGGTGACTTGAGGACTCTTCTCTGCTTGCTTCTTTTGTACTTAATTTACCACTATCACATCATTGTCACATGAGCCTACAGTGGGTGGTTTTTCTTTTTTACTCTGCAGTTTTAACTTCTGTAAATTTTGGTTAAAATGCTTGCTAGGAGTGGAAAACATCTAATATGGTATAGGACTGTATATTACCACTTTGTGATACAATTATTAGACAATGTGCTTATACTTAGATATGAATAACTGTTTAGAGATTTAAAGAGAAAACTATTTCCTCTGTCAGCCTCTTACTGAGAGCAAAGGAGTCCAAGTGCAAATGTCCTGACATCTGTATGAGTGTTTTTCATTGTGCTCTTTCAAATTGTTTGAAGAGGGCAAGGCTAAGCTGCAAAAAGGTGATGTTACGAACCTCTGAGCACCAATCAGCGTTTAGCAACATTTGAATCAGAATGTGATCAAACCTCAAAGCATATCCACCCAGTCCTGATGAAGCAGATTTTTCAGCATTAAAATGAGATACCTAAGTAGGTCTTCGGTTGGTAACCACAGTGTCACCTTATTATAATTTGTTTGCTTCAGCTTTTACTGTATTAAAGCTAAAAGCTAAATAAATGGCAATATCCCAGATTTTTTTTTAAATGTGGACAATTTAAGTGAATATTTTTCCAATGTGTTTGAGAATGTAATAAGATAAAAATAATAATAATGAAAATAATAAAATAAATAAATAAAAAATCTGATCTGCAGAGAGGTAAAATACATGATGGAAAAGAGTGTGTCAATACAATTACCTATAGAGCTCAAGATTTTCTTGTTAGGTTGTTATCCAAAAGAACATAGCATATAAGGAGAAATGTTTTTGTTACAGGCAAAACAGATGATAGCACTATCATAGACAAATTTAAACGGGGAATTGAATTTGAGACCAATTTTACAATAATTAAAACTGAAGAAAAAAACATTAACTGACCTAAATTATGTAGGGTTAGGGAAAATTTGGCCAAAATGTTTATTGTAACAAAACATTACTTTTTGTCTCATGGCGTAGACGAGGGCAGAGCAGAACTGGGAAATTTGCTGGCAATTTTCTTGGCAGTGTTTCGTTTGAAAAAGATTTTTGCATGAAATACACCGAGCCTTATACACATTGCCTTGTACGGTTTTCTCCCATGTTGCAAAATCTTGGTGAAGTAGCCAATATTTGTTGAATTTGCACTTCACCAGGTTGTCCTGGATACAGCAACAGCTAGCTAGCTCCGCTCTGAGCATCCTGGCTGGAAACAATATATGAGTGTTGTTGGTTCAACACTCTTGATCTAAGAGAGGTTAATGCGAATCACATTCTGTAAAGTATTTAATAAAAATAGATTTTACCAATCGTTTAGAGATTTTACATGCAATGCCAGAAAAAAGCTTTTCATAAAATCATACTTATCATGTCTTAGCATTTCAAAGACATCTGAAAGGTCGATTTAAGACAATACCAACAAAGGCCTTATATTTTAGAAGACATTTTACAGATCTGCAGGAAACCTTTTGTTATATGATCAAAAGCTCCAGAACAGCTACAAAATGGACCTTGAGGTGAGACTGTTCTGTCAACTGTGGTTTCAAGGTCAAGAATGAACTCTGAAGCTCAAGAAGAATATTTGTTCAGGGATAATTCAATAAACTGAATACTGACTTATCAAGGTTGTTGCAAAAATCCTGTAAATCAAATAACACACCAACCAGCACACATCTTATCTATTGTTTCACAGTACTGTATACTGTCACACTGTCCAACCCTTGTGTTCTTCATTTGTTTCTGTTATTGTAGCATCTATTGTGTCAACAACAAGTAATTAGAAACTGTTTTCCCAACAGGTGTTCTTGATCTGGAGATTGTCTGCACTTTTGCATCATTCAGTTGAGCACGACACGCCTTCAGGGCTTGGTGCACTTCCAGTGACATCACTCAGGATGGATGTTTCAACCTTAAACAATTCAAGTAATACTGACTGAAGCTTTAAATGCCTGTTTAAAGTTTGATGTGAGACAATATATAATGACATCAGATTTTGTTTTTTAAATAGGTCCTCCTCAATTATTTTTGACCATGAAAACTCGACTCAAAAACACGACCCAAAACATGGGACATCTATTTTCCTGCGGAGCCACAAAGGCTGGCTCCTCTCCTCCTCTGATCCAGTAACTCGCCTTTGTTTTTGTTATTTCTCGTCCTCTCTTTCCCTCCCCTTCAATCTGTCAACTCGAACGTAATGGGGCTGTTTGAAGTGAGAACATGAAGGGCACCCCCCCGCTGCCACTCTCCCTCTCCTCTGCAGCCACCATGAGCATGACCTTTCTTTGACTGACCGCTGCCTGGTTAAGCTTCATACAGACTGACCAGTAGTGGCCTTTAGAAAGCACGGAGACATCACTGGACTGCAGGAAAAAAACCCAGAGGCATAGGTACTCTGTCTTTCTTCCAATTAGCTGTTTTAGTCATTCATCGAGCAAAAATGCCAAAAATTTACTGGTACCGCGTTCATGCATGTGAGGATTTGCTGCTTTAAACCATTTTTTATTATTATAAATTGAATATCTTTAGAGTTTGGACAGTTGGTCAGCAAGGCTGGATTACCAACCAGACCAATGAGCATCTGCCCAGGGGCCCTGGACCCGCAGCGGTCACAAAGGCTCCATGATCTTCATACGACAATTAGTTTGTGGTAACATATTTGTATTTTTAAATTGTCTTTACTCCCCTGAAGCATATTTTGAAGTAAAATGGTGTAACAACTGCACCACCAAATCTTGCATCTCTGCAAAATAAGCCCGGATATATATTTGCAAATCCTGTTGGACCTACATTATTCTGAATACAGTACAAATACAAGATATTTAATGTTCAAACTGATAAACTTAATTGTTTTTTTTGTAAAATAAAAGTTGAGACAGGATCAACAGCAGATGATAAAGTTGTGCAATGCTCAAAAAACACCTGGAATATTCCACAGGTAAACAGGTGAATTGGTCACAGTGGTAGTATCATTATTGGGGCATCCTTGAAAGGCTCAGTGGTTCTCAAGCAAGGACAGCGTGAGGTTCACCATTTTGTGTAAAACTGTGTCTGCAAACAGTTCAACAACACAGTTGCAAGAGATGTAGAGATTTCACAATCAACAATCTATAATATCATCAAAAGATTAATGGAATCTGGGGAAATCTCTGCACCTAAGGGTCAAGGCTGAAATCCAATACTGAATGCCTGTGACCTCTGACCCCGAGGCAGCACTGCACAGTTTGAACCTTGAACACATCTGTGTCTTTCTGAGGAAAGTAAACATCAGTCCCTCCAGCAGTATATAAGCAGTTCTATAAGCAGTGCCTTATAGAATCAGTAAGCCCACAAACATTCCATATCTCCAACTGTTGATCTCTCCTGTGCCAGGATCCCCTACATAGTAACTGTCAAACTTAGAAGGCTGACAGCATTTTAGATACTAAACATGTGTCCATACAAAAGAACTTATACCCAGCTTAGATGCAGAAACATCCATACCAGCAGTGTGACACAAACTGTAGGTGGAAAATTTGTGGGAAAAAATTGGTGTTAGGTAGTAATATAGGTATAATACATTAGAATGTGCTCTGAAAAAGTGTTTTATTAAAAGATTAACCCTATTTTTATTTTGTTTTTTGTCTTTTATGAGCTGCTGGACAGCTGAATTTCCTCTCGGGGATAAATAATGTTCTTTCTGTTCTATTCTAAAACCTTGGAAAAAGACACTAAATGTGTTGGATAGATGTACATAGATATTACAATATTCAGACTATTTTACCCAGACCATGTTACTGTAAAATGTTAAAACTTTGCTTTTGACCCTAAAAAAGAACATGTTCCACTAAGCAAAGGTATACTTTTCATATATGATTCAGAGAGGTATCAGGACCAATAAAATATTCTCCCAGGTTGAGCCCTTTTTGAGTAAGATTAACTGGACTATTAGTACATTACAGGGTTTAATAGTCAAAAAGTATATTTTCCCAGCCTAACTGAAGAGTAAAAATTACAAACCCAAATTGTCCCAATTCTCATAAATGACGGATAATCCAACCTACAATCACAGGTTTCTGACAGCACTGGAATTGACAGAATACTAGTCTGTCTGGGGTCCACACAGAACTGCCAGCATAAACACCATGTGCATCTATATCCCATCTCATCATGCAGAATGGCAGATGTGATATTCTTTTTTTCAAGGGACTTCTTTAAGTCTTCAAAGCTCTCCAGCAGCAACATCACAGCTATGAGGGTAATGATACTGAACACCAGGTGTCACTGCAGTGCAGTATAAGAAATTACTTTTCACGTGTCTTCTTGAAGTCCTCTGCTAAAATTAACCTATAAAGTCAGGAGAAAGGGATGTGAGAGTTATAAGCTGGAGCCAAAAATAAAAAGTCACCCCAGCTGTGTCTATTTGTGAAAGCAAAAGAAGTGCCAGATTAAATAAGTCTGAGGCAGGCTAAACAGTATGCAACAACTGGCACACACTCGCCCATTTAATAAAGGAACACAATCCAGATAAAAGTGAGACTGTTGACATCAGCTGTGTAAAAGTGGGTATCTGTATTTGAGGCACACATGTGGCAAAAACATACAAAACATATACAATACCTGGCAAGGTGAAGTGGTAAAAATCTTATATGGGATAAAAATATTTACATTCCTTCAAGGTTATACAATGCATAGAAACATATAAAATTACATTCCCATACTAAACACTGAGCAAAAATGTGAAAAGATATGCATTGTGAGCAAACCCTGATGTGCTGATATTAATCCATCCACCCTACTGTAATATAATGCAATATGTGGCCCAATCTGCTCTGTGGGAAATGTGCAATATTTCTTTTATACTTAACAAAAACTTAAATGCAACACTTTCGTTTTTGCTCCCATTTTTCACAGGTTTGAGTTAAAGATCTAAGACTGTTTTCATGCACTCAAAAGATATATTTCTCTCAAATTATATTTGTTGTTTGTATATTTGTGTGGCATATCAAGATGCTGATAAAACAGCATTATTACTACACAGGTGCCCTGGGATGGTCACAATAAAAGGTCACTCTAAAATGTGCAGTTTGATCAAACAACACAATGACACAGATGTCACAAGTTCTGAGAGTGTGCCATTGGCAAGCTGACTTCAAGAGTGTCCACCAGAGCTGTTGTATGTGAACATAATGTTAATTTTAATACCATAAGTGGTCTCAAATGTAATTTCCATTGATTTGGCAGTACATCCAACCATCCTCACAACCACAGACCACATGTAGCGCAGCACGTTCTCATCCTAAGTTAGTGCTTTGTAAGTGGCCTTTCACATCTAAGTATTACACGCTAGGTATCCTCATCTGCTGCTAACGGTCTTGGCGCTGGGAAACAAAAGCACATGATTAGGTTTAGAAAAAACATCATGGTTTGGCTCTACATTGTTAAAGGAAGCGAATACTGAACTCCCAAGTGAAAATCCACCGTTTATTTGACCCATCCACCACCCCTCCTACCCATTCTATGAGGACTTTCCAGCACCTCCTATTACGTCATTATCAGTTGTGTTTCAAGCTGATGTCATGCTACGACAGGTGATGTACTGCCACGTTTTTAATTGACGCCACCCATCCAAGTACCATATTGCCGCATCAGGTGCCATTTGGCCAGCTGGCAGCATTTCATACCATGGCAAAAGGTGGCATTTTGTCATCAGGTGTCTGACACCAAAATCACTGACAAAGCCGTGGTATTTGACAACTTGGGAATGAGAACGGGCTGTGTAGCCACACTAGCTCAGGATGTCCGCATCTAGCATGTTCACTTGCAAGATGTCTGAGACAAGCCACTCAAACAGCTGATATTACAATTGATTTGCACAACCAAAGAACTTCTGCACAAACCATCGGAAACTGTCTCAGGAAAGCTCATTTGCATACTTGTCATCCTTACCAGGGTATTGACCTGACAGCAGTTTGACATCGCAACTGACTTGTGCAGATGTGAGGACAGTTGGATGTACTGCCAAATTAAAATATATCTACTGAGTGCATTAAAGTAAGTCTAAGATCTTTGACTGAAAACTTTGAGAAATTGGAGCACAAACAAAAGAATTGTGGTTACATTTTTTTCAGTAAAATCCATTCAAAATTATCTACAAACTTGATATAATTCACATGTTCTTCTGGAAACATTTTAATTAAACTTCTAAAGGCAGGAAGTGTGTGTGTGTATACATGAAAGAGGTGGGATTTGTAGCATAGAGACAAGGGTTCAGCTTCATTTTTTGTTTTTGTTAGCTTTACACAAAAATCCCATTGTAAGATAGACTGATAGTAACAGCTTCATAACTTTACTTGATCCTCCAACAACTTTAGATGGCCCTTATTAGGACAGAGAAAAAAAAATCCCCATTCTTCCTCCAGGCCATCCTCCTCCTCCCCTCCTGTTTCTGGGCATAGCTAATGTCCTAAAATGGTCTTATTGTTTTGCTGCTGTATGATTTATAAAATCCTGTGGTTTCTCGAATGAACTGTCAGTGACTTCATTTGTGTACTTCCTTGTAAAGAATAGTGGTTTGGACTGTGTCCCCTCTGCCTCCATTACTTTGCATTTTTTCCAAGACAACTGGCATTCAGCATTAGGTTTCTTGGAATCTGCTTGTGGTCAAAATGAAACTGTGAGCATGAAGGAAAGAAAACTAGATTAGAAACAAGAAAAAAATGATGTGTAGTAACCTCTGAACATATGATATGCTGTGGGTGGATTACACACAGAAAAAAACAAAAGACTACCCACATCCTTAATCTTTTATCATCTTACCAAATGACCTTTCATTAACACAAAAAAGACCTGAAGGCTGTCTTGGTGGAATCGGTAAAGAATTCAAGTTAAGAACAGCATGAAATGTGGAATTATAAAATAATCCTGCAGAGGCTTTTATCTGAAGACAACAAAGAATAAAAAACACAATGGCTCTTCGCACAAATTGTTTTTCTTAAAGCTGTGAAACACAAAAATGATTGTGGTTGAAAAGGATTTCCTTCCTTCCTTCCTTCTTAGCACATAAAGTAACATATTTTTCTCCTTGCTGAATAAATCAGTCCAGGTAATTCCGTTATTCGCCTGTTCAGCCAGCAGTCTAACAGTCCAGCAGACAAATTAGATGCTCTCATGCTGAAAGTTTCACCAAGAGGTTGAGACTACAGTACATCCAATCAGATGGTCTCGTACAGCAGCATGCCACTGAAGACAGTCAGGGGTTCAGAGGAGTAGGCCAGTTTGCCAGTGACAAGGTCGATGCAGACTGTATCCCCTGCCTCCATGGGCAGTATGATGTTGAAGACAGCCAGAGCTCCAGGGATGTGTTTGGCCTCCGCCATGGGCTTCTCCAGGCCTTCAGGCTGATACCCAGCTGAGTCCACTCGCGCCACACCAGTGTTGGACTTGGACAACACAGCCTCGATCTTCATATTCTTATGGCCAGTAAGGATGCCGCTGAAGAAGTACTTCCCACTCACTGGAGCTGTGAAATACCCTGGAAGATGAAGGCAGGAAAAAAAGAAGACTTAATGTTGTGTATTTGCTGTGTCATGAGGAGCTCCTTATTTCATCAAAACCTTGCTTGGATTCTTGTTGCTTAGTAGCTTTCATAAACTTTGGAGATCACTTAAATAATACTAATTGAATCACATTATAGACAATGCATGAAAACAATATTTTAAAAGGTCAGGTAGTTTTGGTTTTATCTGCTAGGTTTTATCTGGTCAGAAAATAAAAAATTAAAAAAAAAGGTTATTAGGGCTTAATTTTACCATCAGTAGTTGTGTCCACTGAAAGCTGTTTACCTTACTTGGAGAGCAATTCACCAATCAGAGCAAAATGGCAAGGCTCCTTTCCATCATTGCTAGCTACCTCCCTACATTTATGAAAAATAGCAACAGCAAAACAGCGACTGGAGTACATCAGTAGCTGAGTGGTTACAGCACGTCATTTTATTGCATTGTCCCAGGTCTGATTCCAGCCCTTGGACCTTTGTTGCATACAGGGCTGCAACAGTTTGAGATTTCCACTGTACAATAACCATCTCAGAAAATATCTTGGTAGCATGGTATTACATAATTTTATTATTATCAGTCAGAATGACCCTCACAGGAATGAAAATGGTAGGGTTATCTTTGGCTAAACAAACATTTTATTACTTAATTGAAACTTGAAACCATTTTTAATGTAAGTAGGTGTAAAAAGTCTCCCTTTTGAATATAACTAGAATATAGTTGAGATTCTCCTTCCACTTGCATTTTTTTCCAATATCATAGATAAGCAAATGGACATTGTATGATAATCATATATTTTCATATAACAGTATACCTTAAAACCAATATATCACTGCAACCCTAGCCATTACTCT
>JAPZEB010000024.1:18414325-18426696 GCA_029783705.1 Chaetodon striatus | reverse complement strand
CAACAGAGTGTGTGACTAAAAATGGGGATGGTACAGAACAGTTCCATTGGTACCATCCACAACTTTTCACAGTGGAAACGGAAAAAAGCGTGCTGACCTGAACTGTACCGTGCTGCTTAGTGGAAACGGGGCTAAACAGACACACCAACCTGCATCCACAGAGCAGAGAAGAGAGAGGGGGCTGGTTGCTGCATTTTTACAGAGTCCGGACTTGGGGGCTATACACCACTTCCCAAAGGTTGACCACCAGAAACATCCCGAACAAACCAAAATCAGAGGAAAATACGAAAATACAAGCAGAGAGCAAGTTCTCTGCAGATTCAGACACCGCCACTCACTGCTAGAGGGTCATAAGTGATAATTGAGTGGGATTACTTTTGTGAGTCTATATATTCTTTATTTTTTAGTCATCAATTTAACTGCAAATTCGGTTGCAAATTAATTTTCAGTGAGTTGACGACTGGTTCCATTTAAAGACTATCTTTATACACAAATGACACGTCTCCACTTCCTGCCACTGTGCAAAAATGAAACCAAAGTATTCAGGATACAGACGTTCCCACCTGTCTGACTCAATCATGAGTCAATCACAGCCGTCACTGATGATGTCACACCTTCTTTTACTGCATCCAATAACTAATCAAAACCACATATCAGAAAAACATTGGAACATACATTAGTGTGATGAGAACTACCTAACATGAAAGAAACCATTTTTGAGAAAGATTTATTTGATGCGTACTTTATTTGCTTTGGCCCATGTCTCCGCTAACACTGAGTGGGCGGGGTTTATGACCTATACTGCAGCCAGCCACCAGGGGGCAATGGGGGTCTTTTGGCTTCACTTTTGGGGAGCTGTCATGTCATCCATCTTTATATACAGTCTGTGGTGACAGCTCTAAAAAGAGAAGAACTGACTTAACACTTTAGACACTGAATGACAATAAAATGAACCTTGTAACCTTGTAAACACTGAGATGCTCAACAAACTAAGTGCTGAACAAATCAACTAATCTTGATTCTGTATGAACAGCAGGACTGTGTTACCACAGCTTGTTCTACACTTGAAAAACAAGTCATTACTGTCTGAGCAATCAACACTGTGCAGCCACACACACATGCACGTATGTGCATACACACACACAAATGCACACAATGCGGTATGTTGCCCCAGTGGAGGAATGAGTAATCCACTGATACAATGTTGGCGAGGGCAAGGACCTCAGCACAGTGAGGCATGCACAGCGGCATTCTGGGAAAGCGAGCAGAACAAGTATGAATCATAGGGGTATTAGGGAACAGCTCAACAACCACTGTGTTCCACTTCTGCTGAGAGCTGGGCGAGGACCGAAGTCTCTTAACAGCTGCTCAGGTTTGGAGGGGACAAACATCATGGGTACAAACTGGCTTGTTGGCTAGACCTCTGGCTGGACTTCAGATAACACTGTAAGGGAGGCATGGGGAGTTTGTGTGTGTGTGTATGTGTGTGTGTGTGTAAAGGACAGGGGCAAACACACACACTGTTTCCACATCAGTAACTGATACCCAAACCACTTAAATACGGCAGCCACATTAAAGTCACGTCTATGTGCGTGTTGATAGATGTTGGTGCTGATTTAATACAAACACCCTCAGGGGTTAAACTGGGCTGGAGCCAGCTGGAGCAGTGCACTGCCCTTTCGTCCAAGTCATAACCCGCCAAAGATCAGCTGCAGCTACTGGATGTGACAGTCAATTTCTCTTCCATGGGATAAGAACTCATTCAAGAGG
Organism: Chaetodon striatus; assembly: GCA_029783705.1. NCBI lineage: Eukaryota > Metazoa > Chordata > Actinopteri > Chaetodontiformes > Chaetodontidae > Chaetodon > Chaetodon striatus. Next base: position 18,424,926 of record JAPZEB010000024.1, on the reverse strand, counting down.
TATTCAATTAAATGGGTCCTATTTGTTTTGCCTTAGAAATACAAAGCTCATAACTTCTTCATGTTTCACCAACTTTTGATAACCTCTTTATTCAACTCGTGGGTTAATTTGACCAGCCTCTAGTCAGGCAGGGTTGAGTAGAGTTTTTGACCGCCTGGGGCCCCAAATGCTGAATTCTCACTTTTTAATTTGTGTGGATCACTCGAGGTCCAACGGATGGGAATCAAGAGCTGGTTCCAAATTGTCTAGTCCATGGGAATGGTATGCCTCCGAGCTGATCAATTCCTTTTATTGATGCCGACATGTTTGTTGTGCATTGCAAAACAATGATGTCAAACTCATGCATCTACGCTGCTGGAAACTTGCAGCAAGAAGGAGTCGAGGCAAAGAGGAAGAAAAAATCCAAAGGGTGGCCTCATTTCACAAAGAAAGATGACAGCTGCTTGTAGTGTTTGTGAAATGATAATTTCAAGTAAGGGTGGAAACACCAGTAATATGCTGAAACATCTTTCTACACAACATGGGCTTGTATTCAAGGAATGCCATGTATCTTAACACTAAACGCAGAAGTGCCACTACTTCCCGACTGAGCAGCACGTCTGTTACTGAGTATAAACATCCTATGTTATAGTAATATTAGCACCACGTAGGCAGGCTTAGCAGATTTTTTTCTTTGACTAAGAAAATCTAAATGAAAACAAATGCTACAAATAGTCTTTCTTCTTATCTATTTTAGATGATGACAGACAGACTGTTGCTACACTGTGATGAGCAGAAGTGATAAAACAGTTGCGCTAATGCTGAAAAAATGTGTAGGCCTTCTTTTTTCCATGCAGAAAACTGATCAGGAATCAATAAGTGAATCGATAAAACAACAGACCGTTAAGCAGAATTGGTAACTGCTTTGGTTTCAATGAAATCTTATTAATTTCCCATCCCTAAAAGATTCTTAGCTGTCCTGACTTGTGGATTGTCCACTGTTCACCAATGTAACTGTCATAGCAGTGTCTGACGTGGATTATCTAGTGTTGGGATATATTTATTGTCATACAAGCTAGCACATCAAGGCGAGCTTGTGCATTCGTAAATACATTTAGCTGTCAAGGTTCTTCATTAGCTACCAATTTATCCTCTCAGAGGAACGCTGGCGGTAAGGTCAAGGGTGTCACATTGTGACCCCAACGACTCTGAAACTAAGAGCTCACATGTGACCCTAACAACTCTGCCAGGGTTCACACCCACACAGAGCTTAAAGCCTGCAACTCCGATCCAGTTAGAACTAAAGAAGCTTCTTGGATGAGAAGGGAAACGCAAGCAAGTCCAGTTGCCTACGATATAGCACTACGATATGCCACAGATGGCATTACCATCTCAGAAAAGGACCCCCACTGTATCTGCATCCATCCTCTTGCATGTGTGGGAGTAAAGCATGCCCTGCCATGCCCAGGCAAGGGAAAGCTGATCCCTGCCTTTCCAATGCCGCAGCGAAGCCCATGGATAAGCCCGGCAGCTCCATCAGCGGGAGGCTCAGCCCTTCTCTGCGCCCATGAGGTCTATCTGAACGAGGTATGCAAGCAGGCAGCAGCCAAGTAGGCTATCAACTGGCCAGCATCACAAGATGATAAGTGCCGTGTGTTTGAGAGATGGTGTAAGGCATGGGACATAATTTTTCTAAATTCCATCACTGATAATGATTGACTGTGATGCTTCCAACAGGATTTACTGGAAAAGGGTAAAGGTTTCAACTACAAAGGTTAACTTCGCTGTGATTTCAGCCTGCTAAGTGGGCTTTGGTATTGAACCAGTTGGCACCAGTTGGTCAACACTCCCTGATATTGAGGATTATGAAGGGAGCCCACTGGCTGTGGCCCGTATGTACAGTTAAGTTCCTTTTTGGGATTTGCCCATTTTTTTGGAGGCACTCTAAAGTTGTCTTTTGAGCCCTTTGAGTGTGCAAACTTAGAGGTGGTTTCTCTTAAAACTATCCTGTTGCTGGCATTGACATCAGCCAAGCGGACAAGTGAATTACATGCTTTGTCAGTGCATGCATCCCACTTGCAATTTCCCCTGACTATGGGAAGGTGATGTTACACCCAAACCAGCAGCTTAGGAAGGCCTCCTAAAGTAGTACCACACTTGGGCTGCTAGCCTTTCAACCCAGGTGGCTTAATTCACTCTGTCTCACCTATTTGGACACGACTCTGGGATTCTGGAAGGGTAACCAGCTCTTTCTGTCATAGGCCTCTTCTCATAGAGGAAAGCATCTGTCTCGGCAGTGTCTGTCACACAAGCTAGTTGAGGCTATCATTTTGGCTTATGAAAGCCACACACTGCATCCTCCAGGGGGCCTGCGGGTTTATTCCACCAGGGTTATGGTTACCTCATGGGCCCTGAGGTGGGGCACAAGGCATAATTTTTGTAAGTGACATTTGTGCTGCTGCAAGCTGGGCATCCCCAAAACACATATTGGGTTTTACTGCCTTGGTGTAATGGTGCCTTTGCTGGCCCACTCAGTTGTGTATTAGCCCATGAGTAGGCTGACCTTCCTGGTTCTAAGTGTTATGGGCTTCAGAGCATGTAATTCAGCAGTGGGCCCATTCGCTCAAAGTGAGATAGCAAACGAGGGTTGACTCAAGGATAACACTGGCTCTTTTGAGTGTCACTTTTGGAAGTCAAGGCTAGGTTACACTGGATTAACCTCAGAAATAATTTGGATACAATTGTACATTTAGAGATTAACGATTTGCTTTTTTCTTAGAGCTTAGAGTATTTGAGTGAGTATTTGATGGCATGTTAAAACAAAATCTGAAGATTACTAGCTCTATTTTTCTTTTCAGTTTAGTTTCACTGTAGGACTAGGGATGTGCGTGATTAGTATTAGCCGACAAGTATTAAATGTTGCTACCCTTGCTAGACAGCGCTAGAAATACTAGTCGACTTAACTTAATGTACACATATAAATGGCATGTGGTTACACATTCTGATAACTTAAGTTTTTTGCCTCTAATCATTGGATGGGCTTGCTATGCGATTACGTTCACCCAATAAAAATGCAATTGTAATATTCAGGCACATTTCCTGAAGACTTATTTTCTTAAGAATACTGTTTTCAATAAATTATTTTTATTTACTGCTATTTTAGTGAATTGTTGTTCAGCAGCATTTAAAATATGATATGGTTATTGAAAAATGCAATTAATGATTTCAAATGACTCTTACGTACAATATATTTTCAGACAAGGTTAAACCTTACAGACTTAACTGTGCTCAATTTTGACTGTTTGAGTGTTTCTTTACTTTTAGACTAGCTGACTAATTTAAGTTTAAATGTCCAAATGTCAGGGCAATTAGTCGTTTGGAAAGTTATGTGATGCTATGTGCAGGTTCAGACATCTCAATAAAAAAAGGCACGTTATTTAAACACGTTCTGATTATTTATTACTAAAATACTGCACTGTTTCCAAATGTCTGCAATCACTGTAGAAGATGAGCACAAATTACCTCAGCTCAAACGTAGAAAAACATGTCAGGTTTATTCTGGCACATTTTCTTCCTTGCAATTTTTCATTCAGCAGGTGGATCTTTAGAAGCTGTATGATGCTGCACGTCACACAACTTAATACACTTTTGTTAAATATTAAAGCATCAGCAATAAAGGTATTCATTAACTTTATCAATTGGAATTTAGTTCATCGAAGGTGCATTCATACTGGTCATCAAAGTCAAAGCAGCCACACCCTGGCAGCTGACACATCTGCAGAGACCTCACCCAGAAAATATGAAGGATGGTTTATGGTGAAATGAAAATTGACAGGCTAAGTAAATAAGAATGTGTCTCAAAAAATAGCCTGAGTATTTCTTTGAAGTCAACAGTCTCCCTGTCTCATTCCCTTTCCATCAGTCAGACGAGAGATCTGCATGAGTGATTCTACTCACTGCCAGCTATAATACTCCCCTCTCTCCAGCAGTGCTTTCTTAAATATGCATGCCCTACATTTCCCCACCACCTTCCAAATTCAAATGGATGTCCCCTGCTCTCGCCTCTATTCTCTTCTGCCTCCTCTCCCCTCCTGCCTCTGCTGCAACTCTGCTTTATTTGTGGTTGACCCAATTTCTAGGTTTGATCCATACTGCGGTGTTGAGGCAGACTGTGGAGCAGCAGGCTGACTGACAGACAGACAGACACAAAGGCACATCAACAAGCTGGCATGGATGCCTCTGCTGTGCCCATTACTGTGCCCACCCACCCCTTCACGAGTATGAACCCATCACTCTCCGCCTCCTTGTGCCAAACCCAGCTCTTTGTCTTTACGGCTCCAGACGCACACACACACACACATATACACTACCCCTCCTGCTCCTCCACAACACCATTTACTGTTTGGTCTGCAGAGAGAGAATCGGAGGCTCATCCATTGTCTCACTGATTCGCTGTAACAGGGTGGGCTGCTGAGCATCCACAGCAGCTTCACATCTTCCGCTCCTTGGTAACCTATGGCCAGGAGCAGACCTGAGAAATTCATCATGTCAGAAAAGCGGAGGCAACTCTCTGGAGGGCGACAGTGGAGGAAGAGGCTGGAGATCTGGCTTGGCAGCTTATCCATTTGTCTGAGTGCATCATGACTGAAGGACTTGATCCATCTCCAGAAAGCATATTTGGAAATCACAAATGACTGTTCAATTTTGTGAGATTGAATACTGTAATACTAGTCTACTGCTGCAGCTACCAGTCGCTGTCTGCCTGGCTGAGTCAAAGCTGCTACTGCTGCAGCAGCTGATGATGACATATAAATGTCTTACATAACTACATTACATTGTGCAATCAGGGCAGAGGGGTCTGAGGAATCAGGACACAATGGTTGTGTAATACCAAGAGATGATCCATGAGAAAATCTATGGATTATGGAAAATGAGGTTGACCATCATGATTGGTTTTTTAAAAGAGCAGGAGCAGGAGCATTTTGGGAAATCTGCTCAGTCACTTTCTTGCCAAGAGTTAAATGAGAAGATCAATAAAGTTCCCATGAATGTCTGTTAACTCCGAAGCTACTGCCATGAGAGTTAGCTTAGCTTAGCATAGAGACTGGATACAGGGGAAAACAGCTGGCATAGATCTGTTAAAAGTTAAGAAAAATCTGCCAAGCAGCAACTCTCAAGCTCAGTAACTGATATGTTTGTATTAGGGATGGGCATGAGAACTCGAGTGCTTGTTCTGACGTCAGTAATTGTTCAACATCAAGAATAATCGCCACCTGACCTCCCACATGTGAATGTGATTTCTATATTTTGTTCTTACTTTCATGTTTTTTCCCCTTGTTTTTCATTTTGTTTTTCTTACTTATTTTGAGGCTGCATCGGCTGCATTATTACATTTCAGATATTTTCTTCCCTTTTTTTAACAGTGATTCAATAACGAAATTAAAGTTTATTCAATTTAATTTTATTAATAAAGCCCAATATCACAAATAACAATTTGTCTAAGAGGGCTTTACAGCATACAGCATCCCTCTGTCCTTGGACCCTCACAGAGCATAAGAAAAATTCCCAACAAAAAAAAAAAAATCAAGATGGATGCTAATAAGATCAAATGAATCAAATAAAATCAATGAATCACATGGTAAAGGGTAATTAAGTTTTAGCTCATTTAAAAACAGGGTTTTCCACAGATTTATTTATTTGTGGAGGCCTGTCCTAATAACAGCATCTGCTGTCACATGTTTATTTTCTATTTTTGGAGCTGCACCGTTCATTAGGAGCACTGATGTAATATTTATACTGTCCGGTTAGAGAGAACTCACAAAGAGTCCCGCCTGCAATGCGTTCATTGACCCGCAAAAACCTCCTGACTTAGAGACTCACACGCACACAAAAATTGAACAGAAAGTTTGCTGATCTTACCCTCTCTAATATTTTGTTTTCACCATCTCAAATAGGTGAAATCTTATTTTAATGTAAAGCTGCATGCAGTGTATGTCTTCACTCAGCACATCTATGCCGAGCTGTCACAGTCTGTGAGAGTCAAGCTAACCATTAGCATCACATTGCCAGCATTACCTAACAGTTACTAACAGTACAGACTTGAGTCGTTTTGTGTCATGTGCGTTTGTTGGGATCGTTAAATGGCTCAGTGTTGGATATTAGCCCCCACTTCTGTGTAAGATTGTGCTAACCGAGCAGATGTTGAACTACAGCAGCAAAAAAAGTTTCTGGATTTTTCTTACCTTAACTTTAAATTAAACTTTTGAGCTTTGTACATAAATTAATTTCAAGCTGCACTTGATTTCTGTTGTTGGCCAATTTACATTCCTATTTTAAATTTGATTTTCCCTGTTAGTACTCAATTACTCTATATTAAACTAACGGGAGTACTTGAATATTGAATATTAAAAATGCATATCATAGTATACAAAAGGTTGATTTTATTTTATTTTTCTGTGGATAGATACACACTAGCTGCTTCCAGTCTTTATGCTAAGCTAAGCTACCTTTTCGTGGACGTAACTTTATTTGTAAAAAATATGAGAGTGGTATCGATTGTATCGAATTATCTTTATGAAATCAAACATGCATTTTCCTCTGAACGCTGAACTATTCCTTTAAAAGTGTACTGTGCACAGTGAGAGGCTAGCAGAAGCTGCTGCTTGGTTTATCCACTATTAGCTGCAGTGGCTGTAACATACATACAGATATAGATGAGTCCTTCCGTTTTATCTCTGTGCACGTCTGTACTTCCCTCTTATTTTTAACCACACTCTTTTCTCATTCATTTTTTTTCTTGTGTCTGCTTCACAGCTCTCTGTAGGTCACAGGAGCAGGAGCGGCTGCTGCTGAGTCAACATCACAAGTGGAACACTGGCCTCAGAATTACAAAGACACACACGCACACAGACACGAACAAAATGCACACACACATGCATGTACACACAGACACAGACACGCACACACACACGACTATTAAGTTTACTGTCGACTATTGCTTAAGTAATCCTCTCAGCTCCTGTGTCTGAAAGTAGGCTAAGTGCAAACATTCTCAGACTGTCTAATAGGTGAGGCCAATAATCTGTGTGGAGCACGATCCACCTGCAGGTTGTCCACATCAGACAGGCTGAGACTTGTGCGATGAATTCTTGAAATATTTGAATGTATGGTTGAGTTCATGTCTGCATGTTCAGAACTGGAATGACACTAGTAATTTTTTGCTTTTGAAACGAGTAATCCTTATTTGATTAATTTAATAAATAATAATATTTTTTTAAAAAGTGCGAAAAACGCGCACTTTCTTTGGGGCTCATGTCCACTGCCCTGGATTGAGATCGCAGTGTGTACATATTTAGTGTGTGTGTGTTGTGCGTGTATAGTAGTGATAGAGCGCATGTGGTGCTCTGGCAGACTAAGATAATTTCTTATCTTCATGTACTATTCTTGCTATGTCCTGACTTGCCTGTCCTTTCCAGCAGAAGTGTCTTCATTTTTGCTCGACTTAAAGCAGTGTGTGAAACACGTCTACTGTAATAACTCATTACTGTGTCTTGTAAGTTCAGACTGTCCACTTGGAAACTTGTATTGTGTACATACCCACTTACAGGTCAGGTTTTGTCTTTTAAAAACCTGGTAAATGACTTACTGGGAAGTGTCTGTACCAAATGAATCCTTTTTTTTTTTTTTTTTAACCGCTATCTGTCCCAAGGGTCCTATTTGAATAAGGCAAGGTGTGGGTTTTTTTTCCTCTGTGATCTGCTTCTGCCAAAACAGCAACATCTGGTCCTTTTTAGTCATTTAAAAATCATTATGAAAGACCTTCAGGCAGCCAGGATAAATCTAAAATGCTTTGTTTATATGACATCTATTTGGCTCCTATAAAGACTACTGCCTTTGGAGTGTTCAGTGTTCATGTTGTGAATTTCAAAATGTAATTCTGTGTGATATTTTCATTTTTGAAAATCAATAGTTCTTTTAAAGTTTACATGACTTTAGCTTGTTTCGTAGAGTTTTCCTTTTGATCAGTCTCCTTTAATGGTTAAGTGGTAAGTTGATCAACAGGAAAAGGCAACTGGCAAACATTCCCTGGTCCCAGCTTCGTAATGGGAGGATTTGCTGTTTGTCTTTGTCCTCTGTGATATTAAACTGTCTGTCTTTAGAGTAATGGTTGGACAAAACAAATTGTGACAAGCACTGTCTTACAACATTTTTAAGACCAAGGTATTAGTTGATTAATCAATAATAAAAATAAACATTAGTTGCAGCCCTTTTTTCTTTTCTTTTATATATGATTATAACCAGTTGATAAGTGCAGCATTTCTCCATAATATTGCGTCTCATGTTTACCTTTATTTGTCTTTGTGTGCATTTATTATTTATATTTTATTACATATCTATTTAAAGTCTTGATTTGGTGAAAGGTCCATTGTTTAAGCCTACAGCCTCTTGACTTCACCTGTCACGTTTCACTTCTGTTATCAGTTATAATGCTGCTTGTATCATTCAAATAAAAATAAACTAAACCATCATCTGTGCCTATCCAAAATGTCAAATGTGTTTGTAAAATGGTGGATTTAAAAGACGGACCTTTTTACTGCTACTTTTTGCAGATCTGCTCTTAAACATCTCAACAGTTTCAGTTAAAAGCAGTAAAGATGTTGAACAGAGAGTATTTATAAATTAATCAAAGTACCATTTAACTGTCAGTGAAAATGGAGCAATGACGTTTTGTCCGTCATGCAGAAAGTAATCTTGCATAATCAGAGCAGTTAACCAGTGAGCATTAAGTGATTCTGCAAGACATGCTGCAATAAATCAATCTTTCTCTCTTTGAGGCTGCCTCTCTGCGGCCCTCGGTGATGTCACTTTATACGACAAGAACAAGCGTCAGCACATTCAGCACAGCAATCACATGACAAGGGCCACATCAGGATCACTCCTTCAATCATGTGACCTTTGAGATTGAGGCCGGGATAAGTGTAAGAGCAACACAAACTCAATAAGACTTTGATACTTCCTCGTTTGCCAAATACGTTACTGACGCAACAGTGCAGATTCTTTTGTGCAACTGATATGGGGGAGGACATGTGTGAACTGGGTGGGGAAAATGTTTTTAAAGATACTGAGGTCAGATTGATCTTGTACTTGAAAAGATCACTCACCGAAGATTTCCCCATTCTTGGCATACTCTGTGACTAAGTAAAGCATGTTCTTCGTCTCCATCACCTGGGAGAGGGAGAGGACGGAGGAACAGGGGCCGAGGGGAGGGGAGAAAAGAGTGGGAGAGTGAATACACACAGAAGACCACTTTTCAAAAGCAATAACACCAGATAATTTATATTAACAGTCTCCTGCAACAAGAGAGGATTAGAGTAAGGAAAAGGAAAACTGTAACAACACATACAAGTGACTCAAATATTATGCAATTGTCCACATGGTTTTCTCTGAGGTTTAACCGCAGTGTCTGGCATCCACAGAGTCATGAGCAAAACAAAATGTATGAATGGCACAGGGTCTAAATATGGCATCAATGTAAGAGAATGGAGGTGGACGGTTGGTGCTGCCGAGTTTATCTGAATGGTACTTAAAACCTTTCAGCCCTCACACGGTGCTGTGTTGTGTAGGAGGAGGCGAACCGATTTAGAAGCAGAAACACTCAGGAGATGAACAGAATTAAATGCGGAGGGTAGAATCAGATGGAGAGGGAGGATGAATCAGACACAGTGAGCCAGACATTCACACTAGAAATCCCACGCTCATTGTTTATGATCAATTTTCCATCTGTTACACTGACCAATTCATGGATTTAGGAAATGGGAGCCAGTTTTTTTTTTGGCCCTGGTTGTGTAATAAACACATTTTGTCCTATCTGTATCGTGAAGCTGGAATACAACTGACTGAAGGATACCATCAATCAACACAAGTGGCACTGCGAGCCAAACAGCATCTAATCTGGGAAATAAACCTTTCTCGCGGCGGACATTTTGACTTGTCACAGCAGGAAAAGCACAGGTGTAACTAACAGTATTAACGATGGCTTCGCTTCATTCAGGTGTGCCAGTAAACCAGCGTGCACAATAGCAGGTCCCTGGCACTGGCACACCTGAGTAAAATGCAGCCATTATTAATGTTATTAGTTACACCTGTGTTTGACAAGATAAAATATCACCATCGGAGAGGTCCGTTTTCTATTTATAGTGGATATTTTTCTGTCATTTATCAGCCAGCTACGTGCTCACTGGCTTCATATGTTGTCATGGATCTCTTAGCTGTCTTAACCTGCTCCTTCATGTGTTTTATAACCATTCTGCGGAGGCACTGGCAGACACGGCAGATGTTTTGGGCAGCATTTTGAACAATAGTCTTAAAGTAGTGCTGGGTGTTGTTTGACATTTTTATACTAATGTCAACACAAGAGTTTATTTATTTACTTTTAATTTATTACGTCTGATCCCTCTCACACCTTATTTGAAGAATATTAGCTTTTGCCATCATACAGAAGATTTAGAGCCCCTCAGGCTTGACTGAACAGGTTGAGGAACTCTTCCTCAGTCTGTCAACCCTCTAATAGCCTCAGTGTACCTGGGTTGAACACTGAATGTAACAGGAATGATTAATTTATC
>JAPZEB010000024.1:18399666-18414039 GCA_029783705.1 Chaetodon striatus | reverse complement strand
AACATAAGCAGCTGCACATGATTTTCGCCAAAATAAAATAGTTTAAAATTGAAATAATCAAAAAAATTTTTGGGAACTGTCCCATCAACAATGAGACAACAACAATATCTTTACACATTCGCAGCCAGATTTCAATACATGACATTCGGCAACACTCCATATTGCGAACCCATTTTGTTTGGCAGCAATAAAGGTACTAAGGTTTGATACACAGCCCAACTTTAGAAGCCAGATATCAAGCCAATACCATCCCTTGTGCATTAGTGCTAAACGCAGCAGAAGTTCAACAGGATCTTTATATTGTGTTTTAGGCTGCAACAGGCCTTGTGGCTATACTGTAATGCTACCATTTATATTACATGTCCGCAGCTGCGTAACATTAAAAGCCTTCCTGCACCATCAATAATAATTACACCACTTTAATATGGTGGAGATAATACATTTAGTAGGCAGTATACAGCATTATAATGTCATCACATTGTATTTCTGGCTCCCAACAAAGCAGACTCCTTGTTTTGAACTACTGCTATTGGGGAAATAACTGAAGCCAAATCTCTGGCATGTAATAAATCATAATAAAAATGTATTTATGGTCTGAATTCCCAATACCGAGAAATACAAGCTGCACTTTGTGTTTAGCGCTTCACAGGGTCTGATGCTGCCGATCAGTAGGTCTGAAGACCATCCTAACATGTCGATAGATCCTGTCTGAATATCAGGCCCTGAGGAAGGGCAGCTGTGGTCCCTGTGGTGAACTGCATGCTGTATACAGGCTAGACGGTTTAATGTTTTAATACAAGACTGCACATGAATAATTCATAAATCTAAATGTAATTGTTTAAATGGTTTTAACAATGTGAGCGTTAATTGTAGTGTAGAGGAAATCGAATTAGGGTCATGATCCATCCAATGTCCTCAGCTTATTAAAGCATTTTCCATAACACTCGTGTACTGTTATCATTACATAAGTACTGATAGTCAGAGAGTGGTTTTGTAATTGAAAACAATATCCAGCACTAGTTTTGACTGTTTAAAATCTTTGCACTCGTAGAGAAACTAAAGGGAAAGTGGAAAGTTGAAAACCTGTGAGAGTCAGAGAATGGTGAGATTTAAAAGCAGAAAAGAGGTGGAGAAAATGATGGCAGACTGGGGTCAACAGAGAAGAGACCACACAACACATGACAAACCAGCGTGGGGTCCACATTTGGGTCATCTGTGTGTGTCTTCATTAGCTAAGACTTCCCTTTGGACCACAGGGCCAACCCTAGTTTATGAGACAAGAAAGGAAATCACTAATTGACCTGAGCTGATTGGATGGATGGGCCGTTGGAAATAATGATACACACCAAAATAACACAGCAGAAAGCTGGAACGGTGCCACATGGTTGTGTAATGATAATGAACACTCATTTACTTCCCCTAAACAAACTAACAGGACCCCAAAGGCTTATGTAATACAACTGAATCACCAAAATTGTTGAGGTATTGGCGGTTAGGCTATTTTGTGCCAGACAGCGGACATTACGGTAATCGGGTGAAACATGTTTGCCTTCGAGTCTCGTTAAAATTTATGTGAACTTCCCATGCACACCTGGACATGCATACGACTGCTATAAACAGTGTCAGGGGGACATGAGGGAAGTGACATTTATAGGATTTATTTCTATAAAAAAAGACATCATGTTACCGATAGTGACGATGGGCTCTATTTCAACAGCACCAGTTTAAAGAGTGCCTTAAAAAAGTGAGGCACATTTCTGCTGCATGAAATCATATCACAACTAAAAATACATCTTAAGATTTGACTATTGTAGACATATTTGCATGGACTACATTGTGTTTTTGGATAAGAGAAAGAGAAAAAGACAATTAGAACAAGGCCTTTTTCGCAGCAGACATTTTGGCTGAATCCAAACGTCCAGACTTGCAGACACTGCAGGTGCATTGCTGGGAAGTCAGGGAGTACTGAGTGCTACCCAAATCCACAGTTCATCCAAATTATGACAGCCTAAAACTTCTGCTCTGATTTCCAGAGAGTCCGTTTGGGGTGCAGACTTCAATTTATTGAAATACAGATGCCGACTAAAAAAACAAAACAAACTTATTACAAATATTTAAAACAATTTTTGTATTACAACACTACTTGAATTATGTAGTTCAAAAAGTGGTATTAACCAAATCGTGATATGGTGATAAATAAAAGTGGAAGTTACTGAGGTAGCCAAAACAAAATGCATTTAATTATTGCAGCCTGTACCCTGTAGGATAAAAGCTGTGCAGTGTAATACCAAATATATAGGCTTAGAAAACTGGCCGAAAAATGACAATAGAAGGTCACTCAGTGTAAATACTTCCTTCCTTGAATATCCCTTTCTTAAGTGACGAGAAAGCTTTTTCCTACATGGGGTTTCTATCTAATTAACTGCAAGGACAGATGAGCAGACACTATTCATCAACTTGCGTGTAGGATGTGACAGCAGCGGTCACCACATTCACGACTGAGACTTGAGGCCTGTGTATCAGCGACTTTCTGTCTCTGCTCTTGCTGACTTAACGTCATCACAGGGAACCTGTCACAGTATGTACGACTGAAGTTAGCGAGGGCTCAGTCCGCAAGTGCAGAGGGTGGACGTTTGGATTCAGCCATTGACTTGTCACAGTAGGAAATGGAGAAGTGTTACACATAATATTATTTATCATTATCATTAAAAGGAATTTAACCATTAATAATTTCATTACTTTTATACATTTTTTTCCTACTGTGTCTTCTATGAAAAAAGCCTATAGGAACAAGAGCAAGACCAGAGTTCCCCAACAACTGTGCGATTTTATGCAACAATGGACTGAATATAAGTCTGACTAACTTAATTTAGCATAATTCTGTAGTTACTGTCAACAATTTAGTTTGCTCTTTGCTTATAGAATCACTAAATGATTAATTTAGTGACACAATACTCTGCATCGATTCATCTGCAAGGGACTCCCATCTTGTTGCAGCTCAGCTTGTCATGCACGCTGGGCAGAGAAATACTAAAAGGACACAGCTCTTGCTGCAGCACTGATGTGGTAGTTGTTGTCCAGCCACAAAAAAGGGCCTTTAACTTCAATTAACATTAGTCACGACTGCGTGTTTAAAAGTGTATAGTAGGTATCTTCTAGGCAACTGCAGATCACTTTCACTTTGGGTCTTTTTAGCTAAATCACTGTGCAAATAAACACTGACGCGGTGTCCCCATATTCAAATAAATACTTTGTCAAGGTCCCATGAGGTCATGGGCGCTGACAAGAATTAATATTTGTTTTAAACAAGCCATGAATTCATTTTGACCTAAATTAGATGTTTTAACAATTAAACTGACCGTCAATTAAAAAGGCGGAGCCATAACTGATTTTAAAAACGCAGCCTACACAGAGTCTGGTTCTGCAGTACAGGTCTGATATCCCAGTACAAAAATTAAACACTTCATTAATATAATCTTCAACAGCTAACATTATTTAGTTTGAATCATGCCATTAGCACCTTCACACAGTGCAGAAAGCACACAGATGCACACAGCGCCAAATGTCAGTCAGTCATTAACTATGCTCTCATATCTTAAACTATCCGAGGGTGGAAGGTTCTGCTAGGCAGCAGTTGTTTGCTAATGCATTAGAAAATAACCTGGATTCGTCCTGCACTTCAACACCCCGAACCAGGAGATCAGCAAGGAGCAGCGCTGAATTCTGCTTCACGTAACTGATTTGTTCACAGATAAGCCAGGGGCAGGGCTAATTCTGGGCCTCCTCAACAGATGTTACGTCGGGCCTCCGCTGCAATGCATGTTAAATATTACATTACTGCCCCTGCTCTCTGAGGGGCCTTCTTTAACCAAGAGCCGGTTTCAAAAAGACAGACTTTATCTTTTGCTTAGATCTAATTAATAGTCAGGCTTCAGACAGACATTTGAATGCATCTGTTACACAAATGTGTCTAGCTCCTGACTTACTCTTCTTAGGCTGGACTACATGACTGACTGAGCAAAAATGAAACAGTTACAGGGGCAATTTACCTGGAAAATTAATCAAAAAGTGTACCAAATAATCAAAAATAATCATTATTTTACTGCTGTATATTTTCAGTGGGTTTCTGTCCTGTTTCCATTATTGCTCAAACCAAGCTTCCTTCTTCTTCTCACTTCTAAATTAGCCTGAAGTTGGGTGGCTAACTATTTATCTCAGAGTAAACGCAAGACTTTCCGAACACTAAAGAAAGTCTAAAATATCTTTGTGACACGGCTGTAAAAGCTGTGAGTGCCGCTTAGAAATGTCTACACTAAACAACAAACTAACAACGATGAGGCACAGATAAGTCTGTTTGTGTAGGAGACATAACAGCTTTTACAATTTTTTAACAAACTTGGTATAAGTGTCAAAATGGGAACATTGGTTAATGGAAACACTTTCAGAATAGTACACTTAGCACTGGTGCATAACCATAGACATGCACCTAAAACCTAGTTTAGTGCACCGCTGACAGTAAATGTAGGTGGGGTTGTTATTAACTGCTCAATCCAGCTCTCGCTGTATTTTCTCTTTACCAGTGATGCAGAGAAACGTCTGCACCTTGCTGATCGTGCACAGAACAGGGTTGGACGCCGACATTTTCAGAACAAAAAAGAACAGGCTGGGGGGTTAACACTCTGTCGCAATCGATGGGATATTTAAAAACTGTGGTTT
Source organism: Chaetodon striatus (assembly GCA_029783705.1). Classification (NCBI taxonomy): domain Eukaryota; kingdom Metazoa; phylum Chordata; class Actinopteri; order Chaetodontiformes; family Chaetodontidae; genus Chaetodon; species Chaetodon striatus. Next base: position 18,409,323 of record JAPZEB010000024.1, on the reverse strand, counting down.
TATGCACTGAGTCCTTGTCCAGCAAGAGTGACGGTTCTCTCTTCACTAATCAACAAACTGCAGTGTTTCTAGCTCCACCTTTCAGTATCTGATCAGCAAGCAACAGAGGGGTAACGAAAAAATAGGATGGAATGGAGCGGCTCTGTTGGTACCGTCCACAACTTTTGACAATGGAAATACAAAAATAACTGTTATAATGTGTAACGAGCTAAAATGTTTGGTGTAAACAAGACAAAATATTCCCATGTGTGATATACAAACTGGAGTGAATAAATACAATATGGCAGGGATACTCAACTTCCTTTGCCCAGGGGCCACTTCTGTAAAATGATAGGAGGTCAGGGGCCAGGTAATATACAAACATTAATCTCATTTTTCAAATTAAATAAAGAAACGAGGCAAATCCAGTGTAACAGTACTCGCAGGGGTGTTTCTAGAATTTGAGGACATTCAGGGCTTAGCCTGGACCTCTGTTGGGAGATTCAGGAAATCCTCCTCCTCCTCATTTTCTTTTTAACAAACAAGCTCTATTTTGATGCTTTTATGCTCTCTGGCACCTTATTTACATTAAAAACAAAAAAACATCCCAGGGTGAATCAGTTTGTTTTTATTGTGATGTAGAAAATGGTCGGCGGGCCACCTGGGACACTAACGAGGGCCAGATTTGGCCCGCGGGCTGCAAGTTGAGTATCACTGCAGCATGGTGACATTCTTCTAACATCAGTGCTACGATGACAGTGACGGAGTTGTGATGGAGTGGATCCAAAAAAGTTAGATGAAGCATCTAGGACAGAAATAAATCTCCTGAAACTCTCTTGATTGACACAGCTTGTCGGGCAAGAGACAAAAATCAAGACGAAAACCGGATTGAACCATTTATCTTCACACAGCATTGCAACGCGGGGAATAACAGCTCACAAAGACATTTCCATTAGAGACAGACAAAAAATATACAAGAGCCCAGATAAAATCATATTGTTGTCGAGAGGAAAGCTGCACTACTAAAAATATAACTCCACATCTTGCATGCTTAACAGGTGCTAGAGTCTCACCTGGTACAGCTTGATGATGTGGGGGTGGTCCAGCATCTTCATGATCTGAACTTCTCTGTAGATCTTCTCCAGGTTGACAGCATCCAGTTGGGTCTTGTCGATTATCTTGATGGCCACCTGCAGAATGAGCGAGCACCAACAACACAACTGTAATCAGTCAGTAGCATAAAATAGAATCATTGTTGTGGCTCATCAGACTTGATGGGCAATAAGACACACTCACATAAACACGAGCACAGACAGCAATTTAATATTCTCTGAGAGGCAAGAGGAGACAGTATGTTCTTTTCAGAGAATTGCTTCTGAAACACAAGATAAATACGTACTTAAATACAGCTTGTGCTGAAAACTTCATAAACACTCTTACAATTTGAGAAGATGAAATATCATGAGGGCGCAGCAGAGGCAAACACAGGCCTTGTTGGATATATACACACACACACCCACAGTGACACGTACATGTGTAAATTGCACACTCACAACTTCAACACTCTTGGCTTTGATTAATGATGTCCGGTGGGTAACAAGGCAATATTAACATCTCTCCTTCAGACTGTCTCATAAACAGCATTTCATCAGTGTGATCTGAAGTGCTTCCAAACGTCTGTGAGCCAAGCTGGAGGAGTAAACAACAGGAGACCCTAGCTCCCCTCTCAGCAATCACGCCACTGTTAGATTTAAGTTAGAAAACTCATCCTGAGCGTTCAGACCACAAATAGGACTGCTTTAAAAGAAATGAATGGTGCCGGTGAGACCTAAGCTGAAACAATCACTTGTTTATCACTTTAGTTGTTGTTTTATCTCAGATATGAATAAAGGTATTACATACCTTTTTAGGCTTCTTGACATGTTTCGGCGGAAGCTGTCGCCTTCCTCAGAAGTGTCACTGGCGGAAGCTTCCACCGAAACGTGTCAAGAAGCCTAAAAAGGTATGTAACTCCTTAATACATGTCTGAGATAAAACAACAACTGAAGTGATTATCAGAAACTGAAGACATAATGAACACCACTGAACAATCACTTGTTTAATTAATTAGCTAATCAACTGAAAATGCAGGACATTTTTATTGACAAAATTTCAAAACTTTTCCATGACCTCTCAAGAGCCCATGATAAAATCCCATGATCATTCACACTGTACAAAACAGACATTGCTTCACCTCAGAAGTGCAGCACAATTAAGTGGGGCATAGATATGGAAACTTTTGGATTCATGAGCCCACATGTTAAAGTACACCGTCATGACATCATTTTTCTCTTATTCAAACATGTCAGATTCAAACTGTATTTGAACATCATTCACGCTAGATGCATACATGGAGTGAAGGAAGGAAGGTGAGGAGAAAATGAAGTAAAGTAAGAAATGGAAAACACTGTTAAAGCCATATCATGTCAGCAGCTAGCCTAAAGACAATATATTTGCAGAGATGTTACAATATATGGGAAATTACGTAACAATTAATGTCATTACACACAACAAAATTCCATGTCTTTTATTAAACTTTCAAGGATTTAACTTATTAAATGACCTTTCCATGCCTGGAAAATATCAGACCAGCAGATCGTGGGAACTCTGAAAATGAATCTGCAGCTATTCTGATAACTAATCAGTTGTTAAAGTCTCTTTTTTAAAGCAAAAATGCAAAACATGCATCTGTTTCCAGCTTTTTAAATGAAAATATTTGCTGGTGTCTTTGTCCTCTATATTAATAAAGTGAATATCTCTGGCTTTTGGACCTTTAGTCAGACAAAACAATGTCAACTTGAGGTTTTGGGGGAAATCGAGATAGTATTTTTCACCAAATGATTTATTAATCAGAAACCACAGTGATCAATAATGAGAATAACCATTTGCTGCAGCCCTGAGTGATCTACAGCAGGATCCAGGAAGGTGGGTTTGAGTAACAGATCCGTGAGTGTGAAGGTTTATCGGATGCCAAAACACTGCACAGCACTTTATAATACTGTCTGTGACACTAGATTTTCCTCTGGAAAGTACTGACAGTCATTTTATCCTCCATCTTGATCATCAGATAAACAGAAGAAATATCCTGTTCATGTTACAAAGTGTTTTCAAAGGAATGTGAAACGGCGTGTGTTTTACCAGCAACCACGGTGCCAGCTGACGTCACACTTGCGGAAAATGTTGAGCCAGGTCCAACGCTTTCTGCTAGATGACCCTGTATTTTTTTGCGTTGGTATTGCTGCTGTGTCAATGCAGTGGTATAGCTCCAATAGTCTGTAAATGCAGTGGTATCACTTGAGATAGTCTGAGCACAGTGTTATGGTTGTTTTAAATCTTAAAGCAAAGTCTGACACCTCCATCCCACTGACACCCAGTTTAATCCTATTTAACATATCAGTAGTTAGCACTTACAGATGTGCCGTAATGGGTGTTTTGATATATTTAACACTCTCTGTTATCGTATCCCTGCCCACAGTACAGACAGGTATGCAATTTGGCGTCAAAGCCTATGAAGAAATCTTTTAATGGCACTTCAGCGCCAAGTCGAGAACTCCAGGGCATAAAATTTAAAATTGCTGGCCTAGTACAGGGATTACAAGGTACTTAGCATGAAAAGATCTGAGCCAACTGATTACATTGTCAACAATACGAACACACACACACACACACGACTTCTTGCATACTCTGCTGGCACAAGGTCATTTGAGGACAATGTTACAGGGGAATTTAGCTCATACATTAAGTAATGAGAGCAGAAAGGCAGCACAATGCTGTGATCAGGGATGGATAAACGTACGACCCGCTGAGCTGACAGACAGGACCACATGGGAATGACAAAGCACTATGTGACCCCAAAAGCTACAGTATGTACATAATAGGATGAATGGGTCAGTATAACACACAGGAGCCATGAGTAAAAAAAGTAGGTTATGCACACACAGGTACACTTATCCAGGAATATGCACACAGGCACAGATCAGATCTGCCGTTTCATGTGTCATTAAACTCTGCTTTTCTTTACTCACATGCTCTCGGCTAACATCTTTTTTGCCCTGGCAAATTCTCAGGCAGATGGCATCACATAAAGTTGATAGCCTGCCTCTCCAGCTGACCTTGGCCACTTCAACAAACAGCCTGGCTCTGGCCATGGGCCTGGCCGGGCCAAGCAGCTGCAGTGGCTCTCTGTAGCGACCAGCGCTGAGTGACCTCTACCAGACCGGCAGACTGCAGACCAGCGACAACGTGCGTGTTTTCATCCAACTTAAATATCACACCGGCTGAGGGAGAGGTGCAGCCACTTAGTGAAATCACCTGGTGTAGTGTTTGGCTGAATTTAAAACCTGCATTCACATAGCTGTTTAGTGTTACACGGTTGCACATTACCAGGCTAGACTAACACTTCGCCTTTTCACAGGCTTTAATAACCAGATTACCACGATAAGAGTCTTAGGAGCCATTTTCTTGCCTTGTTATTCATTAAACCTGCCGGGGGGCCTCGTCTGGATGATGTAAATCTTTGTTTTTCTGTACGGCACGATTGTTCACGTTCACTGACATACAGTTGGAGGCTCTGTGAGGTCAAAGATCAAAGTGTGCAACTGTGTTTTCACAAGTCTCCCAGCCTATTTTTCTATCACTCCCTTTGTGTTCTTCACACACAGACCGGGCAGTCTTTACATTAACGCCCTGTGTCTCTGTCATTACAATGGAAAGTCATGTCACTCAGTGGTACTAGTCAAGAAAGGCCTTTCTGTAGAGAGCTGACATACAACTATTAGTCAGACAAATCCAAGCCCTGTTCCAACTGCGCTCATGCTGCATCGTCCGAGACTGTGCAGTGTTTGTAACATCAAACCCTCTCCAAACCAAGTGAAGACCCCAGAGCAGTGTCAGTGGATTTCTCTCTGCATGCATGCGTGCAGAACACTTTGCTTTCCAATTACAGAGCTCTGGCTGACATATCCTGCTCCTCACAAAGCTCTCGGCACTGCTGGCACAAGAAACCACTAAATCACATCATTATTTGGATTACATAATGGGACCACCGACCCATGCTGCATGCCCCAGATACAGCGATGTTTACAGCAGCCAGACTCTGGAGCTGGTACACTGTGGCACTGTCTGGGTCATCACCAAAAAGGAGTGCAGGTGTATGATGCTGGTTTGGCGCAGGAGAGAAAGCATGCATGTTTACAGTTTGTGTTTCCCAGCAGCACTGGTGGTCAGACCTCTTACTGGCAGTGATGTTGTCTGAGGGGGTGAACGTGCAGCGAGTCGTTGCTCCTGTACCTGCAGGTATTCAAACACACCAGCTGTTGCTCGCACTGGAGCTGCCAAGTGGCCGGCAGTTACCTGATCCAAGTTTCTATTAGTGCACGATGTGGACAGCATTTAGGTATCTGCTGTGAATATCTGGGGTGTCAACTAGTGCATAAAAGTTATGTAACTCAGCCGAACAGTAGCCTAAGTTAGCTTTCAGGCTAACTAGTTCACCGACACACTCACCTCGGTCTTGGTAATGCGGTGTCGAGCCAGCTTCACGACAGCGAAATTGCCCTTTCCTAAAGTACGCTCGATGTCGTAGAAGCCCACTCGGACCGGACCCCGGATCAGCGGTTTTTGGACACTGTCAGCCATGACCATGCTGGTCTAAATGGGACTGTTTGTGGAAGAGTAGGAGGTAGCCAGACGAGCAGGGGACACACGGGGGGCTCACACGGGGCTTGCTTGAGCAGCTACAGATAAAGACGAAAGGAAAACAAACCGCCCGCCGCCGCCGCCGCCGCTGCTGCTGCTGCCGCCGCCGCCGCCGCTCGAAGCGTGTCCATTAAAAATAGACAAAGTTGATTTTCTGTGTCGCCCTGCCAGCTTGAACGCCAATGTGGCGACACTCTCCCGTCAGTGCGGCGATACGAAGCAGGCCATTTGCTGAACCCGGGGGCTGTCACACCACGTTCTCCAATACAATAGAGCTATAATATTTCAGCTCGAGGTACCTCTATCAGCTACAGAGCACACGAGTTGACTTGCAAAGAGGCATCATGTTCTCTGGTTGACGTGTATTGACGTCAAAGCCATAGGGGTATTTGTACAGGGGGCGGGGCCACGAGGCCGCTCCACACTTCAGTGCCAATTGGTTGCCAAGACAACCAGACCCACCTCTTACGTCAACCGGTAAAATTGCTATTCTGAAATCTGTTTGCTTGCCTGCCCTCCTTGATTGCACGCATAGGTAACTTTGAAGTTTCGCCATGCAGGTGTTTAATAAGCTTTCAGTCTGCTGCGAGTGAACAATGCAGGGGGGAAAGGGTTAAATTCATCCTAAATAATCCTGCACCTTTTACTTAGTCATAGTAAAGTGCTCTGCAAAAAAAGGGATAAAATAACAACTTAAACAAAAATAAAATGCAAAGTATTTGCACTGAAAAACAAAACAAAAAAATGCATTTAACAGCATGTCTCCTTTCAGTTATATAACCCATAAAAATATGCAATTGCCATTACAAATCCCATATATTATAGTATGTAACATTATATAATGTAACATGCAGAACCTCATGTGAAACTAGACATTTTATCAGCCACAAAGACACTTTGGTAAGCAACCTCACAGCGCCATCTGTTGGCTAAAATAGGAAATTGAAGCAGCTGTTTTCAGGAGTTGTATTTGTACTTCAGTAACAGGCATTTTACACTCACACACACATCTATCATCACACAGACACTCCCCTACACACTCATACAAACACAAACACATTTGAATATACTCACGTTATTATTAAATAACAAGGAATGCAACCACAACATCTTGTAACCAAACTTTATTAGACACCCACATATAACGTCATGTTTGAGATTTAACACACATTCACACCCTGCAGTTGTTCTCTTCAGTCCATGCAGTGACAGTCTTACACAGAGCAGTGGATTACTGTGCGGGCAGGCAGAGCAGTGCTCCGAAGGCCTCCGCTGTCACGCATAGACTTCCTGAATGTAAGAGTTCCAGATGTGCTTTTGGCATTTCCTGTCTAACATTCTCCAAGAACACACTCAGCCTCTCCTTACTGGGCTTGCTACATCTTTCCAAGACACAGTCCCAGCAGCCCACTCAGAAAATAACACCGGCAGTTGTGTTCAGTAACATATATCCATGGTTATTTTACACATTTACAAGGCAGGCACATGCTTTTACAAGCAAACACTGATGAATGAATTCATAACATACTCGAAACTGGTCACTCCTAAAAAGTCTCCGTACTGTTAGATCACAGGGGAGGTTGAGTTTCCCACACAGTCAGGTGGAGTCAGGGAAAGCCCACAGCTTTGAGGTTTCGGGGTCAGCAGAGTTCTGTCATCAGTGTTTCCGCGTGCACTGTCCATTTTCCCTGACATCAGAGTCCAAACAGGAAGCCTTACTCTGGGCTGACACCACTCTTGAGGTTTAGAGAGAGGGTCAGAATAGTCTGTGAATGGGACAAGTCCACTGCCGTAGAGACAACAGGATCTTTATGTCCTTGTGTCTCATAATATCTGGTGACGTGATTGGAAAACGGCTGAGTAGTTTAATTTTGGATTGTTTACAAGATGAGTAACCTTGCGTGAGTCCTCAAAACTTGCACTTATTCCCAGGGTTAAACGTGAAATCCACCATGCCAAATATAGCAGCACTGCCGCACCGCTAACCTGACTCGACTCAGTAATGCTTATTTGACTTCATTAATGCCTCTTTGAAGCCAAAGCCTTTGCGCTGCTGTGAAAACACATAATCCCAATGTTAAAATGTCACTGTAAGGTTAACATTTGTGGTTTTGAGTGAAGTATCTCAACAACTATTGGATTTAACCCCTCAACTTTCTATGTAATGCTTTGATTATAACCAAATATCTGCAAAAACTAATGACATTCCCCTCAGCCTCAGCTGTTGTGTGCAGTGCTAATTAGCAAATGCTAGCATGCTAACACAAAAAAACATAAGACAGTCAACCTAGTGAATATTATACCAGCTAAACATCAGCATGCTATCAGGCCTTTCTGAGCATGTTAGCATGCTGACATTAGCATGTAGCTCAAAGAATGATTGTGCCTAAGCCTCACAGAGCTGCTGTCTTGGCTGCAGCCTTTTAGCCTTGTTTAGTAAAAACATTCATTAAAGATTTGACATATATTAGCATTTTATAAAGACCATCTTTTACTATGCCATGCTATGATTGACAATTTGAGAACTCTCTTGGTTAGGAATGAGAACTGGTTCTAGATTGTAATTGTAATTGTATACCTGTGAGCTTATCAATTCCTTTTTTCGATGCCACCATGTTTTTCTGACAGTTGCACATTGGAAACCAGTGACGTCAAACTCATGTGTCTATGCTGCTGGAAAGTTGCAGCAAGAAGGTTTAAAGCATGGCTTCATTTCGCGAAGAAAGATGACAGCAGTGCTGCTCTTGTAATTTGGAGTGCCAATGCTTCCCAGCTAAGCAGCACTTTTGTAACTGACAGTAAAAATCCTATGTTAGAACTGAGGATGCCACACTGGAGATACACACAGGAGAAAGATTATTGGAACATGGGTCCGGGCTGACACCTGTTTAGTAATCCTGCACCACACAGGTAACCAGTAGACTGTGCAGGAAGAAAGGGATGGAGAACATTGTGTTCCCCTGTCTAACTGGGTTAAATCGGAGAGCTGGTATGAGATTGCTGGACACTCACAGAGACCAGATAGGCATCAACAGTGTTATCCATAGATCTCATTTTCCACCCACCCAGCCTGCCGGCTCTGAGCTCTGCAGGTCTCATAGATGTCGTTGGTCACAAAGCCGCTCTCCCTGTCTGCGCATGACACGTTCTCATAATCGTCACACTGGGAGCCCTGGGAGGGAGCACAGGAGTACTTTGTCATTATGTCTGCCAACATCCTGCTGTCCAGAGCAGTGTGAGGCAGTTTGGTAACGTCACTGAAGGCGTAAGGTCCTTGTATGGCATAAGGTGAAGCTGTTGTTGACATCCATGGTTTCGATCTGTTGGGGTAGCTTTCGGTTTCTGTCTTCCTCCTGAATATGAAACAAATGACATCAAAGGATCATCACAACATGCTGCTCAGTGAAGTTACCTCTTCACAGACCACATGAAGTGAGGAAACACTTTATGTGGTCTGTGAGCTTTGAACCACACATTTTCCTAAGACCAAAAACACAAGAAGTACATAAGGTATAGAAACCCTTAAAATATGCGCTGACATTGGTTAAAACTGAGTAACTACATGAAGAAGAGCTGCACTAATGTGCCATATTGCTAAGTAAATATTCACTAAATGCATTATACAAATATATTAACTTAAAAAAGGATGTTATTGCTCTCAAAATGCGTCTTAATATTTCCCTTAATTACTCTGCATCCAGAAACACAGTAATTTATATTTGAAGTACAACAGTACATGGTATGGTTTATAGTATAATAGCTTATATTTTTCTACTTTACCTCTTAGCATGCTGTCTGTAGCAAAAGAACCCAGCAGCTGCAAACAGCAGCAGCAGCAGAGCAGGAATTGTTGCATAAAGGATGTAGGAAACATACAGGGTGTTGTCTGAAAGAGAGACTGCAAAGAAAAGAATGTTACTAAGCATTAGCTCTTTTAAGATG
>JAPZEB010000024.1:18386533-18399566 GCA_029783705.1 Chaetodon striatus | reverse complement strand
CTTGAATAGTTAGGGTATGTTCTAATTCTGTAACTAGGTAAAAGTCCAGTGTGAAGGATTCAGGAGCATCTTTTGGCAAAAATATTTTCATTAGTTTAAGAAAATAAGAATCGTGCTTCTGTTACCTTAGAATGAAACGTTAATATCTACATACAGAGGTGGTCCTCTTCAACAGACACTGCCATGTTGTTCTACAGTAGCCCAGAACAGACAAATCAAACACTTTCGCATCTTTGCTTTGGTGCATTTGCACGTTGGCCACCATTGTTCTCCTACATGCTTGGCACACAGAAGACGTTTTAGTTCTGCAACCTCATTGCCAGATGCCACTAAATCCCACATACTTCACCTCTGAAAACATACAGGGCCTTAACTCAAAGTATCAAGAATAAAGTATACATTTTCTTTTCTTACCTGATGACTCGGGTAGTCCTATTTTTATTGTCTCATCCCTTTCTGTAGTTGAGAACACGCTGGGCCGCAGAGTTGGAACTGGTGTAATCAGAAAACAGATTAACACCATCAGTTAGTAATAGCACAAGAAAAAATATGACACGTGACACTGTTTGTCTAATCGTTGCAGAGCTGATTTCTACCAAAAGAAACGATAAACAAAATCTGAGAGTACAATTAAAAATATTAAAAGCACCATGTGTGACTAATTCCATGTATTGTGTGTGTTTATTTTTCCCTGTTTACATTTCCTTGTTGTTAAATGATGTGATCATATGCATCTCTTTAAACATTTAGATTAAAGGAATACTTCACCCACACACAGTCATGCTGTGTTATTTTGAATTTGCAAAGAATGTTTTGTTTTTCTTGCATGCCTCCAGGAAAATGGCAAACATACTGATTGCTTGATTGGTTGGGGAACGCATTTAACAACAGCAAAACTATATTAAAACATCTGTTTACAAACTCTCATATAACTTGTGCAGTGTAATCCAAGTCTTATTTATCGAGTTGTATGCTCAGTACTAAAAATCCTTAGTGTTGGAGTCTGGCTTTGATTAGAAAATGAATAAGCTTCACTTTCAGTTCAGTTTTAAATGATAAGGATTTCTAAAAAATGTATGTGATTTTCAGAAAAACTGTCAGGAAAATTTGGGTAATGAGATTACAGATGAAGTGCCTGAACCTGTATTGAAAATATTCCCAGTAGCTCAGTAAATGTTAGGCATGCTTTACAATTCAAAGTTGTTCAAAGATTGCACTTCTCTCCCACTAGACTACAAAAATTATTCAAAGATGCTTCACCCCTCTGTGTGAAATGTTAAAAAAATCAAGGAACGCTGTCTCACTAATTCCTGCATAGCCATAGTTTGCAAACTTTTTAGCGTCATTTATTTGATTTTTTTGTTAAAGCCTTTGATGAGGAGTTTCCTTCCTTCCTTAACCACACTTTTCAGGGTGGTCTAGCCAGGTAGAGTGAAGGATAGGTATGAGGCTCGGGTCATCTCTCTGTCCACACTGCTAGCAAGAAAACTGCTGTTTCAGTTTTGGAAATAATGGAGATAATGAGACTTGGGCTATACTATACAAGTTTTGCGAGAGTTTATAAATGGATGTTTTGTTTTACATTTAATTTTGCAGTTGTTAAACTTGGTCCCCAATAAGACAATGTTCTCCATTTTCCTTGGAGACACGCGAGAAAGAAAAAAGTTTTCTTCACAAATTCAAGGTGACATGGTGTGAGTAAATGATTTACAAATGGCCATTTTGTGGGTAAAGTGCCCCTTTAAGTAGTGTCTTTGAAGTTTTTCAGAATGCATGTGGTGCAAAACTGAAGATTTGGAGTATTTTTACTAAATAAAATCCATCCCCAATAGACAGAAATAAAGGTATTTGCTACAAGGCTGAATGCAGCGTACATGTACTGTACTGTACTCCATGTGACCTGCAGATTATATACAAAGTAAACAACCCACTCCTTCATATATTCTGACCACTAGAGGTCTTTGTGTACACAGAAGGGAAGTTGACATTAAAACTAAGTGATAAAAAGTAGAGATGCGGTGCTTTTATCTGACTTTTCTTGATCTCGGAATAAAAACATTTGCAGTCACATGTTATCTGTATCCAACAGAAACATCATGCATACGATGACAGCACGTTTGGAGTGGTCAAGTGCATGTTGTACCTGCATGTGCTGTGTTCCTTTCCTCAGTAAATACTGGTAGTTTTTCTGCAAAAGACAGAGAAATTAAGTTAGTATTATTCAGCCATATAGTCCTTGCAAAATTATGTGATCAATGCTACTTCACTCAGCTCTTAAGAAGATAAAATACATAAAGGCACACATTCAAAAACCATTTCACATCTGCATAAAAGGAAAAGAAAAGCTTAACAACAGAAAGACTCGTTAGAAAAAAGGAAGTAAAAATTTATCAAAAAATAAAACAAGCCCCACATAACCTTCAGAGGAATGTTTAAAGTAAGAAAAATCCTCAGATTCAGTGAGGGGTTGTTTCATATTTTTTAAGTCCTTGATAAGACTTAAAACCAATAGCTTAATTGAAAAAACACATTAAGCATGAGCAGATATATCTTTCTTCAGTTTCCAGAGCTCAACGCCTCAATCCAAAAATTTAAATTGTGCATTACTTGTTTAGCACTAGTGGCTGACAGCAGTGGCCACATTTCAGTAATGGTTTTTGGAAGATAAAACTCAGATTTTGTGGATTCAAGTGCCAAAACCAAGAGTGCCAAATGTCAATAATTCCCAGCACCGTGCAGCCAGATACAACAGCACAGTGTCTGTGATCTCCTGGCTCACCTTCTGGGTATTTGCAGACAAAGTTGTTCTTGGAGTTGCAGTTGTCATCGTTCCACTGGAACAGGAAATGACCTTCTTCGTCAGGTGGTGCAGAGGGCTGGTGGTACAGAACCACACACATTTCAACACCACACGATGGCTCGTCCCAGTGCCAGTTCCTACAGCAAATAAGATGCACAAGTTTAGACTCATATCACATTTAAATTGGGGGACATTTTCACATTATTTCATGCAGAGTTTTGATTTATATCTGAATTTCTTGTTTCCAAATTGTTGCAAAGGACTGTAAACACTCTATCACTCCCATACGAGCACTATTTAATCCAACAGACTTTTCTGACTGTGGCCTTTTTCTGCTGATATTTCTTTTTTAGTGTGGTATGTCCCTTGAGTTCTCTCATACCATTTTCACTGATACAGCCAAAACATTCATACATAAATTGTGTGTAAAGTGACATGATAAATAAAATAGATACCGACCTGAACTTGGCCTTGCTGCCATCCAGCCAATAGTACTGCGAAGGGCATCCTGGGCTTGTGGTCCCTGCCCTGTAGCGATGCGGGCTGCGACGGAGCCCGATCCAGAAGTCTCCGTCTCCAACTTGCAGCTGCTGTATGAATCTCTCCATCAGTCGCTGCTCGCTCTCTGTTTCAATGCTGAGCAGCTCGCCTCCATCTGACCTGCAGGCCTGCCTGGCATCCTCGAATGTCAGCCTCCGCCTGCTGTCCTGGATGTAGGACACCTTGTAGCATGGGCGCTCTGTCCCACGCCGACAGATCCTTTGGCCTGGACACCACAGGCAACACCAGGAAGACAACAAGATGATAAGTGGAGGGTTTTTTTGTTTTCTGAAGATTTCCTGTGGCACCCATGTGACAGGAAGATTATAAACAGCATCATGGACAAATTAGGAACTTGATTTTTTTTTGCCAAAGTCTTCCCATTTCCTGCAGTGTGGGTAGATTTAACTGTATGGTAGTGAAATTACAGTGTAAAACCTATATTTTTAAAGACTTAAAAAAGATGTGTTTGTTTTTTCCAGATTGGTCTTGTGCCAATCAAAATAGTTTTGATGCTGTGGTGCACTGTGACAGACAGTGACAAAAATAAATAAATACATGAGTCTGAACATGTCTGAAATGCAGTGATTTGCTGAGGCGGCCCAGTAAGTAGCTTATATTGACTAAAATATGTTAATTATGGCCTTACACAATGAATCTTGATTGCATAAAGGCACCTATGGCAAATCATTTACAGATATATACAAAAAACAAGCAATAAAGTAATGACAGAAATCTCAGACGTCTTATCTCTGTGAAATATTCCTTCTTATTTTTTTATTTTATTTTTGCCTTTAAGATAAAAGATAAATAGTGCTAGTCTATAGATTTGGGCATCTGTTGCACAGTAGTGGAGTTAACATAAATACTACTGTATTATTATAGTAGTAAGCTGCATAGTTATTATTACAGTAGCCTACGATAAGATAACATAAGATAACATAACATAACTTTATTTGCCATTTGTACAACTGCACATCAAGAAAAGTAATAAATAGTAAAAATACAAGTACAAGCAAGTATAATATATATAATAAATACAATAATATAAACTCCAATAGTGGAAAGTAACTAAGTGCATTTACTCAAGAACTGTACTTAAGTACAATTATGAGGTACCTGGACTTAAGGTACTTGAGTATTTCCGTTTTATGCTACTTTATACTTCTACTCCACTAAATTTAAGAAGAAAATATTGAACTTTCCACTCCACTATATTTACATAACTATTGCTACTTTGCAGACTTACAAAATTAATATACAACAGATAATAGATGACATATGATATATACCCAGCAGTATACAATGCAAATAATACAGTATTAGCACCACATTCATCAGCTTTAATATAAAAGTGATGAACACAAGTATGCATAAATAATTATAATCCTTTGATACAATGTATATGTAGATATATTTTTATTTAACCATTATTTAACCAGAAAAAAACCCTTATATTAAACATCTTCAAGAGTGTCCTGGCCAAGACAGGCAGCAATATGAAGTTGCAGACAACATAGAACAAAAATACAGAATAAAAATGTACAACTCTAAAACAAGTAATATAAAACATAAAATAAGATTACTACGGAGAAAAGTAAAAATCTATCTATCTATCTATCTATCTATCTATCTATCTATCTATCTATCGATGCATAATGAGTACTTTTACTTTTGGTACTCAGAGTCAATTTTGATGCTAATGCATTTGTACTTTTACTTGACCATAATTTAAATTGCAGGACTTCTACTTGAGTCATTGTTTTAAACTTAAATTATTGCCTGTTATTTTAGTAACAGATCTGTGTAGCCTCCTTCCTCCACCACTGGTAGCCTGTTAGTACTACAGCATAATCTCTGCGACCTCCTGACTTCAAATCAGTGATCTGTTGATGTTCATTTTCCACCTCATCACGTGCTGCTGTGTGACTGCAGCCTGTTTATCATTATCACACACACACACACTGTTTGCTTTAGGCTTTCTAACGGCGGTTCTGGTATCAACTTTAATCCACTTTAGAAAACACGAAAATAACATATGCCTTAAAACAAATGCACAGCCTCGTTGAGCGCTACGTGCGAACTTTTTATTTATTTATTTTGAACTTTCTCGGTACAAACAACCAAGTCAGAGTCTTACCTTGGAATAACATATGCAACAGGCCTATTACACAGACTCAGTGGAGTTTATAAAGGGAGTTTTCCTCCCATGAAAATACTTACCATTTATTTTAGACGCGGATCCAGGGTGGAACAAAACGGCGATAACGGTGCCAAACAGCTTCATAAAATCCATTTCTACATGTTCACCCGAGTGTGTTGCCCGATTAGTCTTAAAACCAAGTGTAAAGTAGCCTGTTAAAAGCAGATTTTCAACCCCAGTGATAAACAGACTGATGATAGACGCAGCTAGTCTGTGCAGTCAAAAGTGGGTCGCCTGGTGGAGGCGTGTATATGGCGTCTGCTGCTGAGGGGAAAAAACACCAAGAGGGAGATAGTCCAAGATTTTTTCCTTTTTTTCCTTTGCAAATCACAAACTATTCTTGCTTTTCAGTTGTTCTGTCCCCTCTACATGTAAACTCAAACCACTGAGGTATGACTTTGTGCATATGTGCAGCCATGTGTCCCCTTTTACTAAATTAGATAAATCCTGTCCCACACAGAGGAACGTCATTATGATAGGATGAATAGACTTCTTTGTGGATACACTACGCATCATGCTCCCTGTAGTAAAATAAAGACTGAGTATCTGTATCTCTCATTCTTTTTCCACTACACACACACACACACACACACACACAGCAATATTTCAAATTTCTAATTAAAGTTTAAGGCCCAAATTCACTGAAAGTGTCTAATGTAAGCGTTTTGAAGTACATCTATTTATTTTAAATGGCCAAACACGCACTAAAACTGGTGTAAGGCACATCAAACTACTTTGACGCCCCTACTCTGACCTTGTCTTAATTTTGGAGCGTCAAATAAGGACACAGGGGCCAGGGGGTAAATCAAAAACTACTGGACATTATGATGATTTATACAGCAAAGTGCAGTTTAAAAAACAATATAACCTCCTTTGTGGGGTTAATTAATGGTGATAAATGATCTCAAGTATGTAGTTTGTCAACGTTTAAAGCAGTGCTACTCAACCTGCAGCCCCTAGGCCAAATCTGGCCCACCAACCATTTTCTACTTCAATGGTTCCCAACTGGTCCAGCCCCAGGCTTCAGATTTCTCCTTAGTCATTAGTTCAAGGTCCACACAGTTTCATACATTAAGCATCATTCTTGTGTTTGGCCATGATGTTAAGCTAGTTTGCTGTCTCTGTCAGGGAGCTGTCCGTCAGTCACTCAATCTACAGCAGGAAATGGCACTTCAAATTAAAGCCCTGTGCTGGAAATTCACTGTACGTAAAAATAAAGGGTGTTTTTTTCAAACCTGACACATTCTCGAGTGACTTGTGGTCCATTCAGAATGGATCCGTGACCCACTTTTGGACCGCGACCCAGCAGTTGGGAACCACTGCTCTAATTCACAATGAAAATGAACTGATTCACGGTGGGATTTCTTTTGTACAGTGATGTAAATATGGTGCCAGAGTGCATAAAAACATCAAAATAGAGCTTTATCAAAAAAAAAAAAAAAGCCAGGAAAGGATTCTGCGGACCCTCCAACTGAGGTCCGAGTTAAACCTAGAAACACCCCTGCGCACACCTGACCTGTATGGGGCTGCTGCAACTGGATTTGCCTCTTGGCAAAGATGAGTATGAACAGCAAACTTTAAAAGGTTGAAAACAGGCAATCCATTTATTTTATATATTCTGATAAATATTATTGTTTGTTTAATAAGTGGCTCTGGCCCTCTGTTTTGCAAAAGTGGCCCCCGGGCAAAGCGAGTTGAGTATCCCTGCTTTAGGGTCATTAATATTTTAGTAGACTCAGTAGACGTAGCATTTCATTGATATGATTGGTCTCAAATTTGCACGGTTTCCTCATTAAACCTCAAGACGTGTAATACTGCTTCTTATTGTTATATCATGTATACGATATAACATTAATTATCAAGCACAATCTGCTTTTTTCCACCTTTTGAGTTCATCTTTAGTAACTTGTACTAGCATTCTGCAAGCATTCTCTGGCACAAGAATTGCCTTCAGTATAAACAAAGTTCTGTTGAACTGAATTGAATTTAATTGAATGAATCTTGTAATATTTCTGAGGGGACATTTTTTCTCCAAACTCTTCTGGTTCTGTAGTGCTACAGTTTCATAGAGCTACTCAAACAGAAATGTATAGAAAACGAATGGGAATATCTGTAATATATCATCATGGGACCTTTTCCTAAAATTCTGCTGGTTCTGTGGTGTTAGTATTTCATATTTGATACCTGGAGCATTAATTGATGTGCGTGAAATGAAGTGCATCAGTTTCAGTGTCTTTGGGCCTTTAGTTGTCAAACTTGAACCCAGTAGTAGTTTAATCCCAAGTTTCCTGCTCCTGTCCTGTCCTCAAAAAGTCTTCACAGTGCACAGTTTGCTCATCCAAAGAATGTGACCTTTTTGTCAGCATGTTGTAAAGTCGTCCCTTTTTTTTTTTTTTTTTTTTTAAATAGAGATAAAAAAAACCGAAATATTTATTCTGTAATGATCTCACAGATTTTCTTATTCAGTGTATACCACAAGTGCAACAGACTGTACCTTCTACATCGTAGGCAGCTGGACTTGCTTGAGTTTCTTGAGGACGTCTCGCCTCTCATCCAAGAGGCTTCTTCAGTTCTTCAGAGTCAGACCAGCAGGTCCAGTTGCCTACGATATAGCACTTATGCTCACCATGACCTGGATGACTGAGAATCTTCACCGACAAACAGACTGTACTTTGTACTCCAGCGGGGGGTGTTTGTAAAATGCACTCTCACTCTCATCTATCGCCTGCTCTGTTGCCCTATCAGTAAACTGTGGGTGTTTTTGTCAATGCAAAAATGTATAAAACGCGTAAGCTGCTGGTGTCGATGCATTTTGGATTGGGTTGTATTGATGGAAAAACTGTGTTTAAAGGTGAGGCTGTTTGCTTCCTGTTAAAGATGCAACTCCCTTACAGTAACAGCACCACGACAACAAATCTCATGTCACTAATTTGTAACTGAACTGACATTAAATTTCACTTCATATAGCTGAATAAATCCTGGATGATTTAGCAGTCTGGAACGAGGCTGAACTGAGGCTGCTGAGGTCAGTTCTACAACAAAGTTTAGTTTCAGGCTAAGCAGATTACATTCAACTTATTTAAATGATACAAGTGTTAGCTTTTATCCATTTTAACCTGATTTATTAAAGAAGTGAACGCCCCAATGCACTGATAAAAAAATCAGGGTGGTATTACATTTCCAGTTTGAACAAATGCGAAGTTATTGTAGGTGAATGTAATTCTTTTGTGGCTGGTCTTACATGGTACGCCATGAATGGTGAAATGCCATATCTAAGAGAGACAGGTGATGTCTGCAGTGGTGTTTTGGCCCTAAACCTGCTCTTGTAGGACTCTGTTTGTGTGGGAATGTGTTGAGGGCCGGATCTGCCTCTTCATGAGAAGATTATCAGCACAAATCTGGCATTAATCAAGCAATCGGCCATAACAGGAACAATATGGAGCAATACTGTTGATTAGCTAAAATGAAGAGGAAGCTTTAGGAAGCTGATTAGTGCAACGTTGAAATGTGCCTCTGGTCCCATTTCCATGTACAATGTCAGACCTCAAGGAGCAGGTTTTATAGAGGCATTAACACATCAACAGAATATTCAACGTGATGCTTAACAGACGTTAAATCGTGCCATCACCCATCTAACCTGGAATCGGCTGTCTTTAAATCCCAGTGGCAGTTTTATTGAAAATGTAGTTTTTAAGGATTTTGATTTTTATGTTCTGTGTTCTTTCAGATTTCAGGAATGTGAGACTAACTTTGCAGTTGGTTAAATTAACCTTAAGTTAAACTAAAACTGCCAAAGCTTTGTGATTAAACCAATGATAATTAAAACAGAAAGAAGTTTCCATCATGAAACCACCTGCCCTAAAAAACGGGTCCATTCCAAAATCAATTTTGAAGCCGTTGTAAAAACCTTTTCTTATTACTTTGTTTTTTTTTTCTCAGTATCTACACCCTGCTCACGCTCACACACCTGAGTTATGTCTGCGAGGCTCGCTTACGCAAACACGCTGCTTCGCCTCTTCAGCTGTTGTGTCATTTATGAGCGGTTTTTACCTCCAGCGAGTGCAAACAAACTTGACCAGCTTTGAGTGGCTGGACTGGCCATTTTCCAAGTTATATGTCTTTCTCTGGGAAACCATCTTTGCTTAAGTGACATTTACTAGTTTCTGGAATATTCTGCAGTAGTAAGTGCTGTGGATGCTTTCATTTTTCTCATTTTAATAACCGCATTGTAAATATACTGTTGCCTTATTAGATGGCACAAAAGTCATCCAACAGTTCTGAGAGATTAATGCAGGTCTGTCAAAAGTTTGCCTTTGATTGGGTTTAATGGTTGTGTTGTGTATTTCAGAGCCCTTCCTACTAATTAGTATAAGTGCAACACATCCTCACTCCCAACTTTTCAAATAATTGCTTGATATCAGACAGCATTGTAAATGTGTTACACTAAGGTTCTGCAGTCTTCAGACATTGTGTCCCCTCTGACTACTTTACATGGGGGGATTTCATTTTTTGTTAGCCGCGCACCAATTCGTCAGCCTAAATCTAACATCATGTTAGTCCACACTGTTGCATAGCCATGCCAACATACCTGTTTTGCCAGGGTTTTGAGAGTGAAGCGGAGCAAAGTAAAAGAAAACTATGATGTCAGGCAGTATTTTGAATTTTGTCCACAGCCCTCGCCATTGTTGTTAGTACTCATCATGGGTTCTGGTGCCCCACTTGACAGTGGGGTTCGTCTCCCACATGGCGCTCAATTGTTGTTCTTTTTTTAATTTTAACCAAGAAACCACTGTTTCATGTCACAATACCAGAAGCACCTGTCAAGTCAAACTCAGTGGAGTGGGCGGTTTTAAAGGTCTGGATCCTAGAAAGTCAAATACAGCAGCATGGTCAGCGGCCCTACCATCCAATCTATGATGCTTTAGGTACCCCTCTAGCATCAGTTTTGGATGTGTCAGTTTGTTACATGCATACAGCATCTTGTAGAAAAAACTTCCATGTTCACAGCAAACTTAGCTTTCGGCACCAAAACTACTTGGTTACGTTTAGGAAAAGGTTATGGTTAAAATCCCAGTGACTTTTGCTGTGACATGGGGCACAAACAGTGGTTTCCTTGGTGAAAGTCCTGTGCTTGTTGGGCCCATCCATCCACGCTGACCACCTCACTACACGGACTTTCTTGTTGACACTATTTTTTGCAAGAGCACCGTTGCTGCATCCTTGGCTTAGAGCTGCCCAAGATGATTGTGATTGGTTTGCAGAAACACAAACAATTTAGAGCATTTGTTTCCCCTGAGTGTGGAATTATGATGGGTTTAACCAGACCTTTCTCCAGTGCTAGCACAGCATGAGGTAGGTCTGGATGCGAGACTACTTTGATACTAATAATGATATCCTTTAGATGCATTAGTCATACTGAATCTAAAACTATTTGTATCAAGTCTCCGTGTTCAAATGTGGCAGAGTTATGAGTTAGTGGTGCCCCCTTCAACGCTCCCTCAGTTTGTAAACCTCTGCTATAAGGGTGCTTTCAGACCTAGAGTTGTCTTGCTTTGGTCCGAATCAGGGACTCATTCTGTAACAAAGTTGTATAATTGTCTAGAGTTGGTTCGTGTTCTTGCAGCAGCATTTACAGGCGGACCAGATAAAATGCCTTGCACGAGAAAGCTAATTTGTAACCGGACCAAGACCACCTCTTCAAGAAAGTCTTAGTCTGGTTGTTTTGGTGCGCACCCGAGTGTGATTTAGGGGGCAACCAACTTGAGTTCGACTGATCCGAACCAAACAGGACCTGTGTGAAAGCACCCTAATCCATAAACAGGACATTCTCATATCATTTAATTCACTTGTCAAATGGTTCACTTATATTTGTAGAAGAACCTTTCCTGTCGTGTGTATTTTGGATATGGCTGCCAGTATCAGTCTATCCTTTATGTCCCCGATCTACAAATCAAGTTTCTAACAACCCGCCTCCTTTAATTTGCTGGAAATTAAAATTGTTCCTAATGAGGCAGTGGGTGTCCCACAGGGAAAGTAACCCCCCATCAGTTCTAACCCCAATCTCCCCAGGACCTAGTTTATAAACCGCACACTCACACAGGTTCACATGGAGTAACCTTGTTGGGTCCTAATTATAATAGCATTGTGTCTCTGTTGAACACAGCGCGTTATTAGTCCTAACAATAACACATTCCCACAGGCATGTACCCATGTCCTTTTTCTCCGTGGAGGGTTTGTCTTGTTTTTGCCTACTTTTTTGTTGTTAATCTCTGAGAGGAGAGAAAGAGGGGGGAGTGAGGGAGGCCGAGCTCTGCTAGAGGCCAATAAATATCTCTGTTATCAAGCTACCATCATTTGTAACTGCACGTTGTGTGTACAGTGAAATCTTTAGACACAGAATTAAATCTCATAGTTTTTTACTTTGATAATAAATAGTTGCTGTTGTATGTAGCTGCTATGACCCTGCATGTGTCATACATTATTTACTGCGATGTTTTTAGAGTCATCTTTTTCACTCTAATGTGCACATACTGTAGTAGTGATATTGTTCTCTTCATCTTCTGCAGGGCTTTTCTTTCTGTCGTATTACTGTATATTTTTGTCACTGTAAAATACACAAAATAACAAACTAATAATGGCCACATCGTGTTTCAGATGACTCATAGTTGGAGTGAATGTGATCTTTAAAGGATGCCAACACTGAACCAAACAGTGAAAGAATCTCATCTTGTTTCTGCTGTGACTTAATGCTATTGCCATATTTTAAGTCTAGTTATTTGCCTCAGTAAAGGTTATAGCATCCCCGAGGCGACTGCAGTGCTGAACTTGATTTTTTTTTTTTTATTGTATTGACACAATTTATTGTGTGTAGATTTTATCGTTGCCTTTTATTTTCTTGCTGAGTTGCTGTGTTGGGTCCTCCCCCTGGGGAGTCCATTAAAGCCACCGACAGTAATGGAGGCTGCATTGCAGACCCCTACCACTTGCAACTAATCGTCCTCACTGAATGCCGGTGAGCGTTTAAGCTGGCTTCAGTGCTCCAGGTGGTGGTCATGACAGTTTGGGCTGTCAAAAATGCAGCTTCCATTACAGATGATTCATTCAGTTACACCCACGAGACCTCAGTACTCATGAATTAATTTAAATCATCCCTGACAATGCCAATTAGAGCTGGAACGATTAATTGATTTGTTGGCTTGCTAGTAGCCATTTGCGTTAGCAACAATAGCATAGCTTCCTGATTGGCAACAGGGTGCGCAATGAGTCAGAGGGACAGTAAATTTAGGAACACCCCCTGCTGGAGAACAAGCAAGCAGCAAACTCCGGGACTGAAAAATGAAGCCAATCTGCCAGTTCTTTGAATGGCCACTTGAGGCCGGCTCCAGAAGCCAGTCAGTCCCCACAGACCCCCATGTTTTCTCTGGGTACTCCAGCTTCCTCCCACAGTCCAAAGACATGCAGGTTAACTGGTGACTCTAAATTGTCCGTAG
>JAPZEB010000024.1:18364354-18377488 GCA_029783705.1 Chaetodon striatus | reverse complement strand
ACATGGGGAGCAGGTTGTTGTCCAGTGAGTATGCTGTGTCACACCACCATGTTTCTACAGTAGCTCAGAATGGACAAACCAAACACAGGCTCTAGATAGAGCCATTTATGTTTTCACATGAGCCACTGTAGTTAGCAGCCCCTCAGTGTTGGAAAAATGCAGATTTTAAAAAAATGATAAACTGTTTTATTCAGTGTTTTTACTGGTTTAAATCACCAGATCTGTTTGTTTGAGAGAGAAGGAAACCTCTGTAGGTAATTTGCCTTCTGATAAAAACCTCTGTCTGGAGGTTAAGTTATCAGAGAAAAATGATGAAATCACATGAGCAGGTTGCTGGGCTAGTCCCCTCTTTGCAATGTGCTGAACAGTTTTGTAATGTGAGACTGCTTTATTATGTGTTTTTATTAAATTTAGTCACCTGATTAGTTTGTTTTGGGGAGGAGTAGACCTCTGTGGATAATTCGGCCTCTTGTGAAAACCTCCTGAACAATTAACACTCAAAGGATTCTAACTGTGCAAAGTTTAGGCTTGTTGCAATCTGCAATCCTCCCCACTAGATGCCACTAAATCCCCCTGAATCTTACACACGGCTCCTTTAAATATATATACATAAATATATACTGATCTTAGAAATGTGGAAGTTTGCTATCTACAGTTTAGCCATAGACCTAGTATTGCTACAAACTATGGAGAAACAGCATTTTTGCAACATGTATTGCCTCATGAGATTGCTAACAGTATAGAGAGATGACAGGAAATGTAGAGAGGAAGATGGGAAACAACATGCAACACAGATCCTTGAACGGATTTGTTCTGGGACACTGTCGTTCATGGTTGCATCTTAAACCCTTTAGTCCACCAGGGCATTTCTTTTTCAATTTTATCATAAAACATTACAAATAAGGCACACCTTATTTCTTAAACTTAAAGTGCATATTGAAAAGCAAGAGTTATACATCATATAACATAAATCGAACCAAACCTGACAGGATGTTTGTTGTTATTAAGGGCTGTAATAACCAAAGCAGAAGAAGAAAAAGATCTGTGACTCCTTTTGGAAAGGAAGGCGAAGACTCTGCCACTGTCACAGTTGGACCTCTTTACACTGCCGGAGAAGGTAAGACCTGGTAAAAACACTACTGTAGTGAACTACAATAAAAAACGTTTTCACTGACTCTTTCTTATCTTCCTCTATTAAAGACAGGCCAAACGCTGCTGCCTACAGTGAGTATATTTTGACCACACTCCTCATTTGAAATACATCTTAATATCTTGGAGGACGTTACAACAACCCATAAATTAATCTCAATTAATCTCCCCCTGCGTGCATCAGGTAATGATGTGGCATCGGAAAGGGATGACGTGGACGTGCCAGGCCTGGCGGTGGGGGTGGTGTTTGGCTCGGCTGCTGCTGTCATGCTGGTTCTGGGTGGCTGGTTCGTCCTGAAGAAGTTTTATTGGGTGGGAGGATTACCTCACGCCTTTGACTGACAGATCAACTGGCGAATGTCCTCACCTTGTTGCCTCATACCATATTGTAACTGTATGGTTATTTCGAGAACTGATAATGCTGTAATTTGTCAGGTAACCACGGAAACCAAGCAAATATGCTGGTATCTTATATAACCTCTTCTGTCTATACTTGATTTATCTACACTCAGATGTCTTTATCGGTTATGAAGGAACAGTTAAACCTGAACTGTGTGTAAAAAAAGAAACATTAGCTGTGTAAGCTGTTGAAGAACAGAGTCATTTTAATATTTTATGTGATTTTAAATGTGCTTTGTTAATGACCTGCAAGTCTGCTCGGTGTCAATTACCAGTTTTGGGGTATCATGCACAGAATCTCATTGCTGATAGCACTTAAGAGATAATTTTGAGCACATAATATATAGTTATAATCTGTAGTATATTATTCAGATCTGTTTTGTACATAATAAAAATTGTGTTTAAAATTTGGCTGGCATTGTACTCTGTTGTTACATAATTAAGAAACAGCAATTTGTGTCATCAATGACTTTACTCACCACAAGCAACATCTTTTTACAAGGCTCAGTAAATATATACTGACATTTACACACCCATTCACATACAGAGTGAAACATTAATCAAAACCAAACACTATAAAATATTTACAGGCTACTTACTCTGTGTGTGCAGTGGCAAACAACAAATGTATGGACAAGAATACAACTCAAATGGTACACTTTTAAGGACCATGACTACAGTTATTGGTAGTTTTTTGTACAAATGAATAGTTTTCTTTGACACTACACTGAGTGCAGAATGTCTTGGATCAGAGCAGAAAGTTTAACTGAGAAGTCCTCCTGCAAAGAGCTGCCTGGCTGTATGGACAAAGAGGAGGGAGAAGAAGACAGACGAAAGTCTCCGTGGACTTCCAGCTCCTCTTCCAGCCCCTGAAACAGCCTCTCCATCCGGGCCTGAAACACTTGGCTCTGCAGAGCTGCATTTTGGCAAAATCGCTCCATACTGGCTGTCACTTCTGCCGTACCAGGCCGTGCAGCTTCTAGCAGAGCAGCAAGCTCTGCTTTGAGAGCCCCCACCCTGCTCTGTGCCTCCCCCCTTAGAGAACTCACTTCCCGTCCCAACCTGGAGCTTATTTCCTGCCAGAGCTCAGACTTGGCTGCCTCTTGCTCACTAGCACTGATCTCTTTCAGATGTTCGATCACCCCGATGGTTTTAGTTTGGAAGTCGCTGATGAGGTCAGCTACCTTGGAGCTGCTTTGCTCCAGCGTTTGGCTCATCCAGTGGAAGGCCTCTTGGTACAGAGCTGGACTGGCCTCTGCCTGAGCCTCTGCTGTCTCCAGTCCCTGCAGATAGAGGCTCAGCTGGCCGCACAGATCTTGGGTGTTGCTGCTGAGGGAGCTCTGGAGCTGCTGGGTGAGGGGAGCCAAGCGCTCTCTCATGCTGGCCAAGGTGGAGCTGAGGTGGGCTGGCGATGGAGACAGCCTCTCCCGCAGCTCGGCCAGCTCTTGGCGCAGACGGGTTCGCAGGCGCTCCGACTCCATGTTGAGTTTGTGTTGCATCTACTCTGCCACAGGGTTTTTGCTGTGATCATCTGTATCGTAAAGGTCACTGCTGTCTATGTGGCTCTTGTAGATTTTACTGAGCAAAGAGAGACAGCAGCACTCCACTTGAAAGTGTTCTGATATTCATTCTTTTGAGTGTATAGATGCACATTTATTTCAAGTCTTAAAAGAGTTTACAATACTTACTCAACATCCTTTGTGAGTTCTGTCTTGTCATGAGCCTGGTTGGCCTTTGAATCAGTCCAGGTTGCCTCTCTGGTGTTACGCTGGAGTGGGTATGCTACAGACAAGGAAAACATGAATGAAAAAAAAAGAAACATGTTGCGAAATAAAAGGTCAAAGCACATTTAAGGAGGAATCTATACCTGAAGTCGTCAAGAATGACAGGGTGAAGATCAAGACTTTTAGATGCATGTTTATCTTTCTGTGGAGCAACAGATGAAAAATAAATACACAAGAATTTCACGTTAGAGTGAACATATAACTGAATACTGAATATTTCTGAATATTTCCAAATGATCTATATTTCCTTTAACATGCATTCCCTTCTTAGTCAAAGACAGAAAACAAGAGCAAAAAGATCAATGTGTGGAAAAGTGGCTGGCCTTTACCTGATGATCAGGGGTCTGCAGAGAGACTTCTCCTCTCATCTGACTTATAAAGGTCCTTGTTATCAGAGCGGCTGCCCAAACTTTGCCTGTGTCAACAGTCAACACGTGGAGGGTCACTCTGATGACAGAACACAACATGCATATTACACACACACACATACACACACAGTGAGACATGTTAACAGTGCCCACTACTGAACCTTCATTAAACTTGACAACATTCTCGCAGCATTGATTTAAGGACATTCTGTCATGTCAATTAAGATAGTGTGTTAACAGGAGAAAGTATTATAGTGAAAAATAGGATGGAAAAACAATCAGTCAATTTTATTTGTCAGATGTGAAATAAGGTAGAATGCATATAAGCATGTAAACATGTAGAATTTACTGCACTAAGATAAGAATACTTTCATAAATAATGAAAAAGAAAGACTCAACGAGGCCTTCGTGCTCTTAATCCAAAAAAAAATGTGAAAATTAGGTAGAAGTTTAACAGAGTGACCCAAAAAGGTTCAACAAGTTCAAGTTTGTGTGTCTTCTGCCAGATAAGAAAGGTGGCTGGATTTCTTGTTTTTTACGTCAAAGCCCCACTTTGCCAAGAACTAGAATTGTATGAATGTTTACAACAGGGTCACTTATTTGATCCACAGGGCCTGTTGTGGCTTTTTAAGCATTGTGCAAGATTGGAAGTGGGTTTTAATGTTTTGTATGTTTTAAATTGTGTAATATTTCAGTGTATCCAGTTCTGGAGCAGCTCATGGAGCATTGATTATGAAGGCTTGTTTTGGATGCTTGACAATCAACAGTTTACACATCAATGTTTGTGCTGCAAGTCAGAACGGAGCAGCTCGAAAACAGGACAAGTAAACACCGGTGATTGTGCTAAATTCTGTGTTTTTCTGTGTTTTATCTTTTTACCAACATAACAAGAAAGAAGTAAATTACAGAGTCAGCTGTAGGTGGATAATTGAGTCTTTGTGCTTATTTACAGTGCACAGTATGACATTTCTGCATTTGTCTGTGTTGTCAATAAAATGACTTTAAATTTCCACTGATTTCCTGTTTACGATCTTCTTAACCTGCAGAGCACTTGTGAATGCGATGTGGAGGGTTTTTGCACCAGTGACATGGATATGTAGGTGAAAGTTGAATCCTCTTCAGTTAGGTAAGTTACAAGACGTCACTGCAGGATCAAGGTCCATGGCTACCATGATGAAATATGTAGGTTATTCCACTTATCCAAAGTCCAACATTTATTTCCATACAATAACAGAGTGAGTCAGAGAGAGTAAGACTTTGATTACTGCACATAAAAATAGCACTGTTGGCTGCTTTCTGCATAGGTACAGTTGATTGTTGGACAGGTAGCAACATTTACACACTGTATGTGCTCACAGAAAGCCTGTGAAAGCCCCAAGAATGTATAGTTGGGGAAAAGTGTTGTTTTAAAATGACTGGACAACTTTATACAGTTTATATCGTAATAAGCTAAGGCTGTATCAAATGTTTCATTTGAATATAGAACAAACAGAGAACAATCTCACCTTGGTTATTGCACATAGACATGCAAAGATTACCATCAGAGGAGGGACACAACATAAGAAATAAAAACCTTTGATTTTGTCACACATATTTATTATCAGTTCACAGATTTATGGCTGTGAATAAACCATTTAGGCCACACAGACCTTGACTGTAGACTTATTATCAACAAGTAAACACAAATGAACAACACCATTAATATTCAACCTGTGTTTGTCAAAACAAGTTCGTTTAAGTTGAAAATGTCAGGGGCCCCACTGGTTTTCACCTCCGTGGCTGAAAAATTAAACCAACATGGAAGTGCCAAAACCTGCAATTCTTTGAACGGCTGCTTGAGGCCAGCTCCAGAAGCTGGTCAATCCCAACTTTACAGCAGCAATAAACATGTTTACAGCCTGGTTAAAAAAAGGTTTTGGTCTTCAAAGCTAATTTCAACATTCATATCAACTGTATGGGGGGTGGGTTTTTATATAACTCACCCATTTACATTTTATTAAGAGTTGAAGTTACACATAATTAAGGGCAGGCCGCTTTGAGTGACAGGCTGTCTGCTGAAAGCGTCCTCAGCTTCTCAGTCAGATCTGTCTCTCGCTCAGAGCCAGTCTCTTGCCTGAATATGGTCCCTCCTGGCTGCAAAAAACCAAGAGTGATGGCTGAAATGCAGAACTTGGGGCTTCATAATGGGAGTCCATGAACCAATGGGTGATGTCATGGTAGCTATGTCTATAATTTTTTAAAGTCTGTGGTCTTCCCCTGTAAAATATTCCTCAAAGAGACACGTAACGACCAAGAAGAGACTTAAAATGATCACAAAAAGATCACAAAGAGACACAAAACAATTAAAAAGAGATGCAAAACAGGTGCAAGACGCAGGGAAGGGACAAAACAGTCACAAAGAGATACAGAATGACCACAAAGAGAAACAAAACCATGGAGAGATGTGTTACAACTACAAAGAGATGCAAAAATAATAACACAAAGAGGCTAAAAATGTATGAAGTCTGTGTGTCTTGCTCCTATGGGGAAAATGTGATGGGGTCTTCTGCATATCTGGGCCCATTGTCTCATAATCCACCCATGGAGCAGATATCTGAGCGTGAATTTCAAAGTGAATTCAGCAGCTGCTGTGACACACATAGTGCTTAATAGACCCCTCTAAAGCAAAGCTGCGTTGATGTACATTGGGAGCCAAATCTTTAATCAGTTTCATGGCAGGATTGAGAAGAACAAATGCAGTAATGTGATCCGGCACCACCAGGCAGCCTTGCACTCTGTTTTCCCTGTCACTTTCCACCAGCAACCAGTCCCTCCACTGTCACTGTCACCTTACCTCCAGGCCTCATAAATCATTCAACAGGCCACTGAAAGTTATGCAGACTAACTAGCCCGCTGCTTACCTCGCAGCTCTATCTACCGACAGACAGATCAGGTCATGTGTGTGGGACTGCAGCAGGCAGGAGAGGTTTATCAACACAATGAGGTTGCTACAGCATCTTCATGACTACTTTCTTGGCTGTGACCAAAACAAGGCAAGCAACCAAAAGACTGTTTACAGACCTTGGATGAAGAACTGAAAATGTCTTCCTGAGTCTGGAAAAGAGCTGGGTTTCTTGTGCACCATATTCACAATGCTCAGGACATGCAGATGGGAGAGTTTCAGGTGTGTGTGGTGGCTCAGTGCTGTGCTCCTTTCTCTGGTTCATGGAAACAACTTCAGTCAACAGTTCCAGGAGAAGCCACCCTGCCAGCCAGGTAGGCTGTCCTGTCTGCACACAATGATCCTTTAACAATATTTTTTTAAAACTCTATGTACTTATTTATTTATTTCTAATAGGTTTCTACTGCCCTTTGGGGAGCTTTACCCCAGTCCCTTGTCCCAAGGGAACCTATGGGCCAATTGCCAGTGCTGTGTCCATAGACAGCTGTCTGAAGTGTCCTCCTCACCACTACTGTCCTAGAACAGGCTTGTCTGTCTCCCTGCCCTGTGGCCCTGTGGCTCAGCAGCCTCTGCCTGGTCAGGACACCTGCGTCTGCCCAGGAGAGGGACAGAGTTTCCAGGTGACAAATTGTTTTCACACGAACATGTGTGTTCCCTCTGGTATGTTTTATGTGACAATGTAGTTCTTGTTTTCATATCACTACCACCTCCTACTGTACCAGTCCCCCCATTCCACAAACTCAAAGAAGAACTTAAATTTCTCAAGCCTGTGCTTTTCATTGTGTCACACGTGAATCCTGGGATACATTGTGCACACTAATATGAGAGTAGCTTTCTCACTGAGAGGAAACTTTACACTGAACAATCTGTAACTTCACGCTGAAAGAGCACTAGATCAATTTCGCTCGCAGTGGGGTCTTGTTTCAGAGTCTGTTGCAGCTTGCATGGGTGTTGAGCCCTCCACTCATCAGCTCATAATAAGGAGAATGAGATTTTGTTTTTTCTCAGACTGTTGCCTGGGTGCTTGTGTGAGACCTAATTTTGAATGAATGTCTGAATGAAAGAATGATGGAATACAGGAAGGACAGAAAACAGATAAAGGACTCAATGAAGGAAGAAGGGGAGAAGGGAAAGATGAATGGATGAGGGAATCAAGGGAGGAGGAAGGAGGAGAAAGGAGGGAGAGAAGGAAAAACATAAAGGAATATATGTAGGATGTAAAGGGTCAATGATGGAAAAAAGACGGAGGGAAAAAAGGAAGGAAAAATAAGAGGGAATTGATGAAGGAAGGAAGGTAAAAAGAAGGAGAAGAGGTGGGTTTACTGAAGGAAGAAAGAAAAGGAAGGAAGGAAAAACAAGTGGGAACTGATGAGGAAAGGTAAGATAAGAAGGTGGGAAAGATGGAAGGAAGGAAGGAAAAAGGATGGAGGGTAGGAAAACAGATGGAAGAGTCAATTAGGGAAGAAAATGAGAAAGGAAAGAAAAACAGAGGGAATGAAGGAAAGAGGAAGAAAGAAAGGAGAAAAGGAAAAACCTGTGGGAATTGATAAAGGAAGGAAGGTAAGAAGGAGGGAAGGCAGGAATCAGTGAAGGGAGGATGGAAAGAAAGAAAGAAGGAAGGAAGGAAACTGACATAGAACTGAAGGAAGAAGGGGAGGAGGGAAAGAAATTATGAGGGAATCAAGGAATGGGGGATGGAGGAAAGGAAGGAAAACAGATGAGGAAATTGATTAAGGAAGGAAGGAAGGAGGGGGGGAAGAGAGAAGGAAAAAACATGGGGGAACCAATAAGGACGTAAGGATGGAAGAAAGATATATTGATCAGCATATTAGGTAAGAAAGTGACCTCACTATGACCTGCACACAGTCTTATACAACACAATACCTGAACCCTGCTGTTTTTCCTACAGACCAGTGATGGGCGGTGCCACTGCACCATCGGATACCAACCCGCCAACCAGGGAGACGCGTGTGTACACAAACTGTACGATGTCTGTAGAGACAGAAAAACACGTACACAGTATGGAGACTGCCTGGACAGACATCAGTGGTCACTTCACTGCAGGCAGCAGGTTAGACCTCGTGCAGTCATATCACATATAGACGTGCGCACTAGAGCAAAGGTCAGGAAACTCATCCTGAACATCTGTTTGAATGTTGCTTGAGGACAAAATATACTCTACAATCACCAGTGGTGGATAAAGTATTAAGATCCTTTAATGAAGTAAAAGTACTTATAAACACAGTAAGTATGCTGCTTTCAATTAGTACTTAAGTAAAGTGTAGAGGTTTAATCAGGAAAATGTACTTAAAGCTTTAAAAGTCTCAATGCAGAAAATTAGCCCTGTGACAATGAGGCTATACTATTATATATTGTAAATATATATTAGATTATTATTACTAACTTACTATTAACATAAAAGCATTCTTTGTTTTTTTTTTCCAACCAATAGTCAAAACTCAAATCTGTTAAAAATAAATGAAAATGCATTAAAAATTTTTTTTTTTTTGCATCTTTTGCATTAAAAAATTACTCAAAGAATTTTAAGTTGCTAACTGTCATTCACTAATCACTTAATTGACTAACTGTTTCAGTTGTACTCATACATAAGCTCCAGTTGGGTGGTTTAATTCATAAAAAAACACATTTGATAAGCTCTTAATATGTTTTGTATGCAAATAACCAGCAACTAAATTTGCCAAATAATTAAAGTGGAGTGAAAAGGACAAGATTTCCCTCTAAAAGTGGCATGAAAAGCAGTACGTCAAATTTGTACTACAGCTAAGTACTTAAGTAAACGTACTTCCCCCGCTGACAATCACAGACCAGACTAATGAGTACAACCTAGATGTCTTTGCCCTTTCACTCCATGAACCTGGCAACAGTTTATCTAGGGAAGGTTTGTATCAGTCCAACTTAATATTTAACTATAAACTGCTTCCTTTGACTGTCGGTCAGCAAGGCCTTCACCGTTCTCCCTGTGCAGTGTTTATTTTTGTCGCTGCCCTGCATTGCGGTCCTTTGAACAAATGACCTTACACCTAGTTACACACTCCATCCTGAGAATGCTGCCAATTTTTAAATGACTTTTTAAATAACAATAAAACACTCAAACAAAAGCTGGTCCAAGCAGAGAAAAAAGAAATATTTTCTTGATTTAAAATGAATTAGAGCTGACTAATAAAGCCTTTGGCTGATCCCAGCTTTGCATTGGTTGCTTCTGCAGGTGTGTCAGTCTGCAGAGGACTACAGGGGTTATGATGGAGAGCTGGGTCTGTGTGTTTGCAGAGAGCCTCCTGGAAGAGCTGCGTGTGTAGGCCTGTGCAGCAGAAGGTCAGCCTCTGAGCTGGAGCTTCACTGCCAGTCCAGTGGAGAAATGGAGGTGGTTTGGAGTTATGAGAGTCAGGTGAGTGAAGCCAGCTACAGATTTACATTCAACAACAAATTAATGCACAAAAGAAAAAAAAAAAACAGACAAGGAAGCACACTTCATAGTGTTTCAGGTCAATAAAAATAAAGCCAACTGTATCCGAGAAGCGCTCCTCTCATGGTATCCATGCAGTATTTCTATTGAATAAACATAAAGAATAGTTTGCGTTACACTACCTGGCCAGACAATTCAGACAAAACACAATGTCGTCTTTATTGCACCAGCAGTGAAAGCATAAGACAAGCGTCTCTTGTGTTGCAGTGACCTACATGTATAAATGCTAAACATTGCTATTGTGTGTGCAGGTGTCGAGCGTCTTAGGCAGCGTGCTGGAGACGTTTTTTAAACAGTGGGACTCCCCCGGGACTTCTCTGTGCAGCAGCTATCTTAACTCCTCACATGCTGTGTACATTGTTCAGACGACAGGTAGAGACAAACAAAGTGTCTTTCTGTCTACCTCTGTCTCCATTTGTCCATCACATCTTTCTCTCTGTTGTTGTCTGATTGCAGAGGCAGGCTTCTTCGGCCTAATCAGCGGCCTCCCAGAGGAACTGCAGAAACTGTTTCCTGCCACCTCACAGCAGGACACTCAGAGCTCAGCAGGCATGTCACAACAAAATACAAATAATGATGAATACTTGATGTATTTTCCATGCAACATAATGAATTATTGCTGCAATGATGAAGGTGCTTTGTTTTTTTTTAAAGAAACAGATTATGACGTTTTCTGGGAGGGTGCTGAAGTTGAAAATATCAGTCTCATAGGGAGAGAAATGAATTCCAGCAGCAGGAAAGACAACAAAAGTGATGTCAATGAAGGAGTGAGAGTGACAAGTCTGAATGGAGTTTTGAACCCAACAACGTGTCTCCATTTGGGTGACATTATACTGTTCACTGTTGACACTCGCCACTATCCTCAGTATGATCTGTAAGTCACATGCTAGGCCTACAAGTTTTTCATGTCCATTTTTACTGCTATGAACCTGTGTCTTGACTTTACCATAAATCTTGCTTTGTGTCTTTCAGTGACAACTTGTACAACACAAACAGTGATTTCGACTGGGGCGCATTCAGACAGCTAAAAGAAGAGCTAACTCTGTCTTGGACTCCTCCCAGCTTCTTTGCAGTGGTCTTTGGCCAGCCTGGAGTATATGTTTTTACACTGAGCAGCCATCGGCACAAACACATGGTAACTAAATTTGAATAATATAAGCGTTAAAGAAGGATTTAATTGATGGAAAGATGATTTCATAAAACTAGGCTGTCATATTCAGTAGAAAGATGCAAATACTTTTGACACTGATAGTATACGACCAGAGAAAAGAAGAGGAAAAGGTCTGTGGCTTTGCTTTTGCTCAAGACGTAGAAATCCTACAACTACCAGAATACGCCGTGTGCACCAGGCCAATAAACGTTCCTTATGGTGAGTGATGTAAAGCGAGTTTGGCTGTTTTTCCACAGAAACCAATATGGTAGCCAACTGGTAACAGACAAGCTTGAATTAAAGTTTAACAGTGGGATAAAATATGTTTCTGAAACATCTTAGGCAAGAAACAGGCAATGGAGTAACAGAATCTTAATGCAATGGAGAAAGCCCTGTGTGGTGGTTAGTGCAGGTGGGGTCGAGCAGGCGGTTGGCAACAGCAGATCGGAGAGTGCAGGATGAGGAGCTGTTTGAAGTGGATATGCTGCAGGATGGGGAGTCAGTAGAGGTTATGAATGATGGGAGTGATGTGGTCACGGGTGCAAGAGTGTGTGAGAAAACAAGCAGCTGAATTCTGGATATATTTAAGTTTCTTGAGAGTTTTGGATGATGTACTGCAGAGGAGACTGTTACGGTAGTCAAGTCTGAAAGTGATGAATGCGTTTCTGCAGCTGAAAGGATAGGGATGGATGATGATGTGTTTTGGTGATGTGTTTGATGAGTTGGTTAAAGGAGAGGGTTTGATTGAATATGACACCAAGGTTACGGACATGGGGGGAGATCTGTCACCTTACATCCAATTTTCCTCACTTAATTGCATTGTGTATTTATTTCTGTAGAGAAACCTGCCAATCAAAATCAAACGCCTTGATTGTGAAAATCCTGTCAAATACTCCCCCACTTATTCCTCTCTAACTTTTCTTACTCAGTATGTGCGGGTGATGCCTGCAGGCGGCCAGTGTTATGAGCCTGGTCCCTTCTTCCCCACAATACCTCGTCATGTTACCAGGGTGGGAATCAGCAGGAGACGCAACCTGTTACTGAGGCCAGATTGGCTGGTGACCGGAGGGCTGCTATTTGGAGCTGTGGTCATCTTCTGTTCATGTGTCACGCTGCTGGTTAGTGAACATACACAATACACAAATACATTGCAGTGTTTTTTGTTGTGGAGAATTTCCATTTTTGAGATAATTGTGAATATTGTGCCCAGCAGCAGTTTGAGAGACTGCTGGACAACCAGCGCTAAAAATACACCCTGCAAAAACAGGCTGCATGCACCAACCTCAAAACACACAAAAGATCTTAATCAAGTATTGACATATTTCAAATCAAAGGATAGGATGCCATTTCAAATAGTCGAAAAGCCTGGCTTTTTAAGATTTTTCACTAAATAGGATGTTCATTTAAAAAGATGTGTGTCCTATCTGTGATGCTATAAAAATATTTCTTTGTAAGATTTCAAAAGGAAAATAATTTCAATAGCATATTTTGACAATTATCAGGATAATAATGTGAATCACAATTATTTAATCGTGATAATGAAATTTTCATATCATCCCATGCCTAATCCCATGTGAAGATCCTGTTCCGTGAGTATGGATGGCCTGAGAAGGAGCCAATCAGAGCACGGTATCGCTTGTTGCAGTTGGCCTACCACATGGACGACTACTCATCAAAAGGTTCAAGGGTGATCTCACTTAGGAAGATTCACCGAAACCATCAAGCCAGAATTACACAAGACTCCATTCAACCAGGTCTACACACACTCATGCAAAAAACAAACACACATGCACACACACCCACACCCACACACACACACACACACACACACACACACACACACACACACACACACACAC
>JAPZEB010000024.1:18318929-18340615 GCA_029783705.1 Chaetodon striatus | reverse complement strand
TGTAAAACTATAGATAATAAAATCAAGTAAGATTCTAAAAGAGTTGCAGCAGTGTGAAGTGTAAAAAGAAAGTAAAAGCGTAAAAAGAAAGGGTGTCAGACCTGTATCAGGAGGTCAGAGCTAGTTAAAGGCTAAAATGAACACATACATTTTTAGCTTTCTCAAAAAACAAAAACAAAAATGAAATATTACACAGAAAAACATGCAGAAAATATTAGTTTCGAAAAGTTTAATTTACAGATGAAAAAATGTTGTTTAATTTTAATTCGATTACTTACTTGATGAGGCAGCCTCTCACCCAATGTCAGCTGGGATCCAGCCCCCCCGTGACCCTCAAGAGGATAAGCGGTTAGAAAATGGATGGATACTTACTTGATCCTATGTGTTGATACTTGCATCTGAGATTATCTGAGCATGTACTTTGGCATTTGGACCCAGTCTTTTGCTTACGTTTTGCAATATCTTCACAAAGGGAGAGATTTTAAATTTGGGAAATGTTTGTTTGATTCTTATAAAACCACAGTCCAACCTGCAACAGCTGCACTGCACTTAAATGTACAAGTATGTCAGACAAATCCCAGTAGTTGTTTTCTTGACAGTCAGCGTCTTCTTAGTCTTAATACAGTAACTATGTCCCAGAGACTGTGGTCATGGTAAGTGACTTTTTGGCATTCTCAAATGATGTAATAATAATTATTACACATACAATAAAAATAATATTCATTTATTAATTATGCTATAATGTTTTTATCTGGCCACATTGCACAAATTAACTGACTAGCTTGGCTTTTAAAAACAACTTCATGTGCATCAAACAGGCCCCTCCTTTACTGCTTTAATGTTTCTTTAACGTTACAGTCTTCTCCTTTCGATTGCTTATTGCGGGCTCAGTATGAAGAAATGCAGTACCTGCAAGAAGGTGCTGCAACTGTTTCTTGACAGTTGGAATAAGAGGAAGGACTCAATGGAAAACAAAACGTGATGCAATACAACATGATAACGACCTGCAGAATTTGGTTCACTCTTCAGCTGACAAGCCTTATCAGAGCTTGTTTTTTTTTTTCCTCTGCTCATTTTGTGGCCTTATTCAACTTTTTGTTTGCTCAATGTGTATGTCAATATTTTATGTAGATAAGTCACCTCTTACTCCTTCCTAAAGTTATGACAACATTAAATATCCATCCTCTATATAATGTCAATCAGCTGCCTCTAGAGAAGTGACTGCTAAGCTGTCACTTGTGTCTTTTGCCACAGGGAGGCAGTGTTGATCTGTTGCTGGCCAAAAAAAAGAGAAAGCCCAAGATGATCACTCTGAAAGGGGGGTAATTAAGTGTTGAGGAGATATAGAGTGCCTTTGGCCACTCAGAACCAGGCTGTCAGCACTATGGATCCTATGTGTATAAACACAGAAAAAAACAGGGCCTGAAGCACTACATAGTCTACTTAAAAAAAAAAAAAAAAAAAGCAGCCATATTGTTTCTAATTTATTTATTAAAAAATAAGTGACAGTGCCGTTGTTTTTTAATGGGAAAAATATGACTATTTATATCTATTTAATTTCAAGGTGAGAAGTGCTGCCTTCAGGTACTTTCAGGACGACCATGTAAACAAAAGTTTATACATACAGGTTTTGTTGTGGTTTTATCACGTACTTTTACTTAAAATAATAAGTTCGTTGATTAGGCTCACTGCAACACCACTCGCTTCAGCCATTTTTCTTTCATACGAAGTACTGTGGTATAACATTATGTGTACAGGTCCGCGTTTAGTGCAGGAGTTTACGAGCGGCTCTGAAGGCATCACGTCTCCATGGTAACCCGACGCAGAGACTTGAAACAGAAAGTCAGTGAAGTAAATTCAGCGTTATCTAAGATAAAATAGAGCCACCTTGCTCATTAAATAATAAAAACAGACTTGAAAGGGCAGGAGTAATGGACAATCTTGAAGGCTTCGAGAGTTTTTTGGAGAATGTTGACAAAATAAGTGAGTAATACAGCGGTAAACCGAGTTATTGTGGTGTAGACAATGCATGTTTTTACGAAACCAGGTGTTAGACGGTACCACTTTACGCTAACTTTACCTAACAGGTATTTTAATGTCGTTAACCCCGTGTAATAAATAATAATAGGTACACTGAAAATGTAACGTAGTCTGTATTAGTTGGGGAATTGTTGTCTACTTAATGAAGTTGGAGAAAAGAAACGTCCCTCTATATGGTTATTTGTATTGTAACATAATGCAAGTAGGTCACAGTGTAGAAAATATGTATATATAGAACTTAAATCAGGTCTAAATAAACACTCTTGATAAACAAAATATAGACTATAACAGGTACATTTTACAACATGATTATTATGTATAGGATATGTGAGTAAAAGCTGCAAAAAGTAAATAATGTTGTGAATTATTTCCAGGTGAGCTAGTGAAGGATCTGAAGTCCTCCGATGTTAAAGTCCAGCAAAAAGCAATGGAGAGAGCAGATTGCTACATCGCTGCCTTGGATGAACCCTGCAGGACAAAAGTCAGCAAGACTACAATCAGCACAAACCCACCACTTCAGCCTTCCTCGGTGAAGACATGCACAGAAAGTCACACAGTTGCACTCCTTCTCTCACTGTCCATTTGTCTCAGTCGTTCTCACTCTGCCTGTGCCTCTGTCTGTCTCTCTTTCTCCTTCTCTTGCTGTCTCTATGTCTCCAACACAACACACAAATGCACAGAGGATATATACAGTACATAATGGACTACAACTTGTTGTGTTGTTTACTTTCTCTTCTCTTGTCATATAGGAAGGGACAAGGCACTTAAGGAAGGTTTTTGTTGGCATTCTTTTAATTGTTCTTTGCCTGTTTTACAGAGTCTGCAGAGTGAAAGTCCAGGTGAGTGGGTTATTTGGGTATCCCTTGCACTCAATTGAGGCATTGTTTAAGCATACTATATGTAGTCATTGTGCAAAGCAAGAAAAGTTTCTTTGAGCCAAACAAAATTTAACAATAAATGTACCCATATACCCTTTATGTATCTGTTTCTGTGTTCTGTGTTAAGCAGACGTGACATTTTCCTGAGGCACAGTGAGATTTTTTAATCAACTGCATCTGTTAGGCAGGTTGGTGACTCACTATGTGCCAAATTAGGAAGAGAGATGTGGTACAAGGTGTGTCCTCAGCATTACAGTGGCCCTCTTGGATTTTAGTTTCAAGAGGGACCATATTATCCGCCACTTGCCTGCTCATACCAGTTTAGACAACTCAACAAATAGCTCTATTTTTGTCATTTTAGTTGGCAGAGGTTTAATGAGGATGTGAAGTGAACTCTTCCCTCCCTTATCAACCTGTCAGTTTGTCATGGTGAGGACGATACTGCTGTGGATTAAAGGAAATTAATGATTTGACATGATTGATTTGTTTTTGTGGGTTTGTTTGTGTAGAGGCTCTTACAATGATTAGTGGACAGGTGACTTGTAATATTGACTGTTTAGACCACCAAGGCCCTACACTATAGAAATACTTATGCATCAGACAATGTGGAAAGAGCCACGCGAAGAGGAGCCAGCTCTAGATTAGCGTGTAGCACATTTTAGTATGTGCTGAGAAGTTGCTGTGGTGATCTTAAAAGCTGGCATTACTTTTTTCACAATATGTCTTTTGTATACAAATCCTTTTCATTCCAGCTCCTTGAATGAGGTATACAATATAAAACACCTTTTCATCACATTAACACTCATTTTCAATTGTGGTAAAACTCATCAAAACTCATCAATCACAGTAAAGCTGCAAAAGTGTGACCCTATTAATCCTCTGTGTATGAAGCCACTGATTTTGAAATCAAAGGGAGACTTTGGTATTTTTTAACCAAGGTCCTATGTTCCCATGTTTTTGTTTCTAAGTGACTAATGAGGATAACAACTTTTGAAATTGGTCCATATTTGAGAGAAACTACTCCAGCCAGGGGAAAGAGTCTGCAATCTAATCCCTATGGGCAGTTGTGCATCTTCAGTTTACGTCCATTAAAAGTGCTTGTTTTGCCACTGACAGGCTCAGCTTGTTGTTAAAAGCATCTGACAGCATTATGGAAAAGACCCTACAGAGACGTTGAATGTTTTTACTTACCTTTTGCCACTCTGATCTGTTTCTTAGTGTGTGTAACCAAGTCTCTATAATATGTAAGTCTCCATCTGAAATCTTGTGGACTTTTTACACATGGTCGAAATCAGCAAAATAGTCAGCCATGACACTGAAAGTCTCTAAGATAACACAAACCTATGCCTACTGTATTCAAACACAACAAACTCCTCCCAGCATTCCTTTCTTCAACTTTCACTAACATTTCCATTGTAGTTTTTCCTGCAACAAGTCACTCTTGAGACATTTTACAACGAGACTTCTTCTTGAGAAAATAATTGACAAAATAATCTGAGTCTGCCAGTGTGGACCTAAATTGAAGGTGCACAATTGCCCGCAGAGATTACACTGAAGCCTGTTTTGTCCCTGTGGCTGCGGCACTCTCTCTCAGTACTGGACCAATTTTAAAAATTGTTGTCTATGTTAGTAACTTAGATATGAACACATGGGAAAACAGTGTGTAGGTTGAAGAATACTTTAATTTTCCATCAACACATCATACATTCAATTCACACAAAAAAAGAAAAAAGAAAAAGTCATTCTGTTTTTGAGGCTGAGGAGACAGCAAAACAGTTTTTAAATTACATCCAACTCATATTCATTATATTGGGCTGTCTTTGGGGGAACATCCTTAGCATTAACAATCACAAACAGTAAATACCCTGTTGGATTTCCATAGTCACAAAAGATCTTTTTTTTTCTATGACTTCAGTTTTGATTAGACTGGTAAAGTGATGATTGGATTTTTCGTATTTAAAAAGTGTGGCAAAACTCTGACAAGGGAAACCGTAAAGTTAAAAACTGTATGCAATCCAAAATACTGCCTATTGAAAAATGTCTTTACCTTCTCTGTTGTAGCACGGATGTTTAAGAGCTTTTCTTTTTCTGACCAGATCATTTCAGGAAGATTATGGAGAGAGACGCAGAGGACAGGAGAGTAAGGAGGATTGCAAAAGCAAAAAAGGCCACTGGTGTGTGATTCTCTGTTACTTAAAGATGCTGTTGGAGGTGAACTGTTGACTGCACTTGCTGCTCTGTTGGGCTAGCAATTTGTCCTTTAAAATGTTTTCCTGTTTGTGTCACTGCAGCGCTCAAAGAAAAGGGGAATGAAGCTTTTGCTCAAGAAGACTATGAAACTGCTGTGAAGTATTACAGCGATGGCTTGGCTGAACTACGGGACATGCAGCCATTGTACACCAACCGAGCACAAGTGAATATCTTCAACCATGTCTTCATGTTTTAAAGGAGCAGTGTGTAAGATTTAGGGGGGTTTAGTGGCAGCTAGCGGTGAGGATTGCAGAACAACCAGCTGGAACTTTTTCTGGTTAGGCTCCCTTCAGTGTTCATTGTTCAGAAGGTTTTCACCAGGAGCCAAATTATCCAAGAGGTCGTGTCCTCTTCAAAACAAACAAACGAACCAAGTGATTAAAACCAGTAAAAATATGGAATAAAGTAGTTTCATGTCACAAATCAGTGTTTCTCCGAGACTGTTCGGCTTGTCAGATACAGGCTGCTAGCCCAGCACCTGCTTATGTGTGCTCACCTTTTTCTCTGATAACTTAAGAGATATCTGCAGAGGTCTCTTCCTCTCCAAAACAAATGAAAGCAGTTTCACTTTAGAAATTCAGTGTGTTTCTGACACTGCTTGTTGCAGAGGGACTGCTAACTATGGTGGCTGATACAAACACATGTCGGGCTTCTGTAGAAACATGGCAATGCAGCATGGCAGACTTCATGAACCAGGACCTGCTCCCCTTGTCGATATAAACAGCTCATTCTAAGATAACAAAAACACAATCGTTCTTATTTTTGGATGATTATACAGTTAAGAAAATATACTTATTATGTCATACTCCGGGTGGCACGGTGATGCAGTGGTAACAATTGTCCCCTCACAGCAAGAGGGTTCCAGGTTCAAACCCCCGGTGGGGGAGCCCTCCTGTGCGGAGATTGCATGTTCTCCCTGTGGGTACTTCTGCCTCCTACCACAGTCCAAAGACATGCAGGTTAGGTTAATTGGTGAGTGTGAATGGTTGTCCGTCTCTATGTGTCAGCCCTGTGATAGTCTGGCTACCTGTGCATGGTGTGCCCTGCCTCTCGCCCAGTGTCAGCTTGGATAGGCTCCATCCACAACTCCCAACAGGATAAGCGTTTTCGGAAAATGTTCCATTCCAACATGTTCCATTTCTGCCAATCAATACTCCTAAATTCTACACACTGGAACTTGAAATATTTTACAACAACAACAAAAATGTTTAAGGCAAAAGTGACAAAAAACATTTTTGTTCCTTGGAAGAAATTGAAAAAGGGCTGCTTTTGTGCGTCTATCACTGTTTTCTATAATAAAGAAACCCTTGGTTT
This sequence comes from Chaetodon striatus, assembly GCA_029783705.1. Taxonomy (NCBI): domain Eukaryota; kingdom Metazoa; phylum Chordata; class Actinopteri; order Chaetodontiformes; family Chaetodontidae; genus Chaetodon; species Chaetodon striatus. The sequence goes on along the minus strand of JAPZEB010000024.1, from coordinate 18,334,133 downwards.
CACAGAGGTATTAAAGCAACCTAAAGCCATGTCAGCTATGTTAATTTGAATATGTTTGTAGCCACATGCATCAAGTTAATTGTACAAAGATTATGTTCCCTTCCAAAGATCCAATCATCTACAGCATCTCAACAGTCTGCTCTGTGGTATATTGAAAAAATAGACAATGCTACACAACTAATCACATTCTTTACTTTGTGAGGCCAGGTTTATGTTTTCTCTGTTTTTGATATAATACCTGTCGAATGTTTAACTCTACTTAGGCCTACATCAAGCTGGGGAAGTACACAGAGGCCATCAGTGACTGTGAATGGGCCCTGAAGGTAAGGCCTCGCTGGGAACTGGGGTCAGTCAGTTGCTGCCTCATTTGTCATAGTGTCATGAAGCTTGGAGCTCAGAGGAGATGTGTTTGGTAGGAAAATGGGTTGGATGGGTTAACGATGGGCTATGCTCTGTTCTGCACTGCACTCAAACAGAAACAGAGATCGATGCAGGATACAGGTCACCAGCAGCTCAACAATGTTCTCCAGAGAGAACATTGCGTTTAAAAAAGTGGACAGATATTAATAGCATCTTTTTAGAGTTCCTCCAAATTTGGTAGTTTGTTTGAAGTTATCTTTTCTTCAGGTTACTCAAGCAAATGCGTTCCAGCAGTTTACAGTGAGAAAAATTCTTACTCCAGTTTTTCGATGACAACTGTGCTTTGTTACGCAACTGCTGATTTCTGAATTATAGCAACAAACTTCTGATGGAAAGAGTGTCTCTGAAATTCAGTTTGAACATTTCTGTCTTACTGTGCAAGTGTTATGCAGACATTAAATCACCATTATGTAGGTGTGTTGATGATGAATTGCTTTAACTAATACACTCCCATGATAATTTTCTCTCTGTCAGTGTGATGAGAGGTGCATAAAGGCTTATCTACACATGGGGAAAGCATATCAGGCATTAAAGAAATATAATGAGGTGAGAATATTAATTACTACTAATTACTCCTTTTTTTTCTTTTTTAGATATTGCTTGTGTGCACAGATAACATCTCATCTAACTATAGCAGAAACATTGCTGTATAATGAAAGTTGTATTTCTGGAATATAGACGTTGTACAGTACAGTCCTAGTCTCAGCAATCTTTTGTAAAATCTTTTTTTAAATGGCGTTTTGGTCTACTCGGAGGCTTATTTGGTATCTGGTAAAAATGCTGTTCAATAAGTGTATTAGTAAAGTTCTTCATAGTTTTCTGTATAACACTCTTGTGCTGAGAAACTGCAGTCTTTTGAAGTGACCACAATCATATTGATTTGAAGCACATCATACAAGCAGTGATGAACTAAATCCTTCTCTTTTCCAGGCCAGAAACTGCTTTGAAAAGATTGTGGAAATTGAACCTGCAAGGGAGAAGATGGTGACAGGTAAAGAAAATTGATTTTTTATTCCAGGGGTAAGGTGAGGAAAACTCTAATGTATTCATGTCCTTCTGTGATAACTGCCCTCTTTGGCTATGTATCATGTCCAACCATTTTCAGGTTTGGTACACATCTTTTTTCACATGATTCCATTTCGTGATCATCTTTCTATGAAATCATTTATGCCCTAAATCAAAGTTAGACTGAAGCCAATCAAAGTATAGAGGAGACTTTCCTTTGTTGTTAAGTTGCTTGTCCATACTGTGGTCTCACTGACTGCAAACCGTTTAATTGCAAGGCTTTCGTGACAACGCTAAAACTTAAAGATATTTTAAGCAGGATTTTCATAAAAAACAATGTATAGACTGATGCAGGAATTCATCCTCTCTATCATTAGTGTGTGGCCTGTATTTTTCTGCAGAGACTTTGCCCTCTGCCTGTATTTTCTCATTTTCTTTTTCACTGTATTGTCAATGTTCATGGGCGTGTACTCTCCTCAGCACTCAGGTGGGGTCAAGGCTTCATAAAAAGATAATGACTAGGTGACAGACTGTAAGCAGCAGGCATCCAAGAGAGAAAGTGCCCAAAACATATAGTGAGGCGAGATGCTAAACAAAACATATACCTTTAGTGTCCCTCTGTCTCCTGCCTGGCCAAAAAAGACATTTTGTTTTCTTCCCAATAACTGGAAATGTGTTTTGCACTACAGTTTTTGTATGTAAATCCATTCACCCTTGAAAAATGATTAATCAAACTATAAACTTGCTAACCTGTTTAAAGTTGCTCTTTACGTATCAAGTTAAATGTTTGGTCAGATATGAACCTTCTGCGACCTTGTGGCTTTCATGCATATGTATGTAATTTTGCAGTCTCTTTGCCATTGTCATTTGTGGTGTGACATTACATTTCTAATACTGAGGCAATAAACCTAATTGCCTAAAGTACTCAGGTAGTGCATGCTTGTGGCAATACTACTATAAGACTTTTAGTTCACTCTTCTGTGAAAGTGAAACTTCCATTACTGCTGTGGAATAGCTTTCTGTCAGATCACAGTCTGCTTTCTCTTCTTCCCTCCTTTATCTCCCTTGTTTTCTCTCTGCAGAATACCTGACCCAGGTAGACTTGGAAGAGGCAAGAGAGAGTCAGGAAATGAATGCGATGCAAGAGTTTGACAAGGGAGAGGGGAATGCCGCAAGAGTGCCCCAGGTGCTGGAGAAGCTGTCAACGCCCGACCAGATTCCCTTGTACTACTGTGGAGGATTGGAGATTCTGTCACAAGCAGTTACTGACTGTGAGTGTTCTTTTGGAAGAAGTTTTGCACAATTATCTTTCTTTTTTAATCTCTTTGTGCCCACTCTGACTTCAATAACTTGCTTCACTGGTCCACTGACTGTATTTCTCGGTTCTACGGCTAAAGTGATCAGAAAACGATCTGCCTTCAGGATAAGAAGGTTTTAAAGACTTGAAGGAAAAAAAGAGTTTACTCAAAGTGAGCATTTTAGGACACAGGTGAAGCAGGGCTGTAAAATCTGATTGTTTCATGTCTTGCCCTATCACAGTGGAAGAGAGGGGAGACCTAACGCTGTCTATCACTGATTTCTCTTTATGCTCTATTTGCTTGCCACGGTGAACAGATTTGCAATATTGAATATGAAACCACACTGAAAGAGTGAAACATCAGTGCTACCTGGTGTGGTGAGCCACTGTGCAGAGCATACATATATATATATACTATAACATTACATATGTAACACTATGAAATGACAGACATCATAAAAACTGCTGTCCAGACCAAGTTTTTTGAATTTCTATTCCCTTATCAGATCAATAAAAACAAGTTGTATACTATTTGCCAATGCCTGGAGATCAGTGAAACCTCCAGTGCAGGTGTGATGTGATTTGTGGTCTGTCTTTGATCATATCAAGATCACAGATTAGTAGGATTAGACATTCCCCTGGTGTGTAAATGATGATGTAATTTAGTTTGCTGAACCGCTGAGTGGGCTGTTCCAAGCCAGCGGTGTCAGCTGTTCCGTGATGTTGTAATGAATAATGAAATTTTAAAATGAAATTAATAACATCAAGATATTGTAATAGCTTTTAGCACAGGTACATTCTTAGAAATAAGGTTTCCAAATGGGTTCTTCCTGAAGAGCTGAGATTGCACCTAGGACTATTTGTAAGACTAAGGGCCGCATTAAGAACCCCTTTCATCCAAAGACCCCTTTTTGAAGAAAAGGTTCCTTAATGGTTCCATGTAAGACTAAGGCCCTGATCACGCAAAAAGCATTTTAAGAGGTGGAGGCACCTTTTTGTAATCATTTCTTGTGTTTCTGTGCTCTAGATGTTTTTGCCGGAGCGCTCTGAACTTCCCAAGTTGAAAAAACTTCAACTCAAAGCAGAAAAATGCCCCACGTCATCTCTTTTTCATCATCTTTTTTCCCATTGTCCAGGGGGATGATATGAGAGGTGGGCTTTCTGTGGTGATCACGACGACAAGTTTACAGTTGATAAACAATGAATGAGAAACTGGTGGTAGCGGTTGCTGGATACCCAGAGCTATACGGCCTGACGACAGACAGCAGGTTGTCAAACTGTCCCTGAGTCATCCTTAAATATGCCTGGAAACAGTCATCATCAACGACCGGCTCCTGAACCAGCTGATGGTACTCCCCGTGAGCTACCCTCATTTTTAGGGTCTCATGTATTCAAACAGATCTCCATTTCCCTGTGCCCAAAAACTATTTGCTGACAGCCTCTCACCCTCAACCAGAGCTACAGCAAGTACCCTCTGCCTGAACATTTTAGTAACTAGCTACTAATTACTGTCAGATAACTAAAATAAATAAACAAATGGTAGATTGATTACACAGAAAGGTCAGAATAGGGAGGTGAGTCCATGGTTGCCTGGCAACAATAAAAAGGTGCAGCAAGTGTATTTTTTCATTAGTGGCATTCAACTGAAAAAAAAAAGGCAGTGCGGCGCGCTTCGTATTTTGCAACCTACAAAATGCTGTCTGTGTGAGGGCCTAAAGGTTCCATCAGGAACTCTTTTGTCTCAGTTCCCAACCCAGCTGCACTGTTGAAAAAATAAAGGCTGTTCACAACACCAAAAAACTCTAAAAACTTGTTTGTGAACAATGATTGTATCGGGTCACACTGGGAGCATTATAAAGCCCAGGCGAACCTGTTCGACAGAGGCCATGATTACTATGACTATTTTTTAGCCCCCCTGGGTGGGTTCTAAGTAAAACCCTTAAAGTTTTAAAGGGTTCTCACTTCACCTTTAGAAAACGCTCTACCAGGAACCAAAAAGGGTCCTTTTATGTCAACAAGCTGAAGAACCTTTTTGGTTCTTAGCAGCACAATTATTTCTAAATGTGTACAGTATTGGGTAGGCAATGTTAGTTGTTTGTGGTGTTGAGACGAGGTATAGAGGGGCGTTGATATGAGATGACAGCAAATACTATTAAGCCTTCTGGGGCTGTCTTGGGTGCAATTTAATGAAACACCTGTGATGGCAGGTGTCTATTCCATAACCTCAGTGGCATGCCTGCACTCATCCCTGTCAGATTTAGAGTAGATAGGTAGTGATTGGTGGAACCTGTCTGTTGGCTTTGTAGATTTATGACAGCTTAGCTTGAGGTCCTCTAGATGGACAGGGGCCCTGGAGCATACCAGGTGTTATCAATGCTTATATATATATTTTAGGGTGTATTTAGAGAGTTGTTGTCAAGGGACGTAGAATTTCTGGCAACGTCCCTGATCAAGAAAAAACAGCAAATAAAACTTAGCTGAAAAAGAGCATTGGTCTGTATTACAGCTGTTTTTCAAAGTGCTGCTAAATACAAGAGACAACAAATCTGATACTGCAAGATAATGACAAATTATATCAAGCTTTAGCTCAGATCCAGCACAGTACTTGTTGCTTAGGGTTTCAGATGAATGGAACCAAACAGATGAGGCAAAAACATGCCCTTACAGCCTTTTTTTCTTAGCATGGAAAAGAGCATTGTGATCCTGTGCTTTTGGAAAACTTGTTGGGCACAAGATATTGCAAGATATTTGTTTACTAAGTCCTCTGCTCTATGAAAAGGGGCCATTGTCGACATGCAGCAGCTGCTCTCCACCAGGTTGTTCACCCCTCCTCTGTCAGCTGTTGATATTTTTGTAATGTTTTTGACCCAAGAAATGACTTTGAAACTCACATCGCTGATATAACTCTTTTTAGCTATTGCCAAAAGGCAGAAATTGCTGCTTTTGTGAAACAACCTAGCAGTCCAATTCATCAAGGTCAATGGCCCTCTCAGGAGTATTTATTTTGTTATATTTCAGCTAAAAAAGAAGCATTAAAAAAGTAGTTCTGACATGTTCCCTCTCATCGCTGCTCTCATTCAGGCCTTGTGTAACATCAGGTACTTTGATCACACAGCCAAGACTGGTGGAATTGATTGAGTGAAACTTGAAGCTTGTCCTTCAGTAAATCGTAAAAGAACCAACATCATTATGTAATGCTACCGTTCTATTATTGTTTTAACTTGTACCACTATTTGTAACACACCATATTCTTTTGCACTGGTTGTCCCCTGCACAATCATGGCAAACATTTCTTATCCAGTTGCTCTTTTTTCTTCATCTAGATGAATAAAAGTGTACTGTCAAATGATATAATGCCTGTCCCACCGTGCCATTCAACGGAAAAGGGCAAAACTTACATAACTCACAAGTGAAAGGATCTCAGCAGGGCTGACATTACAGGCTTTCTTCCCTCACTACCCTGCTCTACTTTCTGTATACTCCGACTCATTATAAGTGGAAATAGACCATTCCTCACTGTACCTTTCTCTATTGACATATTTTATTTATTCTTTTCTCTTGTGCCCTTGACGATAAACCAGTGAACAAGGCAAGCTAAACTAAAAGCGAGAGGTGTTATGTTTCTCTAAAACCCTGCGGCTACCTGGTGATGATATGTAGTTTTCTGTCTTCTTACGCTATCTAATGTTCTCCTCTAACAGGTACAGGCCAGACCCTTTTCAGACTGAACAATGGCTTTAGTATCATCAGCAGCAATGACATGGTGAGGAGGTAAGGAGACCAGAGGGAGAGTTAGCTGTCAGCCCTCAGTGGAGCTTTGACAGATGGACCCAGAGACAGGGGCATACAGAGACAATGACGGACTAAACTAGAGAGATCATTCTCCGCCCTCCCTCTCCCTCTCTCTGGTTGTTTGTGTGATAGCCCGAAGAGGAAAAGATGATCACACTGAAGATTGAGATGAGCAAAGGCCCTGTGTTTTGTCCCTGAAAGAGGGGGTGTTTAGTACAAGATACAAATTATGACTCCCTCATGTCAGATCAGTAAGGTTATTATTAACTTGTCATGCACTTTCCATATTGTCCATTGTTAGCACTGTCATTATTGAAGTCAGAACACTGTGTCCCGAAAATAGAGAGTGCAAAGAAATTGCAGTCTGAGCTCGATGAGAATAGCCAGCAAGGATAATGTTATGAGCCAGATGCAACCAACTGAGCCATGTCACAAAAAAGGCCAGCCGATGTTTTCTGCTGTAGAAAATCCTAAATTAATAGTTAAAGAGCAAGTGGAAAAAGGGTCTGAGAAAATTAAGTTTTTCATGGTGCTTCTTGGTAGTTGACCCACAGGCTGCCAAACAAGGGAAAGAAACTTTTCTGCTGAAGAAAAAAAAAGTGCTCTTGTGATTGCTCATTTAAAAGTAAATTATTAAAAAACATGTAATAGATATGAGAATAGGAAGCAGGACTGTAACCTTCAGCCTGCAAGTAGCAGCACATACAAGTCTCTTCAGGGCAGAGACAACCACCTTTGCAAGCACCTTAGTGGAATAAGAGAGGAATTTTTAGGACCCAGGTAATGTTACTGATGGCTAAGTGGCTCCTTAACATACCTTTAAATGCATCCAGTGAAATGCTCCCTCTTGCTCAGTCACAGCTACATCGAACTATGGAATATATACATGTGGATTGCACTTGCCAGTATCTAAGCTTGCACATGGCATATTTACAAGCTGTTTTCTTTATCTACTGTAATTCACATACTGTATGCCAGGTGGAATGTAGGGCAGTGCGCGTGCATGTGAAACCCATGGGGTTTCTGTCTTGGCTGTTATTTTAATTGCAGCTTTTGCGATTTGAAAGTTGGGTTTTGTTTCCTCACAATGTCGGTTTGAATTTGATTAATCATTTGGATCTACACATAAAGTACCCACATTAAAAGTAGATAAATGAAAGGGCAATGTTCATTATTATGATTAAGTGTAGCATCAGTACCAGTATGCTCACAAAACATTTTTTATGCTTATTGCACTTAATTTTCTTGCTCTAGCTGTCGTGAAATGCATTTTCTTTGTATATTAGTTTTTGTAGTTGTAATTTATATGTCCACCCTTTGTGTTGAGGCACATTTTATTGCCTTACTTAAAAGTAAACAATTTTAATTATTTGAAAGAAATTAATTTGATTTGTATTACATCAGCTAGAAGAGAACAGAGCTAATTCTGCTGCATTTTATCTTCTCTACAGTTGCCTGTTGCAGGAAACAAAGGATCCAGACAGCCAGGAGTTGTGTGTTTCTTTGTTGAAATTATGGAGAGTTATTTGTAGGGGAAACGGTACGTAGTTAATTAACTTACACTTCATTTTCTGTCTTTGTTCGTGCAGTAATTTGCTCTCACTGAGTTAGCAGGAAACAGAGGTAAAAAATTAAAACAACAACATGCTAATATAATCCTCTGTTGCGCTGTGTCATTACTGCACAGCTTTTCAATGTGATACTTAAGCCGTCCTTTTGTCAGGCCTTTATTTGCCTTTGAATCACACAAGCTGTGTGGGCTCCAGCATGTCAACTGTTTGCACCAACTGTGATCGTTTATTTACTAAACTATTTACATGTCTGTGTGTGTTAATGCCGTATGAACAGCATGCATTTCTTCAGTATCAACACAAGTATAGTAACTTAATGTTCATGTAATTGCATTTACAGACTAGGTTGTAGTTCCTTGAGGGCATAACAGGGTAATGTGTCCAGTGAGCTCACATACAGTGTTTTCCTTCTGCTTTCAGATGAAAACCAGAAAATGCTGATGGCATGCCCAGTCACCAGAGAGTCCATTGTTCACTTGTTAACATCAGGGCACATTGCAGTGCAGAAGGAATGCCTGTTGTTACTATCTTTATACTCACAGATGCCACATGGCAGACACTTGGCCATTGACAACCTGAATGTGCACATGTAAGACATTTTTTTTGTTGCCATTGGATGCAGCGGGTTGGCATGTTATGGCGGTTATGTTGTTGTGTCGTTATGTCACATATCAAAATAATAGTAGTAATAGTATTAGTGAAAAATAGTAAAAGAATATAGCAACAAGCAGCAATTCCGGGGTTCAAGCCAAAATGGACAATTCAAACTTGAAAGCTGGGGCAGACCTTTGACAGTTCATTAAAGATTATCAACAGGTTTTATGACAATCAGACAGATGCTCATTCTTTCTTATTCTCATTCGCTCTTCTTTGGAAGCACTGTCGCTTCCTATTGGTCAACTGCAAAAACATCTTGAGGACATGCTTTAATGGCTTATTTAAAAAATCCGCCAAGTTTGGTGATGTTAATCAAATTAAAAATAAACAAATAAGTAAAATAAATTAATGAAGGTTTCTTCATTGATTATGGCCAAATTTTGCAAAAGGCCATTGCACTTGTTTGTAAATTGTGGTGCCCCCTATTGAGCAAATTTAAAATAATTACACACACATGGTTGATAATTATTATTCAACATACCCTGCGAGTTTTGTAATGATAGGACAATCAGTTTCTGATTTTTAGTCTGATTTGTATTACTGTGTCACTTTTTTGTATTTGTGGTGCCCCCTCATGGTCACATATTAAACTTCTGGGATATGTTCCTGGTACCTCTTCAGACATTGCCTGCAATGTTTGCTGAGCCACACCCTCTTAAAGTTCACTCATCAATATCTTTACAAAGCAATAAGATATCAATAACAGTCAAAGCATTGGTGAAAAAATTCTGAAAAAAAACTCATATCATTCTGCTGATTTCTGATTGTCAAATATTTTGGTAACATTTGGTTAAAACTGAGATGAAATAGAAAATGTTCACTGTTAGCTAACTGTTGAACCAATCTGAACACCATTTGAAACATGTGGCATCTAGCATCCAAAGAATGTTTGTAGCAATGGTGGCTGCATTTATATGAAGACTTTTGGAGATATAGATGTTAATTAATTTTCCATATTCTTAAAAATATAGAGTGACAGACTTCTGAATTGACTATCATTTGCAGCACAGCAAAGTTTTGTCACAGTTCAGTGGATGTGCTGAAAAACTTCAGCTGTGGGGGACACACTGGGGATTTATTATGGTTTTTGAAGTATGGTGGTAAAATGTCTTGAAATTTAAATTCATAGTAATAAGCCACACCCCCTTTAATCAATCATTTTCAAATTTTGTGCATCGACTGAGACGTGACCCTAGATGATGCAAACCAAGTTTCATACAAATGTCTCTGGATGAATATGAGATATCAACTTTCTGCATGTGTAGCACCCCCAATCAGTTGATTTGAATCAGACTTTTAGGATATGATTCAGTAACCTATGTTGACATTTGCTACAAGTTTTGTTACGATTGGCTTAACGGTTGAGGAGTAAACTCCATTAATGTGCAGAGCCACGCCCCCTCTAAAGTTCATTGGTAAATATCATCAAAACACAAATCTATCAAACACAAAGTCTTTGATAGATTTTAAAAAGCTTCATCCCGTGATGATTCACAGAACGTTTGATACAAATCTGACCTACGCCTTAGGAGATGTCAAAAAGGTGTTTTTCTAAAAAATTCAAAATGGTGGACAATCTAGAGGGCAGACCTTGAGGGTTCTTAAGGCTTTCGTAGAACCCCTTCACCTGACCATGTGTGTTGTGTTTCAAGTCAATCTGACATATGGTGCGAGGGTGGTGGCCTTTCAAAACCAAATTTTCCTGGACCTTAATTACAGTGCCACCATCTGGCCTGATGACATTATATATCTTGAGCACCATTTGCGCACAGCTTCCAGTCATTGGTGAAAATTTCATGCCTCTACTATGTATCATCTCAATGGAATTTGCAAAAACATTTCTGAAGAATAATAATAATAATGAAAAAATAATAATAATAAAACAGGACAAAAACAAAAGTGATTCAGCCCTTCTACTGTTACTTTATTTTGAGACCCATTAATATGTAGCCTGAAATGTTTAATATGCTCACGGCACCTGATTCAACACTGTAAAGTCTGCTGGCAGATTTAGAGTGGACAGAGATCACAGCTTGCCACCACATGAAGTTTCAGAGGCTGCTGGCAGCCTGCAATGCTGAGTGGATGCTGGCACAGCAGCACAAGTGCTGACAGGGCAGAGAAAAGTGAAAGCGTGGGCTCCACAGCTCCAGGTGTACTGAGGAGTGTATAATGAGAACAAAAACATACAAACAGGTAGTCCACATTCTCAGCAGTTAGGTAGCAGTTTGTAGCAGGTGTCCCCGAGAACTCAAGAGTCTGCAGCTTTTCAGTCCAGATAAGCACTACAGCTCATCCTCCTTTTTAGCTTAAGCATGTTCATCAGTGCAGTGAGCTGGAATAAAGACATGCTTGTTCTACAGTGGTGAAAAGGTTCACAAATTCATCCCTATGCTTCTGATAGGTTAATGTTATTATTACTCAAAAGGACATCAGGGGCAAAACCTGTCCATAGCAATGTGGCAGAGTGGTATGTGCTGGCATGAAGAGCAGCAGCAGTAGCATGTGCAAATACAGCTGTAATAATAATGAAAAGGTATAGCTAATATGTAACAAAAATAATGAGTTATTGGGGTTGTTCCTCTAGCTTCAAATAAGGACACATACCTCCTACCACCCTCAGTTGTCATTTGTATTCCAATTATCAATTCATGTTCTACAAACTAACATTTACTCTGACATAAAATTGGCTATGGATTATAACTATTACATTTCTGTGTCATAAAGTGGAAAATGTGTTCAAATATTTAGTGGATTGAAAAATATATGCAGATGGGAATCTCTCATACTGACACAGAAAAGTTCTAAGGGCTGGTTTAAGGCCTGCTTATTATTTTGGGCTGATGCTTCAAATACATATTTGCACCCTAATTAAAAAAACATATATAAAAAAAAATCACAGGGTTGAAGATTGAATGAGCGTGGGTTAGTAAACTGTATTACAGTCCAGATCAACTGCAGAGCAGCTGTCCCAAACTGTACTCTCATAAAAGTACATGTAAAATGTCACTATTTTCCTGTTACACTGTGTGTATACAGGCTGCATAGTTAGAGCAGCATGTTGGCAATGCAGCAGCAGCCTCAGTCCGACAGAGGTGTCTACACAGGATGCATTCAGACAGTATTATCTGTTGGTCACCTACTTTTGAGAACAGATCAGAGCCCAACACACAATCACTGTCCCTTTTGCTCGTAAAACAAAATACACTGCTCAAAACAGTTAAGGGAACACTTTATTGTTACAGTATAACACCAAGTCAGTTTAACTTCAGGGATATCAATCTGTCAATTGTGAATCAATATCACCTGATTTGGTGCAAATGAAAGTGACAACAGGTGCAATGGAGAAGCAAAGACAGTTGCTCTCTCCTTATCCTTCCCGACTGATTCTTCCCTAGTTTTGTGTTCTGCTAGTGTCCTTGTCACCACTGGTAGCATGAGGCATTACCTGCAGCCCAATCAGGTTGCACAGGTAGTCCAGCTCCTCCAGGATGGCACATCCATATGTGCAGTCACAAGAAGATTTACTGTGTCTCCCAGCGCAGTCTCATGAGTATGGAGGAGATACCAGTAGACCAGACATTACATGAGGAGAGCTGGAACGGGCCGTAGAAGAGCATCAACCCAGCAGCAGGACTGGTATCTGCTCTTTTGTGTAAGGAGGAACAGGAGGGTCACCGCCAAAGCCCTACAAAATGACCTCCAGCAGGCTACTGGTGTGCATGTTTCTGACCAAACTGTTAGAAACAGACTCCATGAGGATAGCATTAGGGCCCAACATGCTCTAGTGGCTGTGCTCACAGCCTAGCACTGTGCTGGTATTCACCAGAGGACACCTGAATTGGCAGGTCTACCACTGGTGCCCAGTTCTCTTCACAGATAAGAGCAGGTTCATACTGAGCACATGTGACAGGCATGAAAGAGTCTGGAGATGCCTTGGTGAATGTTATGCTGCCTGTAACATCATCCAGCATGATCAGTTTGGCGGTGGGCCAGTGATGGACGGGCAGGCATATCCTTTGAGAGTTGCACAGACCTCCATGTCATAACCAATGGTACCCTGACTGCTGTCAGGTACCAGGATGAAATCTCCAGAGTGATTATCAGACTTTACCCTGGTGCAGGACAATGCCCAGCCTCAGAGTGTGTAGGCAGTCCCTGGATGACAAAAGCATTGATGCTATTGACTGGCCCTCTCTTTCCCCTGACCTAAATCCAATTGAGCACCTATGGGACGTTATGTATCAGTGCATCCCATGCTGCTAAGACTGTCCAGGAGCTCACTGATGCCCTGATCCAGGTCTGGGAGGAGATTTCCCAGGACACCATCCACCAGGTCATCAGGAGCTTGCCCAGATGTTGTTGGGAGTGCATATAGGCATGCAGGGGCCATACACACTACTGAGCCACATTATGTGTTGCCCTGATAACATTCACACAAGTTGGATCAGCCTATGATTTTAATTTTTTTGTTTGATTGTTTGAGTGATTTTGAATCCAGCCCTCGGTGGGTTGGTGATTTTCATTTCCATTGACCATTGTTAGATCATTTTGTTCTCAACAAATTATACAATGTATATCAGAAAATATTTTACACTTGAATAATTCTTTCATTATGATCTGATATGTGATTTTGAGTGTTCCCTTAATTTTTTCAGCAGTGTATGATAGACTTGAGGCTTCAAATATGCCTGGGGACGCTATGGCACAAATTAATGCAAGTAGTTATGCAGTACAGATTTCAACAGAAGTAGGTCTATCATGTGGTTTAGATGAACAATTAAAATACGCTGAAACATCTCCTGTGTAGACAACCCTTAATACTGAAAGTGCCTTTTCATGATCATCATCTGAATGTAAAAACATCAGATTTCAGCTGAGGCAAAAAGTGTCTCCCTGACCTTGTCTATAGTCACTGTGATTGTAAAACATGGTACTCAATCAAGTGTTTCTCTGTGTGCAATAATGTAGCAAATAAAAGTGTGACACACCAAATCACAAATTTAGTTTTCTCCACAACTGATTATTGGGATCATCAAGTTTTGTGGAGCAGCCCTGATGTAATTGAACATATGTGGTGGGATTCGTGACAGTTACAGTAATCTTAATGTAGTCTGCATTTAGTAACTTAATTCACTTAATTATACTTGTGATGAATCATGGTAACAGATTAAATCATTTGTAGCTACTCAGTTCTCCCCTTCTGTCCCTGAGATATGACATTGAGTAATGGCCAGAAAAGTGTTTTATGCGGAACATTATGATGTCACACTAAAGTTGATCTTTGACCTTATAAAATGTTATAAATTCGTCATGTTGTCCTACTAGACTTTTGTGTGAAATGTTGACATAATTACTAAAAGTAATTCTATAAATGTGTTTTGTGAGACCAGAGTGACTTTGACCTTTGACCACCAAAATGTAATCAATTCATTGCAGAATCCAAGTGGACATTTGTGACAAATTTGGAGATATTTCCCTCAAGGTGTTCTCGAGATATTGCATTCAACCTTTTGTAGCAGGAACAGTCCTATTGAGATTAAAAATCTCTTTTTCAAGGGAGTCTTGGCCCAGACAGCAGCACAAAGAATTTCACATAAAAAAAAAACAAACAGACTTAAAACACAGCAGCAAAAAGTTAAAACAAACAGCATAGAAATTCACACAATGGACAAGGTCACAATGACTTTGACCTTTGACCACTGACCGCAAAATTCTGACCAGTTCATCAGTGAGACCTAGTGGACGTTTGTGCCAAATTTGGAAAAATTCCCTCAAGGCATTTTTGTGATATTGTGTTCACAAGAATGGGATGGATGGATAGACATACGTATGTGCAGACAGATACCTCTGGACATGGCCATCACTGACAAGAAGGCACAAAAATATTTAAGGCACTGTCAGTCCTTTCCAGAGGCTGTCCAGGAGATAGGAGAGAGGCAGAGTATTCATAACATGCCCACATCATCACACCCTGCACAATGGTATGAACCAGCGCAAACATGAGGACACATATCACTGCAATGTTTCTGCCATTTCCAGTTTACCTCTGGCAAACAAAAGGACTACATCTCTAGAGTCTTACCAATGACCTCTCAAGATAGAACTATCAAAGTGTTTCATAGAACAGACAGCACACTGACTGTTTTGCTCTTCTTTAAGGCTCATCAGCGGTTTGGCTTCAATTCAGATTTGTCTAAAAGAAAAGAGATCGGCAAAATCAGACGTAATTATTCTCTGGGGACCATTATTCCATGACAATCTCAAGACGTGGTCCAGATATCCTGACAGAGAGACACAAAGACAGACAACAAGACTCAGAGAACACAGATCCCCACCAATGGGAACTAAAACAGACACCGGGCCCCCTCCTGGAGCCAGACCCGGGGGGGGAGCTCGCCAGCGAGCGTCTGGTGACCGGGCCTTAGGCCATGGGGCCCGGTCGGGCTCAGCCCGAAGAGG
>JAPZEB010000024.1:18288313-18304964 GCA_029783705.1 Chaetodon striatus | reverse complement strand
ATAATCCCTCAGTTACGAGGATTCACAATAAATCAGAACCCCCATTGATTTCTGATTATGACAAAATCGTTTTCTCCCCTACACGAGCTGCATTTGAATCAAAGATGAATGGGACCTCCGAGCCAGGGGTCTATTTGTCCACAGATGCAGTGAAAGCGTCCCTTTGGCTTCACACTCTGCTTGATAACAGGAATCAGAGAAACACTGACTCTATTACTCTCACATCTGCTGACAGAGGGCCGGGAGTTCCAATCCTATCTGCATCTCATCCTCGTGTAATTGATAACCTGGCTGTGCTGCGTAATGACAATGATGACAAACGATCTCAAGACAAGGATAATAAGGGGGTTTCAAACCTGGAAAGAAACATGTATCCGCTCGGCACTGTGCAATCCATCTTCCAAAGCAATACAGCAGAAGATTCAGTGAGAGGAAACACCGTGACAAACTTGTGTTTGACCTGCCAGAGAGATCGAAGAGAAGTGTCCACTGAGAAATCTGTGGCTCTGCCTGAACTGTCACCTGATGGCTCCTCAGACTCTCCTAGCATAGAGGGGCTCACTTTCGATTTAAGTCAATTTACAACCTCATTACCCAGTTTACATCAACAGTCCGTAGGAGAACAAGAAGAAATGCTGAACAAAGACATAAGTCAGCAAAGCATTACCAAGCACTCTAGCTCTGAAATGAGGGAACAACCAGTTTACAACCTGACATCTCTCTCTACATCCCCCAGTAAAACTGTGAATCATGGTCAAAGTGTTTTGAACAACTCCCAAATCAAATCTTTTCTCTCAGATACAGGAACAGTAGCGTTTGACGCATTATCTCTGGCTGAGATTTCATCAGCAACACAAAAAAACACAGAGAAACAATTGAGGCCGATTTCAACAACCACAGCGTTTTATCGCTCATCAAAGTCAGACTATACTGTGAGGAAACAAGAGACGCTTGGAAAAAAGGTGAGCATCTGGGACCCACAGTCAAAACTGATACATTTCAGTAAGCATAACAATAACACTTCCCACAGTCTCTCAACAAACTTCAAAACTACATTTGTCCGAAACCAACCTTTGGACTTCAAAAGTGGGGCAGTAAGCAAACCAGCTGACATCACTGAAGCTCCCCACAGCAGTCAGAAAAGTGTTTCTCCAGAAGGTAGTGATCACAGTGCTGCATCACATCCAACTGCAAGAATGAGGTTGATTGAAGCTCATAGCGCATCCTTCAGTCTTAGTAGGCCAACCACTTCTGCAGTCAAAAATCCTGAGTCTCACTCTCTGACAGGAAGAGGGGATTCTTTGATCGCTCTGTTGAAGAGCCAAACGCCAGCTCAACCAAGCTCCAAGACCAAAGACCCCGTATTGACTTTGTTACTAAAGGATTCTGGCGTCAAGTTTACATCTGTAACCACAAAGAGACACCTGACGGATAAGCAGGATTCTCAGACAGTGTACACTGTAAACAGCATTGTTAAACAGTATTCTGTTGATCCCTCAGGGCCAGCCAATGAACCAGTTGTGAAGGAACCACAAACTCCAACCTTGACAACGACAAAAGCTGTTGCGCCTGTGAAGTTGTTTCTTTCCGAGTCAAGACGGGACTTGCATGATGACGTGTCCGCATCGACTCTGACAACAATATCAAGGAAGTCATTCTCTGAGAGAATGACAGTGAGCAGACTTTCAGGAAGTCAATCAAAAATCACTCAGGAGAGGATGTTTGATGTTAGCAATGATAACCATGTGGCACCGACACGCCAATCTTCTCTAAAATATAGCAGAGATTCTCTAATAGTCCACAATTTGAAGCCAGGAGACAAAAATGAGCAGGTGTTGACGGTTGTTGCAGAAGATGAGGACAAAGAGATAATGAAGTTGGAGGGCGAGCAAGGCGAAGAAATTAAAGAGACAGAAAAGATAGTGAAGCTGCGGGATGAAGAAGAGAGCAGGGATAATGAAAAGTTGGGGAACAAAAGAGGAGAACTATTTAGATCAGATAAGATGGAAAATGGAAAACAAGAAAAAATAATTAACGCTGGCGCAGAGATAAATCAAAACAGAGAGCGGGATGAGGTTAAAATGGAAGCGCATGAGGTTGAAACAAGCGAAGAGGAAGGTGGAGGGACCATAGGAGAGGAGGATATAACTTTAAGACAAGAGAAACATCCAAGACATGGGGAAGTTAGAGACGAGGAAGGTGCTAGAAAAGGTGTCACTGAAAAAAATACAGAGCATTCCACAGAGGATGTAGCTGAACAACAGAGAGCGTCTTTGACAAAGGAAGGAGCAGAGGCTAGAGGACGGGAAGCAGCAAGCAAGCAAGACATTAAACATAACAGGGAAATTGGGAGAGAGGACATGACAAATGTTCCCCTTGGACTTACTACTAAGTCTAAAGATCTTATGAGAGACAAAGGGCACACTGTTACAAACCTGTCTTCTTGCCACAGTTTGATTAAACAGTTGAGAGTCCCTGAACACGAGGGCATTCATTCAGGTGCGCATGTTGCACAAATTGTGGAAATGAAAAATAAGCCATTGTCCCATGAAGTGACAAGCAATCACAGACCAGTGCACTCAAATCTAGGATCCCAGAGCCCAAAACCATTAAGAGTGACATCTTTTCCCAAAGAGCCAATCACACAGATTAAACCGTCCACCCATGTGCATAGCCCTACGTCTTCACTGACCAAAGGAAGCACTCAGGTCAAAGTTGTCGAGGCTCCGTTTTCTGTGAGTGCCATACCAAAACTGGTCCCAAAACCCTCTGAAGTATTCAGAGTTAGCATCTCAAAGATTAGCGATGCACTGGAGCCAACAATTTCCCCGCACAGCAGTGCATCTAAATCAAATCACCCTGTACTGAAAAGTAATATGCTGCTTCCCACCACCCCACGATTGGCAATCACAGCAGAGTTCCTCAGAGCCCAGCCCCACATTACAGTAAATAGCTCTACTCTCAGTCTATCAACTCTTTACAGAATCTCAGATCATATACATAAATTTAGTACTTTGGTTCTAAAGGAAAATTCACCTTTACAGGATCTGAATGAGAGAGAGAAAGCACAACACATTATACCAGCACATATATTTGAATCCAGTGTCAAGAACTCTTTAACCTCTGAGATGATTGAAAAAGTAAATACATCCACTTCAATGAATCCCGCGCCGACCCAGCAGATGTATAATGACTCATCTACTAGGCCACCCACAGCCAAAGCCTTATCATCTGTGGCCCACACCTCCATAGGCCAGCCTCACCAAAGGCAATCTGCCCCTCAGACAAATCAGCCCGCCTCCTCCGCCTTTGGCATGACTTCAGGCCAGCCACGCTCATTTAAACTGTCAGCGCAGACAGCCCATTCAGATGCTTTGCATGGTCCTGTTGATGATAACGAGCAGAGATCTGTGCAGACCCTAATGGCATCGATGAGCCCTAAAGCGGAGAACAATCAATTTCCTCTCAGCAGCATGTCACTGCTGCCAAATATCATGCTGCTGGGAGATGACAGTTTACCTGGCACCTATAGCCTGACAGGACTAACAAGATCAGCCTCTGAAAAAGAGGTACTGAGGGCCAACTCCGACACAGGATATGCAAATAGTGACAGTGGCCATGCTGAGATCTTGTTAGGAACTGCTGATGAGACAAATCAAACTGAGAATGGCAGCATGCAAAAGATGGTGACCTCGGGAGTAAAACATTCATATGCAGTCACAAAGCAAATGGCAGAAAGCAGAGATGAAAAGAACGGTTTCCCTTTAAAAGAACAAACCACTCGCAGGGGTGAAAACTATGTTAGTAACACTGAGGGATTCAACTCTTTGTCTACTGAGAAACCAGCAGTAAAAAGCACTAATGAGGACAAACACAATGACCTGTTCATTGTAGATGGCAGCGATGATGCAAACAAGACAGTGAAAGCTGCCCTTGAGAGTAATCATTCCCGGTTAGGAGGTTATAATAAAACAAGCGCTCAGCTTATCATGCCTGCAATTCAGACCACCCACAAGATGGAGGAGGCAATAAATGAGGATTTTTTGTCTGTCACAAATGATTCTGCTGTCCCTGTGCTTGACACAAATGATCCAACTGGCACCACTGTATTTGTTGAGTCAGATAGTCTGCCCGAAATACCCCAAATTCAGGCTAATGATGTGACTAACAATGCTATTTCTGATATAGAGCATCACACAGCAAAAGCAATTGAAAAGCAGCATGATCCCTCCACACCACGACGCACTGCAGGTGACAACACTGTCTCTCTTCCACAAATTCATTTTGAAAATGACCTTAAGGTCCCTATTATAACCACACAGCAGATTGCTGACCGGATAATGAGTGTTACTTCTGAGATTCAGATAACCACAACTAAAACCAATGATTTTGTGTCTCTGGGACCAACAACCAGCGTAAGCAGTTTTATTGTCTCCAGAGAAGCTCATGAATCAGCACAGACTGTTCCTGAGAGTGTGCAGGTTGTTATTGAGAAGTCACCTCAGGCTGCACATACTGACCGTATGGTACAGTCCAATAGTCATATTGGGCCTTTGCCACTGAGGGAGCCTCCTGTAACTGGCATTACTGGCAAACACACGCCTGCTGTGAAAAGAAGAAACACAACAGAGCGTGAAATTTCTGTACAGGTGATCGAACAGAGCCAGCATGCCCAACCTGGTATGATCGCAATAACACATGCTACCAAGGATCCAGCACAGAGTGTCCAAGCAGGTTTGTTAAAAGCTGCCCACAGAGATGGAGAGACATACGACACAACATATACTTTGGCTGAAAAAGTTGAATCTTCATCATATAAAGACGTCAAAACATTGACAACAAAGAGCACTTTTGAAGCTAAACACCATCCACATGAGAACACTCCTACAGCACCAGTCAGAGGAGACCAACATGAGCCGCATGCATTACCTGAAAAGACCTCAATAAGTCAAAGAACACTCGGGGCTGTGTATGATTCTTTAACACCTACAGGGATCACACCTACAGAGAATAAAACCAGCTGTAGGACAACTGGCTGCGCTAACTCAGGCGTGACAAGTGAAACAACAATTGGAGAAGGCGAGATTGATCATACCGCTCTAGAGAAAATATATAAAACACAGGCTGGAAACACAGAGGGAGATCATTTTAATGCGGCACACACTCCTGTCACAAAACTAGAAAATGACCGCTGTAGCACTGACTGTCCTGTACCTGAAGATGCCACACCACAGGCCATCAACCTCGACTCTGCAGCCCTTTCACCAGCCGCCAGTAAATCTTATCATGACCACGCCACTGTTGATGAGACTACGCCACAAAATGCCAAGAGTATGACAAATGAAACTTCAACAAGAACATGGAGAGTTCTTGTTGAAACAGATCATTTAGAGAGACGTGGGGAACTTGAGCAGGCTCAGATTGTAGAGAAAACAACACACCCTCACAGACAGACCTCTAAAGCCCAGGAGGCTGTTGCAACAGAGGTCACATTATATGAACCTGCACCAACTACGACCACAGAGCGGATGCTGCTTGCTGAAAAAAATATAAAAACACAATTAAATAGAGGAGCAGCCAAAGCTGAGATATTCGAGGCACAAAATGCCACCAGGTCAGCACGTGCTGTGGCTAAAGGAGAGACAGGAGTACAGGAGTCTGGGCGCAGGCTGTTGCTGCTTGAGCCACAGTCTGAGTCAGAGCTGCTGAAACACAGGAGACGGACCTCACCTCATCTGTATCTCTCGGGGTAATCTTATTGTATAACCCTATTATTCTAGCGTTATCTATTAATCATGCGTTAAATTAAAGAACCATACTGGTGATTTGGCATGAGTTATGCTATTAAGTAGATAATCCATCAGAAGAGAACTGCTTTATTTATTCCCTAAATTAATATTGTCACATGGTAATGCAGTTATGAGCAGGTACAGTTCTGAAAATGCTTCCTGATGATGCATTTAGGCCACTCCAAAATCCAATTTTTGGGAGTCTGCAAAGCATTGCAGTTATGAGCTATGGTGCTGGGGGATCAATCTTAGAAGAGAAACAATAAGCAAACATGGATGAGGTGGAACACAAAAAAATATATGAATTTGGTCATGTTTTAGCCACTCTTGGCAGGGGCGCACAATCAGGAGAAGCAAATCAGGCAAATGTTTCGGCCCTACAAGAGAAATTTGGGGAAAGGGCCCCCTGATAGAGACTGATTTTGGCACATTTTGCAATTACAGCTATAACCGTCTAAGGTTCTTTGCCCAGGGCCTCCCAGAGGATTGTCGTTGACTATCGGGGCGGCAATGTTGGTGAGTTGGTTGGTCCACAAACTTTCCATGCAGCCAGTTTATAACATTTTTTTTTAAATTAATCTAGCACTTTCTGACTAAATACCTCCAAAAATTAATGACATCTCCATCAGTCCCAGGTGCACTTTGTGTTGGAATTAATTAGAAAATGTTAGCATACCGACATTAGCATTTAGCTCAAAGCACTACTGTGCTTATGTGCAGCCTCACAGAGCCGCCGGTGGGGCTGCAGACTGTTTACTTTAAATATGATATTTGGCAGCTAATCTTTATTGTCAGAAGTCAGAGCGTCCTTAAATGCACCAACACTGAATTGGGGGTGAGTTTTCAAAACAGTACATGCTCAACTTTGACAAAAGATACAAGCAGTGAAATTGTTCACTGTGATGGATTACGATTCTCAAGCAAATTTCAGCACAGCAAAACAGATGGAAACAAATTGCTGCCTGGGAGATATGAAATCAATCTTAGAAGTTTAAAATCCTACTAAAACATGTTCTTTTTCCCATGGTCAGCTTTTATGTTATGTTTGTTACTGGCATGGTCCTTTTGATCTTTGTTAAATAAATGGACAAACACTCATCACTCTGTTTCCTTTTGCAAATCGCCATTGCCAGCGTAACAGAAGTTTCAGATGACCTGTGTGGCAGTGGGAACTACACAGCAGAGATGAGTCTGAACCTGGGAAGAGGTGTAGAGCCTGGTGATGCTGTGCCTGCCCTGGGGAACCTCAGAGTGGTTATCAACCTGAAGACAAACAACAGTCGGATAAACCTCGGGGTCACCTCCTGTTGCTTGTCTCCTACCACTAAGCCTGACCTCATCAACTCCACCTGCTGCCTTTTCTCCAGGTACACAGGGAAGTATGAAATAAAGTGACTGGTAAGAGGTTTCCTTTTTTAAGTTAAGAGGGGTAGTGTTTGCTGCATTTTCTTTTCAAGGTGAAAAGGCTTAATTCAGGCAAAGTAATATGAGAAAGAGCAGTTCAGAAAATCTGTACTATAAAAACTAAATATAGACGAGCAGAGGCAGCAACTACAGGATGTACACAGTGGGAAATTTACAGTACATTTACTGATTTATGGGCAGCCATCTGGACTGCATATCATGAAAAGAAATGCAAGCACTCAGTCTTTTATTGTAGGCTTTTTTATTTCATATGCAGCCTTGTATGGCTGAAATTGGACTGAGGTTTTCAAAATAAATACTAAAAACCTGACTTTTGCTTTTTCTAAACATATAATGGAAATACATCCATGAATAATGCAACTTTTCAACCTCTGTAACAGCTTTAACACAACCTGGCTCGACAGCCATTGCTCACAAACGTGTTTACCAGAGAAACAGTGTTGTTGTAATTCATATCAATCCATGGAGTTGCGGATTCATTTTTAAAAGCTGAATACTCTCTGCTCAGTAAACAGAGGGCTGCTATAGGTTGATGGTGTTATCTCTCTGAGCCAGCATCACTCTGATAGATAGAAATTCAGTGCGGTCCTGCACAGTCAGAGAGGCAGCGGTATAAATGCACAACCTCTAAAATCTATCAGACTGTGAAAAGGCTGGCTGTTTGACTTTTACTGTGTATCTGAATACAACACTTGTTTAAAAGGTGTGAACACCTGGGACAAATCCTTTTAATATATATACCTGTGAGGTGGAATGAAAGAGACGAGAAAACATTCAACGTCAGCCCGGAAATCATAAAAGTAAACTAGGAGAACATCAGCATACTGGTGAATAGATGCTAGATGGTAATGCTGACTATAAGTACATAACTTTTAAATATTATTCACAATGAGTAACGATACTAATATGACAGCAACGTTAAATAAAAGCTGACCTTTACCTAACATGATTTCTTTCTTTTAAGCTTCCAACTCAATTCGATATAAAATATTAATGGCAAGCCACTTTTTTCTGTTTTCATTCTTATTGATTAATGCAGCTTAATGGCTTTAAGCAGCTGTATAGAGACTTTTTTTCTTGCAGGATAGTCTCAGGTTTACCATTTTTGCTTAGAAATGTATTTCAAGGCAAAATTGACTGTGCTAAGGTTATACTGTGTGTTCGTGTTGGTGCCTCAGGTTAGCAGCAGAGCCAGCAGGGATCACGCTGCTGCCCAGTGCCCTGTCAACCAGTGCCAGCTTCACCATCAGTCTCTTCCAAATGATTAATTACTCAGTAGTATACCTACACTGTGATCTCAGTGTCTGCCTGAGGAACCGCTCCGACTGTGAAAGGGTAAGACTGCAGTGGGTGTAATAAATGCGAGAGGATGAGAGAATGAGCGGCTGAGAGTGATTTAAATTTAGTGACACAGGGTGTGACACTGTGAAAACAGGGAGGCAGACGAAGAGCGAACAGGGTGATGTAAATGGGCTGGGGAGAGGAGCAAGAAGGGAGACCAAGGTGAGTGAGGGACTGGAGAGAAGGTAAATGAGGACATGGCTGAATATGATAGAGAAAGTACGAGAGGAAGGATTATTTGCGAGCAAGAATTAGAAGTGAAAGGGAAGGGTGTTGTGTGATTGAAATATCCTGCCATAGGTGCAGGACCGCTTTCTAAATATGACAAGTGCACTGAGTGACTGAGACTGAGTCTGACAGCCAAAGACACGCAACCTAAAACATCTGTCATGTCATTATGCACTCCGAGGGTCAGATAAGGTCTTTACAAAGTTACAGAATACACTTTCAGAGCAGCAAAGGACGCCGTCTCCTGCTGTTGTGGGAACAAGGTCTCTGATTTAATGGGAAAACTGAATCATCTGACAAGTACCCGTTAGAGGGCAGAGGTGAAAGAGAGGGTAAACTCAGGAGACTCATTTTGATGTCTGCCTTTGTAGAGCACTTCTACAGCTCTTTTATGATGTGTCTAGTTTCTCCTCCTGTTGTGTTACAAAGTCTCTCTTTTTGCTGTATGTAATGGTCAGTTTAAACTCCAAGTTGGTGTTTGCACTGGTTTACTTGTGTTTATATTGTCTAACAAGACTACAACACATGTTTACCCAGAGTGTTCACGCTCTTCCACATAATCCGCAACTTTCTTTGTGTGCATCTTTTGATCTTTTTCCCTTCTTGTTCTTAAGTACAGTGTTTCCTTTTTGGCACTTGATGTCAGGCTACATATTTTTTCTTTAAACATTATAAGCTATACAATAAATTGTACTGGCGTGTTTGAACTGCTCCAACTCAGAGTGGGCCCCGTTTAGATTAAAAGAAAGAGTGTTGCTTTCAAGTGAAATCCTTTTCCCAGATCCCTGTTTGAAATAGATGTTTCTGCTGCTGCCCTTTTATCCAAATAAAAGGGAAACCACAAAGGGAAACAATGTTCAGACATACTGATCATAGAGGTATTATTTCAATTACTATTTCTGTGCATTGTCCTTGCTATTTTTGATGATAAACAGGAACACCATCCATCTTCCGAAAAAGTTAATCACCTGTTAGCCACTCATTTTCCGCACTCATGTTTCCCTTGTCTTTTTATAGCAATGCCTCCAGCAGAGGAGTGCATTTCCCTCAGAGGATCCAGAGGCTGTTGTTACCAATCTGAGGAACCGCATATCCTTTGGTCCCATGTTGAAAGAAGTTAAGAATTCAACCTCCTCTGAGGAGATAGGTAATTATTTGTTGTGTCTTAAAACAGAAATAATCAATCTGAGATAACAGAGCACACACGGGAGCAGGAAATGAGCAATGACCATGCCATTTATCTTTAGCATGTGAGGAGATAGACATAGACATATGTGTAAGTGTAAGTGTCTCTTTGTGTGTCCTTGGGTTTATCATTAGAAGCAGGGTGACAGTGAATGTTTTTTTTTTCTCTATGAGGATAGTGCATAAACAAAATCATGGCTGTGGCCTCATGGCAGATGATTTCTCTGTTTGATTTTCAGACCCGCCAGAGCTGGACCTGGTTCTGGTCATCGTCAGCCTGGTGGTTGTCTCTTCTCTTGTCACAGTGACGCTGCTGCTGGTGTGGCTGGCCTACCGTCGCCGGGCAATCTGGCTGTTCCACACCACAGCTCCGCCACGAGCCTGCTGCGGCTGTCTGCACCCAGGAGGTGACCTGGTCCTACCGTGACCAAGGAGGATCCACTGCCAATTACACTGATCATGTCCTCACCAAAATAGCTGCAGACAATTACATTAGTCAACAGACAGTGGAGCAGTCAATCATATTAACCGTAGAGCAGAGGCGGACGGTCGTATCAGCCGGTACAGGCCAGACTAGACGATGAGGAGCAATCCAATTCACACCTCCTCTCATAGGTGACACAGCTGTTGTAGTCGAATTTCACTCTTAGCCGCGAACAGTCTATTATCATTCACTGGAAATAAACACCATCCTCAAATAGAAAAGCTGCTCTGATCCCTTTATTTTCCCTCAGTGGCAGCAAATCGATACACTTTGTATCCCACTGTGAGACTGATGGCTCGTTAATACTGGTTTACTATAATGTATGCATTCGTGGCTTGACAGTTATATTGAGCCGCTGTGATCGACTGTTTAGGAAAAGTGTCTCTCATCGGGTTAGGAAAATTCATGCTCATATATTATCACAAGAGAATGTACACGATGCAATGTTGGTTATCAATTTAAATGTCCAATCAAACTGACAAATCATATTGCATCAGTATGTTATAATTTGATTTGGCAAGCCATGTAAAAATGTTTAATCATTCATCATTATCTACCCTTTAATAATGGAATGAATATATAGATATAACTGTTCTCTTGGGAGGAATTCTTGATCATTACTGACTTTTACCTTAATTCATGCTCTGTATCTCTGACTTGGATCCTAAATCACTGCAGTGAAATTATATATAATGAGAAAAGATGTCTGTTTCTATTATTTCTCACATCATATACCTTTATCCATTTCTATCAGTAAAAGGACATGATTAACTTATGACACTGTGACTCTTCTTCCCTCGCTTTGTGTGTGGGCACACAACTACAGTATGCAGCTGACACACACCTCCAGCAAAGGTTGGATGCAGTAGTTGGCCTTTGAGGTTTTTCTTGGTAGCGATTGTGAAACTATGACAACAGTCTTTGACAACAAATGCAGCGATAGTGACAACAAATCAGAAAACAATGACACTCCCATAAGAGGACTTACACTGAAGATGTGGTAAAAATAAATTTTCACAGTTACAAGGAGACTGAGTCTAAAAACATATACAGACCAGAATTACAATATCAGAACTGGCTTGAGAAACCCCTTCCCTTTACACCTTTCACACATCAGAAGATCAACATTAGGTACCCATGGGAGGAGCAACACATTAATCAACTGTCATTCTAATTTAATGTCCAAACAGTGTTGAGGGTAATTATAGTCGATTAAAGCAATGGATTCTTCAGTCCAATGTATATTGACTGAGAAAGCCCAGTTCTCTGGAGGGCAGTGCATACATGTACCAGGATGCTTTGCATGTGAGTTTTCTGACGGCCATAGCTATAACTAGCATTCTAGCCAATAGCTATTACTTTGTTGGCCAGATAGCGTCGATGCTCATCTGCTCTCTCAGCTCTGCTGGTCTTGATTGTCTTTCCCAGTTTATCTTCAAGATCCTGAAGAAGGTCTCCAGCACACCTCTGTCCAAATAAGGAGTAAAACTTTCATGCATAGTTAATGCACACACGGGCTCTCACTGTGCCCACATCCAGCAAAAACTGCCCACACAGAATGATTAAGTTTCTGTTGGCATCAAAGGGCAATTTTAGCCAAGGCACTACCAATTACTGTTTGCTCTCAGCAGTTCAGGTTCTGGGGGGGTCTTCACCATCCATATCCTCTTTCATTGCTGCCACAGCCTCAGCCTCTCTTTGCTGCATCTCCTCAGCTGCATCCTCTTGCTCAAATAAATATGGCTAAATATCTGAGCCAGCCCAACCATTGTAAAATATATCGCCGTCCATAACACCTTCTGCACTCATACTTTGGGGATGCCATTTTCACTGTTGAAATACAAGCCAAGAGAATGAGGAAGTTCTGTTTTTGAACAGCATCTAGAGCACACCCACTTGCTTCCTGAAGGCAAAATGGATGCAAAGAAGGCATCTATTCATTCCAGTGGAGCTGGTTGCCTGGTGCATACGCCAAAAAGAGATTTTAGCTTCCAGGTTTACTTCTGTGGTATGCAGCCCACTGAATATGGGCAGTAGTGTTTCTCCCACTGTCCGCAAGTTCCTGCTTGACTCATGGACTTTACATTGTGATAACATCATGGATTTTTAAATCACTTTTCTCGACTCCAGGAAAGCTTTACAAATATAAAACCTCCATGGATAAAAAAAAAAAAAATCATGATAGAAAGAGTCATAACTGACCTTATTTGCAGTTCGAGGTATCCTGTTAACAGTTTTACAGACGTCTCTTTCATTATGATGGTCTATGGGGAAAAGGTTGCAAATCCAGCCTGTACTTCTCCCTGCGTTCCACAACATCACTACGACTACTCTAAATCAGTGTCAATGAAGTGTGAGAAATATTCACTCATTTTCTACTTTTCAGAAGTAATAAACATCTAATATTGATAATCATGTATTTTTGTATTTTCCTTAGAGTCTGAGAACAAGTGAGTGAGGATTTTCATCCCACAACAGCAGACAAAGTTTGTTGAAAAAATATTTATATCAAGGGGAATCAAAACAAACACTGCTGTAGGCTATATTAAGTGAGGTTTACATTTCAAAGGTTTCAGAATTAGATGACATAGATTTGAACTACTGCATAAAATAGGAATATATTATCATATTACAATTCCTCCTCTCACAAGTAAATCCTAGACATCCTGTTCCGCCGCTGACTAGATCATGATTCACTGTGTTACTGGGCTCTCTCACGTACCTCGCATGTACGTAAATCTGGGAAAATAGAAGAGGTGAAATATTTGCACAAGATAAGAATTGAATGCTCTTGAGAGATACACAGAAACCAATTAATGTTCTAGTCTGAAACACACAGCTTAGATACACAGGCGTTTACCACAGTACAGATTAGCAGCAGACAACCCGTTAACCTCAGTGCCCCCTGATCTTTCATTTTGTTGGGTTATGTTAGACGCCTTCTATGCTCACAGAATATGGATCAGAAACACTGGAGTTAAGCTTGTTAGTTATTAGAAGACAAAAAAAAAAAAAAAAAAAAGAAGACATGAGGGGCAATGGCAAAGCCTTTGGCTGCAGCAAGTCAACTCACCCAGCGTGGTGGAGCCTGCTAATGCGATTGGCTAAGCTGTGAGATGTGGGTTCCATCAATGAAGACAGACTTCTCCCCTCAGGTAACCTATCAGAAATCTGATCACGGACGCCTGGTTTTCATTGGAACATCAATCCATGAGTCTGTCTTAAATAATACTGCGAGTTAGCAGAGCGTGAAACCATGGCTGCCAGTGAATGTTAAATTACTACGCCCGCATGCATACAGTAGAGAGAGTGAGATAGAGTCGAAGGGTAAGGAGGCTTGGGAAAACATTGTATTACAAGTAGATGACAATTAAACTAAGGAAATCTAAAGCGTATTACCCATTAAAAATACCAAACAGTGCAGTTTCAGTGCAGAAAAGCATTTAAGAAAACACTGTCTAATGATGATTCTGTTTCATATTCTTACGATAGGGTATTCTGCTCATGCCGTCTCATGTATTAGCTAAAAAATTATGGCAGCTCATCATAATGATCCAGAGTGTAGTAGTGTGCTGCAAAATAATTGAATGTGTTCGGAGCATTTTCTATTCAGGGTGTGTGCAGGGGGATCATAACACCAACCTACAGAACACTGAAAATGTCTAAATGCAAATCATCCTACAGATGTGCATCCTCTCTTCACCACGGCCCTTCACAGTGAGCCGGCACACTTAAAAGAAGCAAGTAGTGGGGAAAATCCCATTGAAGTAGAATTATTAATAAAATCTCCTAAAGGTCTGTTTGAAATGAAAGCCTGAACAAAGAGCCACCTCGGAGCAAAGGAGGAGAGAAGATATGACTGCAGAATCCTGACCTGTGGTTGCCCTCTCATGAGACATACATTATGGACTGAAATCCTAATGAATTACATCTACTTTTACGGTTTAGAAAAACTAGAGAAAGACAGAGACTATGTAAGATGGACAGCTGCCTGGTGAGAGTTGCACACATTTGTGAGTTTATGATGGAAATTTGCGTCATGCTCTCGGCAGGGACCATATTGAATCTAAATGTGCTATCTGCCAGGAATGAAAAACACAAGGGGGATCACCCAAATATTTATATAAATATGTGTTTGTGTGTGTGTGTGTGTGTGTGTGAGTGTGTGTGTCGATAAATGTGCTTATCCGAGTTCATCTCTTTCTTTACTTTTGAAGCAAAACACCTCATGTCCCCAGATAAATTCAGCTGTAAAAGGTGATGAGTGCTGGTAAAATCTAACTGAAGAGCCTATAAAACAGAACAGCAGGTGGGAATAAGAGGGGAGGTGGTAAAGGACATCTTTGTTTCCTCATCTTCTTGTATGAGCTTCCTGTTACTGTAATCCTCTCACATAAGCCAGGCAGTTTAAATCTTTCCCCTCAGATAACACCCTGCTTTAATGATGCAGAAAGATGAAATCTACGATTTCGAGGTCTAAGTCAAGGTAGAAGGTAGTAAATGTCTTGACACATTGGGAATTGAAATGAGTGCAGTTCACCCATCGCAGTCCCATCAGAAAAGACACTCAAAGTCAGCTCGCAGCAACGGTAGATTTATAACTCATCCTAAATAATTATTGATCAACTTACAGTGTTCTAAATGAATCGCATGATCAGCAGAGAACGACGCATAGCTCATTTGACCTGAAAACCAAAAACAGTTCTTTTTCTGAACACGGAAACAAAAGAAATAATTCCCCTGCTGTTTTCTGTTGCAAACAACAAGCCTTCAAACACAAATCAGTTTAAAAGCTGTTGATCTCATTATGTTTTCTCTATGTCATAGACAGAACAGGGACAACCAGGCAGACTGACTGTAAGTGATTAATATGAGAAAAATGCAGCTCAGTTACGAGTGTCACAGCACATACTTTATGTACACATAATGAATGCTTGAGCTCTGCCAGCAAAGTATTAAAATCGATTTTTAACACAATTTAAGGCAATTTGCATCCAGTTAAGGGCTGTAAATGATGAAGTGCAGAATATTATTATGAATATTAATATTTTGACTTGGTTTAAGTTTCTATTAATTGCTTAAACTGAACTGTTTTGGTATTGTTACCAAAAAATCTGTCTGTGATCCAACACATCAAATGTGTTTGCACATCAGTTTTGAAAGTCTGATACCATCTCCAATCACAGAGAGGTACAATTTATGAGAAAAACACAAGTACATGTACTGTAAACTGATCCACTGTAATATTTGGTGCTTAGAGCAACTGACATAGTATGGAGCTACAGTACATTGAAATTAGTTCAAACCCTGGAGTGTCTTCGAGAGACACCAAGGGCAGTGGTGGGTTGCAGCCAAAGAGTGGGTCACAGGCTCATTATGAATGGGCCGCAAGTGGCTCGCATTTTGTAAAAAACAAACTTTATTTTAAGTACTGTGAATTTCTGACACAGAGCTTTTATTTTGAAGTACTGTTTCCAGCTGTAGAGTGAATAAATAATAGACAGCTACTTGACAGAGACTGCAAACTAGCTTAATGATATGACCAAACACAAATATGACACTGAATGTATTAAACTGTGTGGACCTTGAACTAATGACTAAGCAGAAATTTTGACCCTGAGGCTGCACCATTTGGGGACCACTGACCAAGGGTATCCTTGGCACTTATAGTGAACGCCAAGGGGTATGACAAAGCATAAATATTTGAGGACCCGGGAATGAGAACAGGCTGTCGGAACATGTTGCATTTATTTCATTACATGTTGTTGGATATTTTTATTTAAAGAAATTGCACTGAAGGATAATTGTTTTGCAGAACACTTTTTAGTCTAACCCAAGTACATTTGTATTAAAATAGGAATACTTCTACTCAGTTACATTGGACTACATGATTTTCTAACAGCCTGTACATATGCACGCACACACAAGCTTGTACTTCATAGTTGTGAGAACATTAATTGATGCAGTGCATTCCCTAGGCCCTAACCCAAACCTTAAGTATCATAACTAAATGCCTAACCCCAAACCCTACCCAAATCTAAACCTAATTATAATCTTAACCCTAAAACTAAGTGTGAACCCTCCAACAGGTCTGAAGGTCTGTTTGAAAGTGCACAAGTGCACAAGTGCACACACACACACACACACACACACACACACACACACACACACACACACACACACACACACACACACACAC
>JAPZEB010000024.1:18263014-18288213 GCA_029783705.1 Chaetodon striatus | reverse complement strand
AATAGTTCACACACACACACACACACACACACACACACACACACACACACACACACACACACACACACACACACCCTCCAGACCCAGTGCCCTGGAGAATTGCCATACTCTCAAACTCAAACTGCCAACTACCGAGGCGTTTCCTTGGAGCTGCTGGGGGTTAAGTGCCTTGTTAAAGTGTAGTTTGATAGAGGTGGATGGTTCATTAGGCAGTTTGTTTCCTGTACACGGACCCAAATTACAACGGGCATATACAGTATCAAAATCTATCTATCATAACTGATGATTTCTTGGGAATTGTTTAGTTTTCTTTTCAGATGCATGTGGGTTAAATAGAAGGGAAAAGATAAGAAGTCACAGTTTCTCTGGAACACTGAAAGCTCACTCAAGATTCTTGCAAGCTAAAAACCGGCTTTGCAACATTGTAGTGCAAACAAGTTCTGCGTCTCAGCTCCTCCCACAGATCAACAGTGTTGTCTAGTATCTATGTGACTCCACATGCCTTTCACACAGCCAGCTGCCACTCACTTTAATGTGTATCCATGTTCTACGACTTTCTCTTTCCCTGCATGAGACACAAGCTCCTGCGGTGCAACTGATCAATGCTGATCTGAAGGATAAACCGTGTTTATGTGTAGGATTAAACAGTGAGTGTGTCAAAGAGGATCTCTGTGCTCATGGATTGCATTGACGGATCCCCTGGGCTGTTGAGGAACTTCAAGAGGGACGACTTCGAGGCTGACTGGATTAAGTTGGCAGAATGCAGATTTGGTCAAGTGTACCAGGTCAAACTCAAGCACCAGCAGGAAAAATATGCCTTAAAGAGCTTTGATACAACCTTGTGCGCAAGTAACCTTTACAGGTGAGGACCTAAATTATGAAAACTTGCACAAATTGCATATCATCCTGCTGTCAAGTAAAACAACTGTCTGAAGTTACAGCTATTTCTCAGCTTACTGGCTAAATCGTGTTCTTCGTGTTAATAGTCTTTGCAGCTCTACAATGTTTGACACAGGATTGAAGGCTTCTTGTGGTTAAAGTTCAAAATCTCTATTCAATGTCCAAAGTAACCTTCACTGACCATTATGTTTTCCATCACAGGAGACTAACAGATGAGACATCCATCATAGCAAAAGTGAAATCCAAGTACATAGTGTCCATCTGCGGACTGTGCAGTGAGCCGACTGCTGTGGTGATGGAGCACATGAGTAATGGATCACTGAACAATCTCCTAGCCAGTCACACTTTAATGTGGCCAAAGAAGTTCCAGATGATTCATGAGGCCTCTATGGGAATGAATTTCCTTCACAGAATGAAACCTCCACTGCTCCATCTCAACCTCAAGACATCCAACGTCCTACTAGATGCACATCTTCACGTTAAGGTTAGTGAAGTTCAGTGACAACAGCATGATGGCGCTGTAGATTATTACAGTGATCTCTTGACATTTCTGCAATGCATGCCAATTCTGAGCTGCATCTTGTTTTTCTACTAAGATTTCAGATTTTGCTTTAGTCCACTGGGAGGAGGGCATGAGCAAGAAGTTGTTCATGGAGCATCTGACAGTAAGAGGAAACATAAGTTACATTCCTCCAGAGACATTCACTCAGTGCCCCGATCCTCCAGGAACTACCTTTGATGTTTACAGGTGACTTGCCAAGGGCATTTTTGAAATTGCACCATCAGAGTCACTGCCCCCCCCCCAACCTCCTGATTTAGTGCACAACAGTGTAACCTTGCTCTCTACTGTATATATTTTTTCTCCATTCCAAGTCACTGGGACATATTCTATATATTATACTCATGTCTGACTCAGTCTTTCCTGCCTTTTAATATTCATTGGTTTTATTTTATCTTAAAAAACATTGCCTTTTTTATAGAGCTATTTTTTATATAAAAGAGGACCTGCCACAAAGTTCACTAAATGTAGGATGTGCAAAAAATGTGGAAGTTAGGACTGAAGTGGCTCTTTCTTCTTTGATCTACAGCTTTGGAGTAGTAATGTGGGAGATACTGACTCAACAGAAACCACATACAGGTAGGGATGAGTTCATTTGAAATGCATCACATCGTCATATCAAATAGATTTCTAGGTGTTCAGCGAGGAGTCTTGTAACACTCAACATGATTACTTAAACTGCATAAGGGGGGACGACATTCTTATCTCAACTTTTCTAGTACTAAATTCCACAGTTGCTTTTGAAAATTTCACCAGTCATGGTTCATATTAAACCCCTTAATATATTTTGGCATTGTATCAAAGTGAACATGATACAATGCAAGCTTTGGCTCTCTAAAGATAAAGTACATAGCACAAATCTGGTGATGTCCAGCAACAGACATACAGTTTGAATTAACATGCTGAGATACAGAGGTTACAATAATAGGCAGGAGCACACTGTCCACTATTCTTCAAGTTAATTTATGCTACTAAGTTGTGGTTAGTTTTTACCCTGGAAACAAATAATGACTACCATTTTGATCTTAAATTAAGCATTTGTGAACCTTCAAACCTAAGCTGCAAATCCAATCTAACATTTTGTTTTATTTCATTACACATAACAACAATTAAATCCTTTACAGGAAACATTTGACATTTTGGGAAATGGCTTATTGGTTTCCTTGCAGAGCATGACAATATATGAGATCGATACCACTGTCATGTCTGTCCATTAGTCATGAAGTTACAGCCAGGAGATGGGTAGCTTAGCTTACCATAACATGGGCTCTGTCCCATGCTAACAAAATAGACCTATTAGCATTGCTGATGCTGAAAACACTCCAGGCAACAGCACAGTGTTGCTCGCCCCAAAAATTACATTTCTCTGCAGCCATGACGTGTGTTCATGTGTTTCAGGCGGGAAGAAATTCTTTGAAACAAAAGTAATCATGTTACAGGAGTCACAGGACTCAACTGGCTGCGTGTATTCTCTGGCCGCAATTCACCGCTAAAAGTTAAACCTGGCTGTACTTTGCATGGCAGCTTGCCGCAGGCCACACTTTGCTGCAGCTTGGTGTGTTTTTGGCATAACGCTCACTGATTAACACATTGCATTTTGGTACATAAAAATGTGAGTGAAAAAACACCCTGAAGCCATTCCCTTAATAGAACAAACACGCAAACATGGTGTGTTACTGTCATATAATTTTGTTGATCTACATTGAACCTTGTGTCTGACATCTGTTTCTTGGACTCAGGTTGCAGTATGACCACAGTGCTCTTACAGGTTTCACATGGTAAGAGACCCTGTGTGGAGATGATACCTGAACCAAGGCCCCGCGAGTGCGATCAGATGATCAGCATCATGACGCAGTGCTGGGACCAGGATCACAGGAGCAGGCCACAGTTCTCAGGTGCAGAGGTCAAAAGCTAACTTTCTTTCTTTCTCTTTGTGTCATGACAAAGACTGGCTAATGGCCAGTGTGCATTTAGAAAAGGATCACAGCATGCACAATATATTGGCTGCATTCACTGAAGATGATGGGTGGCTTGTCAAATTTGTCTGATGGTGCGTGTAATTGCTTCAGTCATTTTCATGTCTCGTTAAAAGTAATATTTGAGTGTAAAATGATGCCAGTTTGTTTTTCCTTAATGAGATTGTCAGCAGAAAAGAGAAATGTTACCAAACACAGTATTAATATGCAATGTACAGATTCAAACACACTGAAAGATGGAGTGCCAAGTGATCAAAAACAGACATTTTGATGCCATGTTGAAAGATCAGTGTTTTAATCTGCTGCTATTTAAGCCATTTGGCTCTTGTCCCTCTTTTGATCTACATTCTCTGAATGTACCAAACAAAGTAACCGTATTGTCCCCTTTCAACTTGTGTGTAATTATCAAGTCAAAAGTGACTCATGACACGTTCAAAGAGAACACATTCTCCTGCATGTAGCGCTTGAGTCAAATGCAAAAGTGGGTCACCTTTGTCTAGACATGCGCTTCAGCTTGAGCAGACATGTTAATACAAACGAGTGTCATGTGTATTCATAAATAGCGGTGATGCCACTTTGACATGTTCACAAGACTCACTGCTGTTACGATATGTATGAAAGAATGTACCTCATGCATGATTCATTCTCTGTAGGTGCAATTATGAGAGGATCCCACTGAGTTTCTGAGTTGCAAGTCTAAGAATACTTTTGTTTAAACAGGCAAATTAATAACAGTTTTTCCTTGACTGCTGTTTTGTTTGCAGACATTGTGAGGAAAATTGAGGCTCTGAGTGGAGTCTTGAAGATCCCAGGACCAACTCAATGCCATGAAAACGGTGACGAGGAATCAGATTACCCTGGGCTGGTTTCCCCAATACGTAAAGTTAGTTTTGCTTGATACTCTGCTTGAATGGAATTGTATTGTCTGCTGACTTTACTTCACCTTTTGCATAATGAGTAGCTCAGGTTAATGGTATTAAAGGGAAGATTGTGGAAAGTGGTAATGTAGTTTACACAACAAAAGGAGTCCAGCAGCTCTCTGAGGGTGTAATTAGGACAAGTGGTAACTTAAAGCCTGCAACAACTGATTTGTTAGCCAGTTAGGGGCTGTATAAACAAGTTGTGAACTCAACATGAATGCATAATCACTTTTAGACTTATATGTGGCAAAATTATTCGCAAACAGTTGCTCGTTTACACATCCAACATTTACAAAGCAACATTATCATAAATTTGGAATCCTGTTTCTGGCCACCTGGTGAATGTAAGTCCAATATTCACCCTCTTTTAGCTCTGTTTTTGGTCTCCACTAACTCCAGAGGGAAATACCTGGTTCTATAGCTCACCAGTTTATCTGTAACTGTGTCTGTCAGCGTCACGTCATGTTATATATGTATAATATGTAACATGTCGCCCTACAAAAAAAAACTGTCATTCCTGCAGCATTCTATAGCCACTTTATGCTAAGTGTTAACAATGGTATGCTAACGTGCTCAAAATGCCAATGCTAACATGCAGATGTCTCACAGGTATTAAGTTTATCATGTTTACTGTCTTAGTTTAGCACGTTAGCATGCAAACATTTGCTAATTACAACTAAACACAAAGTACAGCTAAGGCTGATGGGAATATTATTTGTTTTGTGCCGGATCACCAAAGTTATCTGGATTTATCCTCTATACATTGTGCATCTCGGTACCAAATTTCATGGCATTCCATCCAATAGTTGTGAAAATATTTCACTAAAAACA
Source organism: Chaetodon striatus (assembly GCA_029783705.1). Lineage (NCBI taxonomy): Eukaryota > Metazoa > Chordata > Actinopteri > Chaetodontiformes > Chaetodontidae > Chaetodon > Chaetodon striatus. Next base: position 18,283,027 of record JAPZEB010000024.1, on the reverse strand, counting down.
AACTGTCAACCGCACACCCATGCTTACATATTGATTGATATATATATGTAGGTGCTTATTAACCTCTTGTGAAGATTGATGTCACAGCAAATAACTTCTGTACTATTTCTATCCTTTCTTTTCCATTTTAGATTGCATTGCCTGAGATGGCTGACCTTCCCTCAGGTAAACACATAGGTAGAGTAGGATGGAAAATCATGTTCAACGCTGTAAAAAGCCTTGAGGGCTGACATTTAAGACGTGCTATTTACAGTGCTCCCACATCTTTAATATTACTTTTACCACTGAATAACAGGGTCAACTACTGTATGAGTGGAAGGGAGACAAAAAGAACAATTTACACAGCCTTTTCGATCTTGTTCCTCTGAAATGTTGACTAGATTATTGAATAGATCATTTTGAATACTTTTTATTGATCCTCCTATTGCCACTCTTCAATCTATACATACATGCTGTACATTCAAATACTAATGCACACAGTATTGACTGAGCTTCACAGCATCCAGACAAAGAGATGGGTACATGGGTACACAAAACGAGGAGACTCAATTTTCAACAGCAAAATTCATAGAAATTTAAGTTCCCTGGAGACACTATTGTGAACATTCATGCAGCTCTTTTTTTCCTCATATAATACCTTTTGCTCTTATTCCACAGATGACCATCATGGCAAGGACAGCATTCTCTCTCTGCTGTGCAAAAAGGACTTTAGTAGTTTCAGACAGTCTTTGAAAAGAGAACATGTATACAAAAAGTTTTCAGGTGAAAAGAGCCTCCTCCACTACACCGTAGCCAGCGGGGATGCAGAGAGTGTTGAGCATGTCCTGAGCCTGGGTGCTGAAGTCAACTGTTCGACTGCCAGAGGTTACACTCCTCTTATTATTGCTGTCATTCACAGGTCTGTATAAACTATATTAAAAACCAGTTTTCAAGTGACACAGTGAAAAGGAATTTGTGCTAGCAACTGGGCATTTAAAAAAAGTCTGCAGTTTTAAGGTTAACCAGAGGCTTTCTGCCCCTCTATTTAAAGTTATACATTGGTATTTCAGGGAACTCTCTTATTCACTTTCTTGTCCAGAGGTAGATCAGAGAATTGATATCTTTTCCCATGTACTCAGGCTTAATAGGAGGCTAGACCCAAAGAATGGAGTCTCCACAGGTTTCCTGGCAACCTCACAATGATGACAAGAGTCATTTTTATTGTACCCTGATGAAACTTCTATTCTACAGGCTTCATGACATCATCTCTTTGTTGCTGGAACATGGTGCAGCTGCCACCCAGGGAGATGAGGACCAGTGGACACCGCTCCATTTTGCTGCTCAGAACGGGGATGACAGGACTCTCCGTCTCCTGTTGGACAAAGGAGCTGTGGCGGATGCCCGGGAAAAAGCCGGTTGGATGCCCCTCCACCTGGCCTGCCAGAATGGCCATGAAACAGTGGTGCGCCTGCTGCTTTCACGGCTGTCAGAGGAAGCAGTCGGAGAACGGGAAGCACAAGGGAGGACGCCGCTCCACCTAGCCTCCACCTACGGGCATATGAATATTGCCAAGCTCCTCCTCTCTCAGGGAGCAGATCCCAACGCTACCGACTGCTCTCTCTCCACTGCTCTTCACTTATCAGCTGAAGAAGGCCATAACAGAGTAGTCAGACAGCTGGTGAAGAGTGGGGTGAATATTGACAGTGTGGACAGCAGAGGATACACTCCACTCCACCTGGCTGCTCTGAGGGGTCACACAGGCATATGCAGGCAGCTGTTGTCAAATGGGGCCAACCCAGACTCCAGGAGCCTCCAAAGCTGGACTCCAATGCACCTGGCTGCCCTAAGGGGACATGAAGCCACGGTGGTCGAGCTGGAGAGTCAGGGTTCTTGTGTTAATGCTGGAGGTAAGAATGGATGGACCCCGCTCCACCTCGCCTGCCACCAGGGTGAGCCAGAAGTCGTGGCAAAGCTCCTGGAAGCCAAAGCTGACCCAAACGTGTCAGAGGACAGTGAAGGATGGACTCCACTACATGTAGCTTGTTCCAGTGCCAGTTTACCAAGTGTCCTCCAGTTGATATCACATCATGCAGATGTCAACTCAGTAAACATGGGAAAGTCAACACCTTTACACGTGGCTGCCCAGAATGGCTACATGCCTGTTGTAAAGGCTCTGCTTGTGAATAGAGCGGACAGGACTCTGCTGGACTCTTCTGGATCCACAGCTCTGAATGTGGCCCGGAAGTGTGAAAAATGGGAAATAGTTCAACTACTGGAGGAGTGATTTTGGTAAAAGCAATATGACTGGAAGTACTATAGTGAAAACATCAGTGACGCATTTGGAATATTATCCTTCTGCTGAGTGGGAATTTTATTAAAGCAGCTTCAAGAAAGATTTTTTTATTCTTTTTACAAATGTTTTACCATTTTTTGGAATGGGCAGATTTTCATTAATTAATTATAAACATAGTTATAAGTAAAATCCATGACAACTACTTCTTTGTATCTCTCGAGAACACTCATGAAAATGTTTATTTTTTCAGATGTTTCATATATTTATTTCACAAAACCCCTTAAAATTTCTACTTCCTCACAGTATTTATTATAAATAATAATGATAATAATAATATTAATAATGATGATAATAATAATAATAGTAAACAAGATTCCAGTTCATGGTTTACAAACAAACAAACTTTTTATTACATCTGATGTACCACATAAGGCCTTGCCATTCTCTGATGCCAAATCAAGTCTTTACACAGACTTCCAACAGTTATGAAATTCCTGGAAAAGTTACAAAATCAGAAAACCTGTTCTCCAGGCCTGGGGATGATTTGGAATCAACAGAATGTTTTCATAACTTTGCATCATCATTGTTTTGTTTTCAAAAATATGTTCATTAAAATCCCAAAATTAATGTGAAATAGGTTAACTGTATGACTGCCGTCTGACCATTTCAATGTCACTTTAACAGCATCGCCCCGATTTTAAGGAAAGATATGTCGTTTCACATAACAAGAGAAATATATGAATTTGATTGAATCCCCAGGTATTGTAATCCCACCACTGTGGTTGGTCATTGATCCACATGGACTGGGGAAGTCTGAAGGGACATGATAGTGGTCATCCTTAATTCATGAAGGTCTCTTGAACGCTCAGGGGCAGGTAAGGTTGCAATTATTAGACATGCCTTTTATTTATTTAACAAGAAAAAAATACATTAAGGCTTGTCACAATTGTAATCTAAACGCACATCAAATTGCATTGACATCTATCCATAGCAGTGGTTCCCAACTGGTGGGTAACGGTCAAAAAAAGTGGGTTGCATGTCCATTCTGAATGGACCGCAAGTGACTCACAAACATGTCAAATTTGCAAAAAACAAAACAAAAAAACACTGTTTTGAAGAACAGTGAATTTTCAGTGCAGGGCCATTATTTTGAAGTGCCGTTCACTGCTGTAGAGTGAGTGACTAATGGACAGCTACTTTACAGAGACAGAAAACTAACTTGACTACATGGCTAAACACAAGTATGATGCTGAATGTGTTAAACCTTGTGGACCTTGAACAAATGACTAAGGAGAAATCTGGACCCTGTGGCTGGACCAGTTGGGAACCACTGATCTATAGGATCTTTGGTTTTATATCACCAAAAAGGGGCGGAGCCTTGACATTCTGAGGTACCTGTATGTGGTTTGCTTACCTGGAAATGCCTGCAAAGTGCGTGTTTTACAATGTATGACTGTATCGCTACTCCACCCATTTTTGAATACTTGAATAAAGTCATGGAAATGGAGTAAAATCTTATGGAGAAGTTTTGAAAATTCAGTGGTAAAACTTTGTAGGAACCCTATTTATATAAAACTTACTGACACAAAGTCTGTAAAATCCTGCAGGGATTATAATGGAAAATTGGAGGAGCCAACACTTGGGGTCAGAATCAGGTGAAGTACCCTATAATGACAAAACACATATCGATCCTCCTCTCTGAATCGCCTTGTTGCTTGCTTATGTTTTCCTGGTGATTGCAGCTAATGCTGCTGCCACATATGGATGAAAATGAAAATATAAAAGAGCTGCTGTTATAATAATTTACGGAGTCATTCACTTGATTAAACCTGTCAGACTTTATGAAGGGGTGTCTAATAATGGCAAGCAAACTAGTAGATCACTGTCACGGGCATCTCTTAGATGCTCTCAGATGTGTGTATTAAACTCTTACAACTATAAATACATCATTTATTTATAGTTGTGTTGTTGTATAGAGTATTATATTGTGAGAATATTGTATAATATGTGTATGCTTTATGACAAGGCAAGGTAACACTGATTATCAGCCATTCCCTGCAGGCTGACGGAAGCGCTGCCCAGCTTATGCCACACTCATTTAACACACTGACACCTTATTAAATTGAAATGAAATGCATGGATTCAGGAGCTGTATTGACCTGCACTTTCACAGGGTTTTCACTGGACCCACAAGAGACTGACTTCGATGGAGGGGTGGGAGATGAGCTGAATCAAATGACTGTAAATGAGCAGAGCAGAGTTAAGTTGGACTAAGACTAATCTTAGATTTTTTTTTTTTTTTGTTGCTAACTGAGTGTCTGCTGTGTCTTTTTTGTCTCCATGATATTTGACCCTGAGTACAGTATATGACTGTAGGTGCTGCCTGCTAGCTTGTTTGTGTTGTCTGAATGTTTGTATGACAACATTGAATCATCCATCCGTCCACTTTTAATCCTAGGGCGATTAGATGAACTGGAAACGACATGCATGTTAGAGGTTTAAGGCTCACACAATTACACTTGCCTATGGCTGTTCAGTTGATCAGTGCACCGTGTAAAATCATCCAAAACAAACACTGACCTCTAACCCTGACTAAAACCTCGGTAAGACAGGTGTGGCTACTTTACTTTCTTTGGCTGTGTTCATTCCCTGTTCACTCCCTGTGTTCAATTCATTCTTGACTCATTTTTCAACAGCTATCAGGAAACAGCACTCACCTGGGCCACCTTAGATTTAGATAAGCAGAATCCTGATTTATAACATCACATGGCTCATATCTGGAGCCTGACAAAGTAAAGTATCTGCTGACCCTGCTCCCACTGTAATTCATCCACTGGAGTTTGAAAAGCAGGTATCGCATTATGAAAAGAGGCTCTCTGGAGAGGGCTGTGTGTTTCAGATTGGGTAGGATGATGTATGGTTCAAAGTGGACTTTTTACTGCGGCAACTCCCATTAGAAATTTATGAGGCCTTCAGTGTCTCAAAAATTGCAAGCAAACCACATTTGTGTGATTGTTATCTACAGTAAACAATCTGGTGACAATTCCGCAGATGGGAATGACACACATCTGTGGAATCTACGGAGCTGTGTCATTGTCTAACCTGTCTGACAGTGTTTTTGCCCTTCTATCGTTGAAATGGAACAAGCCTTTGTGTTTAACTCCGCCATTGTTGGACTGACAGATCCTGAAAAATTTAACTCACTTTCCCAGCAACATCTAATCAGGCCCGACCTAAATCAATGGTGCTGCCCCAACCTTTTTACAAATACAGTGACACATCGGATACCTTCTATCAGCCAGTAATTGGGTTTGCAGCCACCTAAACTAATTTTATTTTCTAATAGGGAGGCAAGCAGGAAGAAGATAATGTCATGTAAGTTGCTGGTACAACAAACACCAAGAGCTAAGGGAAGACAAGGGCTACAATGTTATTCTTATTTCTTTATAAACTATCATAATCACTGTGCTTGTGTAACATATAGTACATATACAGAAACAATAGCTTAACAAAACACCTTAATTAGTTTGTCCCTTTTATGCTCTTGCTTATGTGTTTTGCGATGCAGTAATACCAACCTGAGGAACTGTTTTAAATTAAATAGAAACTTATCTTCCTAATGGCTCCAACTGAGCAGCTTCTAAATGACTACAGAACACAGCTCACCATGGTGTATTTCCACCTACGCAAATTAAAGACGTGTTGCTGCATTCAAAGGCTCTGAATGCTTCGCTGTAAAACTCATCTAGAGCAATTTGCATACTTAATAGCATTTTCAGCAACTTACACAATTAGACAATTTGGATATGGGCCTGCTATGGATGAGCTGTTTAATCTTCTCGTCTGATGTTCCCTAAATGCCTGTACACTCTGCAGCCTGTGTACAGGTTTAAGGGTGCAGTTATGGTGTTTGCATCCTGCAGCCAGCTTCAGGCCTAAAAAATGAAGCCAAAGCAGAAGTGCCAAAAACTGCAGCTCCTAAAATGGCCACTTGAGACTGATTCCAGAAGCAAGTCAGTCCCCATAGACACTTATGTTAAAATGTCCAAGTTTACAGCAGATATAACAGGATGTTCTCATGCACTGTTTGTATAGCCTGGGCGATTTGGATTTGGCTCTGCAGGTCCGCATGGAGACAGATTGTTTTCAAATTCTCCTCCTGAGGTAGGGCTCCAATCAAAAACGGTAGGCGGGCTTAAGACGATGATGACCCCGTTGGGTCAGCGTAGAGGCACAACGCTGGCAACACCAACAAGATTTACCAGACTCCCTGTCGACCGTCACTGCGATTACTTTTAATCTCTCAGAAATGCTCGAAGATTTCTTCTCATCAAAAATGTTGGTCAAGTGGCTGTATATGCCAGCCGCTCTCATATTTACCTGACAGAGCCGGCAAAAATTGCTGGACACCATTTCACCAGATGCATTTCAAAACAGTTACCGCTTCTCGATCTGACTCCTAGACAATAAACTGACTACACATCCCATGAGGCTTTCCGTCACTCTGCATGCGTCATTGGGGATCATTGGTCTGATTGGATGTAAGTTTGTCCAACAGTGCACATAGTGTTTGGATTAACGGCCATTTTTCTCGCCTCAAAAACGAGGAAATTAAATTCTCATGAAAGTAGTCTAATGCACCATAGTTTGCACATGTCCCACGTAATCATGAGCCAGTTATTCATGCCTAACCTAACCCATGTATTTTGGAAGGCTGCTATCACGTGACCAATATGCTGAGGGGAGTAAAGGAAGCAGTCATGAGTGGTCCACTCAGAAGGCAAGCTGGGGCCATGGATGAGTCACGAAATACAACACTATCCCCTGGGACTTTACCCAAGAGACTGGTGTTTGAAACGGTCTGAACCTATATTGAACTTTGAGTCATTTCTTTTCCTACACCTAACCTCTGTAACTTTACGTTAATTATGTAACCTTGTGGGGGGCTAATTTGTAGGATATCATACGAACCGTTGTGTGTGCATTTTTGTAGGATTTCATCCAAACAGTTGTATGAGGATTCGTTTAGAGGAAAAAACATGTTTACAGCCTGGTACAAAAAAAAACTGTTTTGGTCTCTATAGCTAAATTTGAGATTCATGTCAACTGTGTGGGAGGTGAATTTTTCCACAACTCACTCGTTTAGGAGCCATGGAGAGTAATAGGCTGTCTGTGAGGCATCACTACAGTCTGTGGGTCAGATCCATCCTTTGCTCCTCTACAGCTCGATCCTCTTTACATGTGGTCACTTCTGGGTTCAAAAATGTAAGATGGCCATGGCTGAAATGCTGAACTCGCTTCAAAACGGGGGTCAACAAACCAGTGGGCGATGACACTGTAGCTACATCCATTATTTTCTACAGTCTTTGGTTTGCATCAAGGTTTTAAATTGTTATTTTGCAGCATAATGGCCCCTGGGACTCTGGGTCTGTCTGACACTCTCAACTCTCATCTTAATGATAGGACATAATCCTGCTACTTATTGGTATATTTAGTTTCTCAGAGGAGAGCCATTACGCGCTTTCTGCAGAGTCCCTTTTAACTGTCGGGGTTAAGCTCACCATTGAGCTGTGCCCTGCGGTGTTAAGCAGCTGCAATCATGACACATGCAGCTGTGTCTTTTGATCCAGGTGTGCCGCCTCAGCAGGGCCAAACAGGCATCCAGGCAGGCATCTCTGGTTCTTGCCACAGTAAGTGATTGAGTGATCTACCATCTCAGGAGGGATGATTTTTTTTTCCTGAAGTGATGATATGGAAAACATTTTTCACCCCTGTCATCTCTTAGCGACCTCTCACTCTGCAATATGACAGTGGAAAAACACCCCCAGGTCGGTCTCTTTAAATCCCCAAGGTTGTTACTTGCTGCAAGTGACAAGTGCACTCTCTCACCTCGTTGAACCTTCATTCAGATTACTGAGTGGAAGCGTTTTGGGTAGCCCTGTAAATTACTTTCTCATCACACAAACCCTTTGAATAAGTAGAGGAGCACACAATGCCTTCAGACAGATTATTCCTAATTATTGCCAGGATGATTTTAAAATCATAATCTATTCTCATTCTGCAGTATTCTCAAAGCTATTGAACTGTTTCAATTGAATGGCCTTGTTTTCTTCAGCGCATTCCTGTTATCTCCTCAGCTCCCTTTCCTTGGTGTTGTCATGTTCCTGTAAAATGATTAATGGTTGAACCACTCCTATCTCCCCAGCACAGAGCAGAACCCCCCCACCCAACACGTTATACTACTTGAATACCCTGTGCAGTACGTTTTGCATAGTTTAGCATAATCCCACACTTCGGATGATTGTATGCCCGGCACAGTACTGTTTGTAAGAGAAATTAAGTCTTTATGTGTTAATTTTATGCCCCTCATTTAGGTCTTTTATAATACATGATCCATATGAATCCAAAAACAAGGAATTGGCTAAGTGTCTTCTTTTCTACCTCATAATAATTTGTGGTTTAACAATGGTTAAATCTTTGGATTAATTAAAGTGAAAAGCAATTTTCAACTCGATCTTTATACAATGTAATAGTGTTGTTGGGCTCGCTCTCCATTAGCAGCCGATGCTGCTTTTGAGGGAGTTTATAAAAGCGTCATTTGTGAAAAATTGACAGTAAAAAGTAAGAATTTCTGGGATGTTTTGTAATGATATATAATTATGTGTTTTTGTACTGGTCAGACAAAGCAAAAGATGTGATGGCTGCTTTAAGTGCAGCACCGCCCCTGTGTATTTTCACATAATGCATGACTTGTTTTTGCTCTGTCTCAAGGCACGAATCACATTTAATGGATAGGTCATAAAAAGGGGTCTCTGTTACACAGAGAGAAATAAAGAAAAAAAAAACACTGTTTACCATAAACATGTATTCTTTCTATAGCTCATTTGTTAGTTGGTCTTAAGCCTTTGGGAATTGCAACTGAAATAACAGTCTCTGCAAAAGTAATGCACTTGTGTTAGGCTTGTGGGCTGTATGTCCAGTTATTTATGAGGCGTTATGCTAAAGAAAATTAACTTCATTTACTGTACAACTGTCAGGATATTTTATTGCATATACTTATGTTGTTTTTAAAGGGCAATTATGCACCACAGCCTATGTACAGTATGGCCTAATAACTGCAAAATGATAGTTATTAATAATCATAGCTGTGAAATATCTAAATTAACAATTTCTACAAAGAAATACACACAAAACGATATGTGTCATCAGTAGGTTAATATTATTTGACAGTAATTTACAGGTTTTCTTCCCCAAGACTGTGATAGGGTAATGGGTCAAGCAATTATGGAGCCATTTAATTATGCACCATTCACTAGAAGTGCTCGTGAATCAAGAGTAGAGTGTTTGGATGAGTTAATTTTTACTCTGGCCAATCTAGGAAATGGATTTTCTGTTAAAGAAAATTGAAAATATGAAAGGTGAAACATTCTTATATTAATATTTTATCATAAAAAAACAAGAACTCCACTTTACATTCAAACTAAAATCAACCTGAGTGTGCCCAATGTGTGATCTGGCAACTTGGCTCTCGCATTACATCGACCACCCTTAAGAGGCGCATGTGAGGGGAGCTGTAGAGGTGAAGTTGGGTGTCATGCTTTATTAGTTGTTTTTTCTGTCTCTCAACATATTTTTTTGTGCACACATTTTACCATAAATGAACAAAGAGAAAAGTCATGCAGGTCACTTGAGCAAACTCTTTAAAAAGTTTTATGCTGCAGATTAATGACAAAAAGATGTATTGCTACTGCAGAGCGAGTGCACTGGAAATTGCAATATCATAATGTCCAAACACTTCCCTCCTTGGACAAGCTGCCAGGAGGACTGAACCAACAGTGAATCAAACCCCACTCCGATATGTATCTGTTTCATTTCCTCCTTCTTCCACCTCTTGTCCTTCAGGCTTCAGTAAAGATTACACCCAACCTTTGTAGATTAACAAGAATCGTTTTCATCACAAGCCTCCCCTTCCCTTAAAACAACATGCCTTGAAGCATCAGTTGATGCTGCTGCTGCTCACTTCCTGTCACTCTTAACAGGCTCCTCAGTCACTCACTGTATGCATTATTGAGCAAGGGCTGACATGCAGGCATGTCAAACAGCATGCACGCAGGCCCGTGCAGAACTGCACGAGATGTGATAGCATTTAAAAGATACATGATGACACAGCATGATTCAGCTAAGCTTTAGATTTTGATAAGGAATGTGTTACAGTCACAAGCTGAACATGAACTCAAGCCCTAAACACATACAGCTATGCTGCAAAACTAAAGTATCCCACTGCAGAAGGCATAGGTGTGGGTTTCACCCATCATCCCCCATTTTCCCAGTATCACACAGGTATACTGTGACAACAAGCAATGAGGATTATTCTGCAGGTTGCTTTCTAAAAAATATAATAGAATATATAATATAAACCTGCAGGCTGCAGTTTGTCCTGCACAGCCCTGTTCGTAAGAATTTCCTGCAGGCTCTAATGTTACACCATGGACAGAGCCACTGTGATGTCACCCACTGGTTTGTGGACTGCCATTTTTAAGCCTTTAGTCTGGCATTTTGGTCGTCGCCACTTTGGATTTTTGTCACCAAAAGAGACCATGTTTGGCAGAGAGGGCGGAGCTGTTGCTGACCCAAGGGTGGATCTGACTCATAGGTGGTGTGGCCTGTCTTTTTAACATGGCTGTCATGGGGAATTGACTCGCTTCTAAAGCCAGCCTCAGTTGCCAGAAAAAAATGTGTACAAAAATTTGTACATTTCTTATATAGCATATTAATGTTCCTAAAGTGGCGTAGTATGTCATCTGATTTTGTCATCATGAAGTGTAGGGAATGGTGGATGGTGTGACACATAGCCAATAGGGCGACCAAGCTGCAGACCACTGTCCGAGACTAAACAACAACATTGGTTTGGCAACTCTTTGCAGCATTTCCACCAGTGTTTTTGACACCTAACTAGGGTGTGTTGAGCTGCACATTGCAGTGTTTCTGAGGAATGTTTTGTTGCATGGAACCTGGGAATTTTTTAATCAACACATTACAGTGTTTCCTGGGTGCTTGTCATCGACTGGCCACTGCTTTTCCAGTGAATTTTTTGCCACCAAACATGGGTGCTTTAAGCCAAAACATGATCTTTTCCTAGCCTAGTGTTTCTGTGCCTATACCTAACCATACCTCTACCACAGTGATGTTGAGAAACAATAAACTTTCAACATATCCATTACAGAATAATGCTGAAACGTAACATATCCATGGTCTGTGGAAATGTTCAATGCCAACATGTTTTTCTGGTGATTGGGTTAAATAATGTTGGCAACAAGCAGATTTGGTATTTACTTACTGTTCAGCTGTTTGAGGGAAAATCCCAAACAATACAGCTGCATGTTTGCTAACATTAACTTCTGTTAGCAGTTTCTAACTACCATAAAATATTACAGTTCTTCAGGTTACAAAGTTGCCAGTTCGTGGTCAGGAGGAAAGTCATGAAAATGCAGGAAAGCCTGTTTCTTTTAGTTGTTAGAGCAGTTGAGGGACAGCCAAGTGCCGTCGGCAGCTCCGTCGCATCATGCCTTGGTTATTTTGTTTGTCTGCAGGTGGCAGAGTTTTATATACTGCAAAAACCTGCAGAAACCTTCACATTCTTATAAAATTAAACCTTTAATGGCACATAATGGCTTACTTTAGCTGTGCTGATAACACCATGGCCTCCTATTTTACCTTCATCTATAATCCCCAAAAGGTTATATGGTATACTTTAGGAATTCCCATTAAAATTGGACCAAATCTCTTTTAAAAGCACCACTGAAATCCCCTTTATATTCTTTGCAGGAAGAAATATAAATTGAGAATGGGTTATCTGTTATAACCCCTGCAGACTCCTTCACATCCGTCCTAAAGCCAGCATCTAGAGGAAAGAAATGGATCAATACATTCAATACAAGCATAGATTAAGGTGAGACTGGTGTCTTAGACTATTGGAAAGACCCTAAACCCTTTAATTAGACACAGTGTAGATATTTATCACTCTTTTCTTCTGGATGAGGTTGTCATGTACACACATAACTAGGTGACAGTTATGTCGTGGTAAATCACTCACTCTTAATGACTGTCAAGTTGTATCTGTGATGCCCCAGCCGCAAGGATGCTGATGTGGTCTCTCTGGTCGATACCTGACGTGGAGCAAAGGCCCGGAAATCTCATGCTAAAACCCTTTAAGGACCCAAAGCGTGCTTAGCATACTGCGAGGATGAGCAACAGTCAAAAAGATGTTCATAATCCCAGAGCTGATAATTGCTTTTTTAAAATGTTGGTTACTATGTTGAAATTCTGCTGATTGCACAGAATATTAAGAACCTTTCTGATATTCTTTTGAAGCCTAATCAGGGTGGCAAAGCTTTAAACTCAGTCTCTGCTTTTGTTTTACATGTCCTACTTTGTGATCAGTAAATCAATAAGGAATAATTGCTTTTACCTCTGTTTACATTTGGAGAGATAAGGGGGATCAGTGAACTCCTCCTTGATCCACACTCAAGGGGACAGAGTAGCTGGCTACACTGATTAAGGTATAGATGAGCTGGGGGCCAGGATTTTAGATTAACCTAGGTCATTCGTCCTGCAAACACATGTCCAACCCCCATTGGAAAAAAATTTGACCAGCATTTCTTTCATTTTCATTTTCTGATTTTCTGTCATTACTGTGGAGAGAAGAGTAGTCAGTATTAAATGTACAGAACTATATTCTTCTGAGATACTGCGTCCTCATATGAGGACATCACATTTTGGGTTTACTGGATCTTATACTTCATTCTGCTTAACTTAGGCCTGTTGTCCTCTATCGTGGACACTTTTTGTGCCATCTAGTGGTAGTAAGACCACAATCCACTAATCTATGTAAAAACAAGATGGCAGCAATCTTTGCCATGTCAGGGTTAGGGTTACCAATTTTAGCAACAGTAACAAGATAAGACAGTGTTAATTAGAAAGTACTAGTTTGAAGACATTAGGAATTTATCATCAGCTTGTTGAAGGACGTTTGGACTTTATTTTGATCTTGATTGAAGACACTGGGACTTGATTAATGTGTTCTTTGAAGACACTGGGACTCCATTATTGTTGACAATGTTTCATTTTTTATGCTTATCAGGTTCCCTTATCCCCTGCTTAAAATGTGATAGACATTTTTAGTTTGGGGTAAAGTTATCTCATCTGCTAACTAACTGACAAACTAACTAAAGGATTAAAACAAAAAACAAACAAAAATAAGTTTTTATGTTTTTCTATTTGTGTGACTCAGGTGCACCACTCCAATGCCTCTCCTGCCTGTGATTACGGAGGGGAGTAAAGAGGGGAAATGACTGTGGGGAGCAGTGTGCAAAAGCAGAAAGTGGAACACATTAAGCAGAGCTAAAGTGGAGCCAGAAGGAGAGAAAGAAGGAAGGACTCATCTCACCAAGGATGTGATTATGACTATCTGCACCAAGAGAGCCCTCCAATCTCACACTTTCACCCCAAGCACAATTAACAACACATCCCACTGCTGCTAAACCAGTCCCAGGCTTCTGATTTGATAGATTGTGGTAGGATATAGATTGATACTCTGCCTAGGGGGATAATGATAACAAATGACTTAGACCCATCCTCACAGACCTCCACTAAAGCAGACAAGAGCCAGGTGGAATCAGCTGGTTAGAAAGTGGATGGAAATGGAGGAGGGCTCAGTTGAAAAACTCATCTGGCTGAACTTCACTTCAGTCATTTGCTTTCAACATCATACTGTCATGCATATCAAGCCAAGTTTGCAGAATCAGAGAAGAAACAAGAAGTGAAGCATATCCAATTGACCCAATCATATCCACTGCAATATTTTCCTTGTCTTGAAATTTTTCCCCCTCAGGCACACTTTAAGATTAAACAACTTCCAAGTTTTGAAGCTTCACCGTGTTCTTGTTCGACACTTTGACTACTTTTAACTTTGCTTCTCCATGCAATTGATTCGATGCTGCCACTGTGGAAGAGGTACTGCTTCCTGCCTAATGGCATCGCGATTGGCACTACTTTTACTACTCTAAAGATGCAAAAGTCTCAGTGTAAATTCCATATACCAATCATCTTGACAAACACCTTGCAACATTATGTGCGCTACTTGGAAAGTACATCAAACAGGAAATGTTCAATGCAGACTTAAACCCATGAAGAAATTGTTTTTAATTAAAGCAGTAAGTATTTAGATTTTTTTTAATGCATTTGGATCAAGATCATTCAGATTAAGTCATGTATTCTTCTTTCCCTTTTGTCTTATATTTATTCACATCTTATCCCAGCCATTATTGCAGGAGACAACATTCACTGAAGGACATAACCTCTCAGGAGGTAGAGCAAGTCATCCACTAATTGGAAGATCAGCAGTTTGATCCTCGGCTCCTCCAGTCCGCATGTCGTAGTATCCTTGGGCAAGATACTGAACCCCAAATTGCTCCCAGAGGCTGTTTCACCAGTCTGACTATCAGGTGGCATCTTGTATGGTAGCCTTGGCCACCAGTGTGTGAATGTGTGAATGGGTAATTGTGACTCTGTGGTTTTCAAGCACTTGAAGTGGTTGGAAGACGAGAAAGGTGCCATACAAGTGCAAGTCAAGTTAGTGAAAGTTGTCGCTCATGATGAACTGACATCCTTTAAAAAACAGTGCAACAAGAGGATATCTCAAGCTCCCTCTTCCTGTCAGTTGTTTAATCTTTGTCATCTCTTTTAAACTATGTTATCTTAATCATTTCTTTAGTGGAAAAGGGAGAGCAAAATGAATATGTGTAAGAATCTTGAGGTTAATGCCACATTCTAAGCAATTATTGCCATAGTCAAGAATTGTGACCAGCGGGAGAATAGTCATACTTTTACCAGGCATTTCATTTAACATCCAAATGAATGCAATAATTTAATAATTGCTGATATCCTGGAGGGGTGCTCGAGCTGTTTGATAGCTTCGGCAACAAATGCATTTTTCAAAAAGGTCACAATAAGAGCTGTTCAGAGTGATGTGAGTGTCTCATTGGAGCCTGAATGATGATAAGAGTGCAGGGGCTGCTGTGCTTCAAAGAGGCCTTCTTCAAATGCCATATCAGCTCCTCGATAATTAGTGTGGGCAGACCAAAGTGCTTAACTAATAGAAACACAGGGTAAGAAAATAATTCACACTATAACAGGTAAAACTGAGTTAATTAGTATTAATGAAGATAATAGATGCTCTAAATATAATGTTACCCAATTACGCTTTAAAGTGGGGAGCACACAAAATGTCCTACAGCTCAAGCTCTCCCACCGACACTAATGACCACTTCTGACCTCTTGTAGTGGCGCTCATAGATGTAACAGTCGTGGTAATGATAAATGGTAATAAATGGTGGTGCAGTTGTTGCATACTAAAATTAAGAAAAGAAGTAAAACAGTATTATTACAATGCTCTACCTGTCTTCGCGTATTTCCGTTGAGTGTTATGATGCACAATAAGCTTCCAACACAGGCCGCAGGCTGTCTGTCATCACAGGTGAACCCAAAAGTGAAGGTCAGTGTCTGTCATCAGCGGTAATTCCCCTCAGAAATCACTCAAATCTGACAGTTTTCCATTTTTTGCTCTGTGTGCTCCCGTGAGGAGCATGCCTTCCTGGTTTTCATGACTTACTGCACACCTGCACAGGGTAGAAAGTCAAAATTTAGTAGATTAACAGTTTCAAGATGCAAACGGGAAAACCCACAGACATTTTCCTTTCATAACAAAATCTGGAGGTTTCTTTAGTTGTTTATTCTTCAGATTGAAATAAATGATTAAATGAAGGGATGAACAGTATTTTACACAAATAAGATGTATCTTAAAATATATACTATGCAGGAGTTTCCTAAAAAATGTAAGCTGTAGACTTACACAGAAGTAATCTCTCTCAATCAAAACTGAGAGACTCTGTCCACTGCCTGTATTTTGTTACGGTCTTCTTATTTTCTGTGTTTGGGTTTATAGGTGTGGTGAGGTCATTGCTTTATAGAAAGGTAGTGAAGAGGTGCCAGATTGCAAGCAGCAGGCGTGACACAGTGCTGAAACCCCAATTGAGAGTGAATCCTGGGTTGGCTTTTACTTTCATCTGTGAGCATGTTTACAAGCAGTGACACAGTGACAGTAGTATACCTTAAGTTAGCTTTGAACCAAAATAATGTCTCAGTATTTGAGAAAATTCTGGCTTAGTAATATTTCAGAAGCCCAACTCCCTACCAAACCTACTATTAAATGTTCAGAAATATGTTTGTCATTTCACACATTTCCTCATATTAGAAACAGACAGATGTTAAGGAACCAAAGCGTCAGTTATTACCGTATTTTAACCCTCATTTCTGTGGTGAAAAGCTACAGCAAACACAGAAGTGCAAGACACATTGGCTACAACTATTACAATACAACAGAGTAAGCAGCGAGTGGTGTTTTTGCAAACCATGTGTACAAAATGGCACTGAAAATGAGAGAAATAAAGTGAAACAATTTAAGCAAACATGCATGGAGACGGAGACTGAATTCCACTAAATATAGATGTGATGAAGACTCATGACTAACACATATTCCTTCCGAAAGGAGACAATGAAGTAACCTCTCTCACATTTTCTCTTTGTGCCTCTTGAGCAGGCAGAATAATGAAGTTTGCAACTTTTTGACTTTTGAGGATAACTTCAACAAAGCTAGGTATTACCATATTGTGCTGCTTTGTCTCACTAAACACATAGCCTGCAGGGCCTGGGCAGAGAGGAAATGCTATCGGTTTATGGTCCAGCAGTAATCACACTCAAGGACTCACTTCCTTGCTATTAGAATATTTTAATAATTCAGGAAAGCTATTGTGATTCAGTTAATTAAGAGTCTCCTTATTGCTTTAACAGCAGTGGGGTTGTGTCCCACCTCTGTTTGAACTCTCCTTCACCAACCTCTGGGACTATTTTTGGACGTGCCTGTCACCGAGCTGCGCATAGCCAGAGACCATGCAGTGTTGACGAGGGAAAACCCCCACTGGAGACTGAAGGGGGAAGAGAAGGGGGAGACAGAGATAAGGAAGTCTGTCCTCAGGGACTTTGTGTTTCATGCTGCAGCATCTCCAGTCATGCACAACTGACTCCCAAGGTTACATTTTTTTTTTTTTTGAGATTGACATCACCTTTGCTATTCCTTACAGAATTAATGATGCCGTGTGTAGCATTATAAATCACTGATGAGTACCACTGCTTGGACGCGTGTCATTTTAGATGCGGTATCAAAAGACAGGTCAGAGATTGACAGGGCCATGAAAGTTTTGGTGGATGTGTTGGTCTCAAGAGTGTGTGTCTGTGATGTGGGTAACACCAAAGTGGAATGGAGCCTCAGTATATCACTGCTGCTTGAATTGGAACCCCAGGGGGCTGCGGAGGAAGTGACACCAGGGGCAGGTCGGCTAGCCTTCAAGAGATTTCTCCGGATGTAATCAGAAATGTAATCAGAGACACAGAGCTGCCCTGCAGCAACAATGATAAAAGGGGGATCAAAACTGCAGCAGTTTATAGACTGACAAAAAAGAATGAGTGCAAAAAAGATTGCATTAAAACTTAAGCTCTTGTGCATTGTGAGGGATTATCACTTGACATGTTTCTGTATGTGTAACCATGTGTCTTTGTCTCCTTGCCTGTCTGTCTTACATTCACTGTGTCAGTTCTGACTTATATATAAAGTCAGATGTGATTCTGGTGTTAAATATCAAGTGAATTTCTTACTGATACTAAATTCAGATACATAGTGATGACAGTTATGTCTAACGAATTTACATCCCCAGCAAAGACTCCACAAATTCCAAAGATATGAATAGCAAGAACCTCCAAAAGCATCAAAAAATGAAGTCCTTTAGACCACTGTAGCTTTATGGATTTAATGCATGATTGATTTAGGCTAACTGACAAGCCAAGATTTTCATAAATAATAGTACTTACAAATTGTTAAGGAGTACAGCTGCTAATTAAAATGATTCAGTAGCAATTATGAAGACGGGAGCCGTGCCAAGACACAGTATGTGCCAGACATGATTGGTGCTGGTCCAGTGCGTTGGTGTGGGAATTTCCCCCCAGGGATTTTATTATGGGAATACTACATGTCACACAGGTCTTTGAGAGATCCATATATAGCAGCGAGAATACATATGGATCCTATATGGATCTGTGCCACTAAAGTAGACACATGCTGTAAGAAAATTGCATGTGAATGAACAGCACAATAAGACATGCTTTCTACACATAAACATTTCGGATGAATTTGTTTTAAATCTCCTGGTGGAAGCACCTCCAGTGAAATATGAAGCACAAAATTGCTTTTCATTGGCCGTGTTAATAGACATTGTTTTTTTCTTTGTCATCAAAAACCCCATGTCCTGGCTCTTCCGTAACAACGTTGCTCTGATAGTGTTTACCAGGGGGCAAATGGAATCCAAATGTCCAACGAGATGGTGAAAGTCCATTAAGCTGTGTCACCAAATACACCACATCAGTCAGCCGCCGCCTGAGGGGACTCAGTGAAACCGACAAAACACCCTCTCCACTGTTGTTTCGCGAAGAAAAGGAAATTAAAAGAGATCTATTTTCAATGGAAGTCAGTGACATGAAGCTACAAACTGATGCTGAACACTTGTCGCTGGGGATGATTGTGACATGCTACAAAGGAAAGTTAAGCTGCTCTCAAATTTTTTTATCGCTCCAATGATGCAGTGAAGCGTCAACCATCACCAACCAATTGTCATATGTTTTTGCTTCTCGCTGTGGTACTGCGTTATTTAGCTTAGTCAGCTGATGCTAATCTAGCTTTCTCTGCATTGCAGTGTGCACAGGGAGGCAATGGGGCATTGAAATGTACCATTAAGATAGGGCTCAGACCGATGAAAGGTAGATATGTTTTTGGTCAAATAGTGTACAAACTTAAGATGACAATCAGTTGAGTTGCATTGTTGCAAGTAACGTTAACAGACACACAAACCTGTGATGACATGTTTACACACTTCAGCACCGACTTGAATAATGCAGCCAGTCACGCTGTTATGTTGTCACTCACAGTGTGAACACAGCATCGGGATGATGAGAGTGTTTGGTTAAAAGAATGGTTTTACACTTAAGTAAATACCCTCATTTACTTTTTGTTAAGTGTTGAATGAGAAGATCTACATCACTCTCATGTGTTTCTGTTTGAGGATGGCACCAATGGATGATTAGCTTAGCTTAGCACAAAGACTGGAAACATGCGGAAACATCTAGCCAGCACCTCTAAAGCTCATTAATTAAAAATATACTGTGCAGGATGGTCGGTTACTGTTTGTAAAAACACACAGCAATTTTCTTGTTCGCCTTTTGGACGGGGCCAGGCTACCTGTTTCCCCCTGTTGTCAGGGTTAATGCCAAGCTAAGTTAATGTTTAGTGGATCCAGCTTTAGATTTATCTTCTCATCTAACTCTTCATAAAAAAGCAGAATTTCCTTTAAAGCCCGTGCAATCTCTGATTATTTTTCATGTTCAAGGGGGTAGATAAATTTAAAAAAAAATCAATGTTTTAATGTTAATATGAATTTATAAAGTGCTGCTTTCTCACTTTGTAGTTGTAGATTTGCTCAAGTGCTGTATTTCAGTACAGTTTTATTGTATCTTCCTTAGTATCCTTTTCTGCTACTTTGTATTCTGCTTCACATATCAGAGGCATATATTGTACTTTA
>JAPZEB010000024.1:18250290-18262069 GCA_029783705.1 Chaetodon striatus | reverse complement strand
CAATTGAGCTCGCCATACCTCCCCCACCCCCAGGAACGCTCTCTGTAAGTGTCTCTGTGCAAATATTTTGACTTTAATCCTCCCTCTGAATACAGAGTTTCTTCTTGGACACTTGTGCCAACATAGATCCTGCCATACTCCTAGCTATTACTCAATAGCTATGGCCCCTCAGTCCTTCCTAACCCCTTTCAGCTCTGGTGGGCTGACATAAAATGCATCACTTTGGTGCCACAGACACCACAACTCTGGTATACTATGAAACAGAGAGACTTTTCCCTTGCAGCAATAGGCTTAATCAGCATTGAGTAAACTTGTTTGGCAAGGGCTTAAAAGTAAGCTTTAAGTAAAATTTTAAAGACGTGACTGTAACATAGCCTTGTGTACACTGTGCTATTGTTACTTTTACTTTAGTACAACATCTGAGTACTTCTTCCACCACTGCACTGTAGTCTTTTATTGCTGTTGGACTGGAGTAAAACCATTCTGACATCCATTCATCACCTTAAAATAAGTTAGTTTCTGTCGATACAAACAGAACATTACAACGAAAAAGAGGTGAGCTCTGCATTCCCTGAGAATCCCCAGCAGCAGCAGCAGCAGTACTCACCACGAGTGATGAATTGCCTTGAAAAGTGAGAACTTTTTATTCTGTTACTTTTGTCTCTGGGTCTTGACTCCGTGATTGCTGACAGCATTACGGGAACTTCAGCTCTATTTTGCTGTTGTTGCTGCTGGCTCTTGCCCTGTGTGTTAGCTTGCTGTACTGTAATAATAATAATGTCTTTTTCCTGAAAAGGATGCAATGCAAGACGGTGTTTAGCCACTACAGACACTGGTGTTAGACATGAGTTATTGTCAATGATGTAATCTGACAGTGTATTCTGGCTCCTAAAGTGTATCTCTACATGACACCACATAGACTGTCAAGTTTTATTTTCAAATGTTTATTTCCATTTGTCAATTTGGATTTTTTTTCTCCATCACAACAAAATGACCTTTTCCCATAAATATACTGCCTCCAAATAACTTGCAACACTGTAAATGCTTCCTTTAAAAGATGTTAAACGTTATTACATCTAGAAAAGGTACAGTTTTGAGCCCAAATTGTGTCCTCATCAGGCACAGGGGTAGCTAACTGGCCCAGGAGTGTGTTACTGTGTGTCACATTCTGAATGTAACACAAGTTTATAAAGTGTAATGTAGCACAATGCACATATTTGTATATTTTACACACTAACAGACTCAGCACAGTGAAGATGTATATTTTATTCCTACTATACTTAAGTACTAGTGTTAACATTGTAGCATAATGCACATTTTTATTTCTATTTTATTGAATTTATTACTTTATATTTACATATGTCATTCCATACTCTTATTCTTACAATTCTCCATCTTCACATTGGAGTGAGAGATAAATAAAGTATTTCTGATTCTGACTGTAGGAATCAAGTTGGTTTCATGCACTGTTTGTACGTATACATATGACAAGTAATGTGCTGCTCGTAAGTTGAGTAATAAGTAATAATGAGCCAGTAATTTGTGTATAGCCCATGTAATTGTGAAGGCTGGGTTCAAACAACCAATGTGCTGACAGAAGGAAGAAGGAAATAGTCCATGTAAGGAGGCAGGTTGGGGTGGTGATGGGTCACAAAACAAAGGGCATTCCCCCAGGAGACTGGTTCAAAACCATGGGCGAACCAAGTGATCTTTGAGTCATTTTAAGGAATGTTGCCACCATGTTTCTCTTCCTAAATCTAACTTTTGTAACTTAATGTTGCACATGTCACATAGTTTGCGAAGCGCTAATTTATTAGATATGATACAAACCATACTATGTCCATTTTTGTGGCATTCATGTGAACCATTGTATTGAATAAATAGTCTCAGTCACTTACATGTGGCCACAGCCAAAGCCAACTAATTAATTTATCAAAAAGCAACCACCTGAAATTATAATGAAAAAAACAGGTCAGAAATACAAAAAATTATTACAAAGATAACCACGAAAACAGCAATGAAAGGACAAAACTAATTCACAAATATCAGTTCAGTGAAGAGCAGTCTGGACAGTATGAGCAATCAAGGTGGAGCTTACCACTTGATTATCTTTTGTTACTACTATAGCATGCATCACACACCCCATGGGAGGGACTGAGACTATTTATTCTATGACACACACCTGAGTCAGTGTGATACCTCTGTACCTGGAGAGCCTTTCTGGGCTTGAGATGTTATACTTATTGTTTTTCAAGGAAGCATTCTACATCATTGCAAGTCTTTGGAAAACAGAAATCACTAAACAATATTTAGACCAGGCACCTGTACAAGAAGAAATGCGCATGTGTTTCACACACTGACTCCCACAAATATTCCATCATAAAAAAAACAAAAAACACTTTTTGCAGACTTTATTTTTTGTCTATTTGAATATAGCGCCTGACAATTACAGATTGTTGTGATTACACTAAGCTACAGTACTCTCTGGCTGATACTCATCAAAACATTAACATATCTTTTTGTTGATAACAATGTCTTTATTGTTGAACTGAAATGAAATGCAGGAGTTGCTGCCCAGAACAACACACAGAGATGTATTGCTGTATCTATTATCTCAGTTTCACCAAGTTCACCTCATTCTTACTCAGCAAAGGCCCCGGGGAGCTGCTTCTGGGGTTGTACACATCCACATGATTATACCTGGAAGCCGCAAAGTCCACATACAGGTCATTAGTTTGCCACGGAACAACTCCACTGCAGCAGAGTTACTTCCAGTAAACACCATTACTCTAACTGCAAACCAGTCCTGGGAATAAGAGAGAGGCTGCTGAGTAATGTCAAGTCATTTATGGGTGTATCTGTATACACACGGCAAACACTGATATTCATGTGGCACTTTACAGTGTCTCATAACTTCATTTATTGGACATCTTTTGTAATTTTTTTTTGTTTTGTTAAACATACATTTCATGAGAAGTCAAGTAGAGGAGCAGTGTAGCATGCATCACATTTCCATTGCAGGCATAAAATCACAGTTAATGTTTTAAGAAAGACTATGTACAGCAAATAATAATAATAATAACAATAATAATAATAATGATAATAATAATAATATGATTTTTCAATTTATAAAATTGCAAATATGTGGATATTGGCATAGCCACATTATACAGCAAGTAATTTGTCCCTTGTCTGTATCACACATTCCAATCAGTGATAGGTTTTAAGATTAAGAGCTCACGTATCAGTTTTAACACTGCAATTGAACACTGACTCGATATCTATAAGATTTGCAGAAATTTTCTGTCATCAAAACATAAAGTACACACACAATAAATAGCAGTTTGCAACTTGTATGTGTGTGGTATACACAGATGGCTCCTTACATGACAAGTACAATGATTTAATTTTAACAATGTTACATTTTTCTTTTCTCCATGAAACAGGTCATTGTTACAGACATTTCTTGTTTTACATTCAGTGATCTGGAGAACGGGACTCCACAGACAATTCACATATAGAGCCAACATGCCTTTCGTTAAGACACTGTCAGTCTTTGTAGTCACTCAGCTCCATAACTTTAAAAAGCAGATCGCAGTTTCCCCCTGTGGTACGTTTTCCTTAACAGGATGAGGTATTTGCCAGAAGAGATGCTTTTATGTATCGCTCTTCCCTCAGTCTGATCAGACGAGTGATGCTGCAGTTTAGCAGTGCAGGATCTTAATGAATGCCTTTCTGAACTCAACATTAAATGTGGTGTATATGATGGGATTTACAGCGCTATTCACATAGCCCAGCCAAGTGAAGGCATTATAAACCTCAGCGGGAACCTTGCATTTTGTGCAGTGGGTGTTCAAGATATGCGTAATGAAAAACGGCAGCCAGCATATGATGAATACACCTGAGGAGATACAAGAAAAAAGCGTTAGAAAACAGAGTCAGGCAAGTGAAGAAGAAGCAGGCTCTCATATATGACACCCAAATACAGTTGAAAATGGAGTTGGACTCTAAAATACAGGTTTCAGAACGATTTCTTTCCGTTGCATCACTGCCAGTCTTGTTTTCAAGCTCTGTTTTAGGTCTTACCAAAAAAAAATGAAATGGAAATAAAAGCACAAGCAGAGGTAGCCAAGAACCTAAGACAGCTCAGGGCTTGTGCAAAAGCAAAATAGTTTTCTTAATGTTACATTACAGGATTAGTTTGTGGTACATTAGAAGAGAAACAGAATCCCCCACTGGTTTGATGCTGTAATCACTGCATGTTATTTTGCATGTGCAAAGTTCATAATAAATGCTTCATTTCACACAGCGTCAGTTCCACTTCAATGTGTATATTCACATAAAACGGCATTTCATTTAACTTTAATGTCACTGACTAAATGATTAATACCAAATGTGAACTCTGAAAACACATTTAACCAACGTACCAAGGACGATGGCTAACATCTGAGTGGCCTTCTTCTCCTTTTGCTGGGAGATCTTCCTCTTGCTCAGGGTTTTCACAGAGCTCTGAGTCTTGCCGTTAGGTAAGGCCTGTGTCTGGAAGGCTTTGGCCACAACAGGTGCTGGATCCTCCAGGGCCTCCTTGGTAGGATCTCCGTTCTTTTCTGCTTTCTGGCCGTCCTCAGGGGGTGTGGGAGGTGTGGAGGTGGGGCTAGCATCGGCCTTGTTGAGCATCAGTTGCTGATGGCTTGTGGCCGGAGTGTCTCCAAGAGCGTGCTGCGGCTGCTGCTTCTGTCTGTGGCTGCTGCCACTGTTGTTAAGCTCGTCCAGCTCCAGATCTTCCCCCTCATTGACTACATCTTTGATGAATATCTGAACAAGGTCAGGATGAGCACAAAAATACAGATTCAGATGACAAATTATCATGCTTCCAGCCTTTAATTTAGGTTTGCTGTGCTCACAGAAGCAGAAAGGTGCCTTTTCAAGCAATAATTTCTCTTAAAAATGGAGGAAAACTTTAAGGGGACACCTTGCTAAATCAAAACAAATATGCTGCCCGCAATTAGTTAAAAAAAGAAGCTGAAACAAAAGAAAAACAAAGAACACGTACCACTTTCTTCTTGTTGACAGGAAAACTCCCATTAGTTTTAACAATCATGGTGCACAACCTCACATCCTCTGGATGAGTGCACTTATCCTGAAATGAAAACAGCTGTGTCAGGCCAGGAGAGGGTACGATGTCAAAGCACAACTGACAAAAAGGCTGCCTAAGCACAGGTCCCACAGCCTAACGGGTCAAATGAGGAAACATGGAGCTCAGGTACAGAAAGGCTGTTTAGCAAGAATCTGATCTGCAGCTTCAACTGCAGCTGCAAGTCCACTGACCTGACAGTGTAATAAATCGTCTGAGGTTATTTCACCAAGATGATGCAATCTCATCCAACAACCGACAGTTTGAGTGAAACTTTATTCAAATTTTGTTCTTTTATAAAGATTATGCACATAATCTGTCAATACGCTGCCACATAACGGCTTCACAGATCATTAAATTATATGGTAATGTGCAGTGAAAAAACTCCAATGTCTGCTGTACGTGTTCTCCCTGACCCCACTCTGCAGTACCACACACACACACCTGCTCAAACATGCAGAAACCACATGGTGAAGCGATGCATGAACATGAGCAATGTAGTTCACTGGATCAAGAGCATTACTTGGCTTCCTGTCCAGAGCACATTGAGTTGCACTAGGTCAGTAAAATCAATAACCAGTAAAGCAAAAGGTCATTTGAGGGCCAACATAATTAAAGTTGCGTGACGGCTTTCAAGACTGAACACATGCCAGTAAATGTAACATTAACATTAAAATTAGTCTCTTGAATGGAGCCACTTATAGAGTATTTCATTTTCATACAGGTGGGAGAGAAAATACTTTATATGCCTTAGGTGTAACTGAGAACTGCCCTTTCAATGTCTTCCCTTGTCCACTGATTTTCCTAAGAAAATCAATTCTCTTCTTGTCTGGGTTTTCCGCTTTAAGGTACGTGGTTATGTAATACAATGCGTATAAAAAAAAACAAAACAATTGAGTATAATTACGTTAAGAAAATTATTGATTGCAGTTTCATAAAGAAACAATTGAAGTCAAAGGGCACTAGTGGAAAAAGCCATCATACAAAAATGTTCATAAAGTACAGCAAGTACAGGCAAATAAATATCTCTGGTGTAAACTTATCTTAACTTCTTCCTGAAGCCGTATAAGCATTAGTAAACAGCAGCCACGCTGCATGCTCACCCTCAGCGAAGTGGCCACATCGGGGTCAGCAGGCTGACAGACACGCTGCTTCGGTTTGGTGTTTACACGTTTTCGGCGTTTCCTCAGGACCACATAAATTTGCACATAAACCAGCAGAGTGATGATGAAGGGAACATAGAAGGACACAATGGAAGAGTATACCACGAAGGCCGGGTTGGCAATCACACAGAGAGACTCATCACGAGTAGCTGTGGAGACAAGAACAGGGTGAAGAAAGGTCTCAGACTGCACACTTTGTTCCGACTAAAACTATTTTTTTCTTAAGTAGTTTTGCTGTGTTATTGTCCCTGTGAATCTTGGAAAGCTTTCAAGAATAAAATGGGTGTTGCTCTTTGGCTTGAACTTGCATCTAAGGGCCAAGGGCTGCTCTCTGATTTCTATTCATCCAAAAATGTAGCCATTCCTACATATAGTCCCCTGGCCTTGTGGTCATTCACACTATTTTCTTTCCTCTCCCTCCTCTTATTCACTTAGACCACAGCAATCTTTTACAATCAACCTCACAAATAGACAGCCTTATAGATGACCCATGAGGCTGCCACAGGACTTCTATCTGGTGCCAAATGTACAGATCATATCACCCCCATTTTAAACTGCCTGCCCTGGTTGCTTTTTAATATCAGACTTTACTGATTTACTTTTAAAGCCAGCCAAATTTGCCCTGAGCTACATCACTGCCTTTCTAACTCCCTTCACAGCATAACACACTCTCACACTGAGGTGACAGTGTTTGGACAGAGCCGTCCACTTCTGGACTCAAAAGGGACTCAGTAAACTTCATACCCTAAGGCAGCTCCAGATTAGGCAACGATTGTTGCCACACAGGCTTAGATAACAACTGAGTTGTCATGGATACTGTAGATGTCACAGTAATTGTGTAGTTCATGTTAACAACTTGCTATCTTCACACTTCAGGGTGGCTGTGGCTCAGGAGGCAGAGCTGGTCGTCCATTGACGGGACAGGCCGATATTTAATATAAAATTCAGTCTACTTGTCAGGAGGAGTGCTTCTCAGCTGTATATCTTCTGTAGCTCTGGAAGGAATTTTCTTGAGTCTGAAAAAATAACCTTGTTCAAAATGTTAACAGAAAACCTGCAATTCGAACTGGAGGTGTGGGGTTTGAAAAAAACCCATGTATTAAGGGAAATTTTGTATCTTCTGAGCTTTACCCACACTAGAGACTAAAAGGCAGGATATCTCAGCCTTGTAACCATTATTGCTTAAATCTGTCCCTTTTTTTTAAAGAAAATTACATACTAAACATCCCTTCAATTCCCTGTCCACATGTTGAAGTGTCCCGAAACACATCACTGCACCCCACTTCAGGCACGCACACAGGGGCGGAGGTTGAAGTTCAACCATTTTCAGGTCCTCAACCTGATAATTTTAAGCATTTAACACTTGATTTCATGCATTCTGGTGAATTTTATGCTCTAATTTTGCCTTTTCTGCAATATATTGTGTAAATGTCTTTAATTTTGTCTCTGTTGCTTTCACGTGTTTATTGGGGAAGACTACTGCAAATGTTTTAAATATTGAGAGAGATGTATCCCTGTCACAGCTCAAGTTTCTTAGGTGGTGTTTTCATTCATTCATTCATTCATGTTATTTCCTGTTTTACTTTGAAACTCACATCTCGTTTCAGATCACTTCACTTCCTGCCCCTGTGTGTTTTCCCTCCCTTTTGATGGGTACACCTGTGTCTAATTGTCTGTCCCGCCCTGATTACCCTCACCTGTGCCTTGTTATCCTTCCCCTCACTACAGTATTTAGTCTGTGTCTTGTTTTCTCTCTGTGCCAGTTTGTCTTAGCTTCTCGTGTGTCTAACTTTCCAGCCTTTTGTTTCCCTGAGATTCTTTGTTGGTATTTTGGACTTTGCCTGTTTTTTTTGACTCTGCCTCTGCCTTGTCCCTCTTGGATTTGTTTGCCTCAGCTGATCATCCTGTGTGTCACGGACTACGCTTTGACCAATAAAGACTATTTACTTATCTGAACTGCTTCTTGAGTCATGCGTTTGAGTCCATTCTCCTGGTTCACCAGTTTTAGCAATCCCCTAAGTCCCCCCCCCCAAAAATCTACATCTTTGCACACACCTAGTTCCACAAGGTTTCACTCCACTGCTGAAAAATTAAAGGAATATTTTAAATATGAGTTGCTATAGCTTAAAAACAAATCTTGATTGTTTCCTTTTCAGCGGGCCCTGCTGGTGGTCTGTGCTTTCATGTTTCCTGCAGCTCCACACCAGCAAGATCTGCAGCCCGTGCTCACTTGAAAGCGGTCATGGGGCTCACAAATCCAAACGTCTGAGTACCGGCAGAATCAACGTTATATCAAGGCACTCAAAAGGATGAGTGGAGCTTCAAAGAGATAGGAATTGAGCCACAGGAGCTGGTCAGCAACAAGTCTGAAAAGCCTTTAATCGGGATGCGCTCTAAGTGTAATCCTCGGTTAAAGCCTCTGTTCTGTGAAATAAGCAACCTAAAGGGCTGTGGTTCTCTAAATAGATGTCAGTGAAGTAATTGTTTATTGGTATGGGTTGCTTATATGTAACACAATGCTGTGTAATATGCAGTGCATTAGGAGGGCATGGACATTGACATTCTGCTTAATGTATTCATGGAAAAAAGTACATGTTTTTACAATGTGCGTATATGCTGTGCTGTGCTGTGGATGTACACATAATATTAAAGCATGGCACCACTAGTGCTCCACTAATGTATGTATGTAGTCACACACCATGAAACAACATTTACCATGTGAGTCATACTCGTCCTTACCTGTGTTATTTAGGCCAAACAATAGGGGGCATGATATGGCGAAGGACAGTACCCACACCACCGAGATCATTACTGTGACCCGTCTCCTGGAACTGTAGCGAGTATTGTACAACATTGGCATTGCAACTGCTGTGTAACTGTAAGGGGTGAAGAAAAAAATAGCCACTTTATTCTGAATGTATGAAAAATGCATGACACCTTTCTGCAAGACAACAGGGAAAGTATGAAAAACAACACACTTTTACAGTCTGAATTCATGCATGTTCTATTTAATGCTCCACAGTGAATTTTTAACCTTTCTGTTTCTGGTTTTCTTTTTTTGTCATGGATTGTAGCACAAAAGATGATAGAGAACATGAAGCATACAAGTGAAACCAAGAGATCTTGCCTGTCATCTTTGATCAGATCCCGTTTGATGTTGGACTGGTGCTTTGGAAACAGACATGTGCTGTGAGCTACAGTTTACATGAGGAGGAGGAACTGTAAGGAAAGATCTTGTCATTTAACCTTGCTACGTTGGTTGACCTTATTAGTGAGCTTGCTGTAATCACCAGGAAATGCACAGCTTTTTACTGTCTCTCATGGCATTGATTTTTTTTGTGCAGTTTGGTTTAAAAGACTTTGGACATAAAACCAAGTGAGCTTTTAAGATGCTGTGTTGTTGGGTATCATCATAGAAACACGAAAAGGAAGTCAGAATAAATCTGAGGTAATTGTATTATACCATGTATGTTATCGTGGACTGTGCAACACACTACACCAAGGTCCTGGGTAACAGGAGCCTTGGATATGGAAAAACCTTTAGCCCAAGAGTGATAAAGGACAGTGCTGGTGCAAGGCCAGAGGAAATGGGTATTTCCAGAACTTGACTGGCAGATACATTTTTTTTCGTCCACCTGCACTTGTATCACAATGTTGGGGCTGGATATATACATAGCAGCACAGGCATAGCACAGCTTAGGTTTAGAAAATATAAGATATAGGAAAAATATCCAGTTTGAAATAAAACTGAGCCGCACTTCCTCTAGCAAAGAGGACAACGTAACATAAACTGAGTTTACTTGGTAGGGATGCACACAACAACCCAGATGGTTAAGCTTTGTCTCGTTCAATCTTATACACATCCTCTATTAAACAACCTTGTCACCTGTTTAATGCTATTCTGCTGATCTACAGTTTGTGGCAGTAACTTGCAAAGACATGCAGCAGTGTGCCAGCAAAGGTAGTGAGGAAAAAGTCTCCAAGATAGTAAACACGGATGTGAAGAATAAAATCTGAATCAGCTTTAATGGTGATAGAATCTGATTTCATTTTAAGTTGCTCTAATACCACATTCCCACCAAATTTTGGTCTGGCTCTAGTTCTTGAACCATTTCTGTTCAGGACTCTCAGAACCTGGGGAGGCTGAGGCTCTGAGCTAGAGTGGGTCAGCCACTGATTGGAAGATTGGAAGATCGATTCCTGGCTCCTCCAGCCCATGCATCTTTGGGCAAGATACTGAAACCCAAATTGCTCTCGATGGCTGTTCCATCGGTGTGTGACTGCGAGTGAATGGTTACTGAGTAGCAGGTGGCACCCTGTTTAGCTTCGTCCACCAGTGTGTTAATGTGTGTGTGAATGTGAAAGTTAAAGCGCTTTGAGTGGATTGTAATCAAGGATGCATCATCAAGGGAGGGCACAACCGACGTACACATTAGTAGCATGTCGTATTGAGTTCCAGTGAGCTGTTACTAGTCAGAGATATTTGTTTTTACCCCAAAAAACAAACATGGACTCAACTGTTAAGAATACGTAGGTGTAGAAGACTGTTAGGTGCAAAACTCTCTTTCCAATAAGTGGAATAATTTTTGTGTGTTCCAGCTGCAAACCAATTTTTCTGGCTGTAAACCTATTTATTTTTTGGTTGATATGCTCTGAATGGTTCAAAAT
Organism: Chaetodon striatus; assembly: GCA_029783705.1. NCBI lineage: Eukaryota > Metazoa > Chordata > Actinopteri > Chaetodontiformes > Chaetodontidae > Chaetodon > Chaetodon striatus. Next base: position 18,251,104 of record JAPZEB010000024.1, on the reverse strand, counting down.
AGCTGCGCAAACCAGAACAGAACTCCTTCCATGCTGGTGGAATATATAGGGGTATCAGTGCTTACACACCGCTCCAAGAACAATTACAGGAATACAGGAAGATGGCATTGTCAATTTTGTGAATGATTTATGAGGAAGGAAATGCATCCAACACATTTGTTAGGGCTTCAAGTGCACACACTATGTACAATTCTTACAGGAAAATGTCACAGGACATATCTACTGTACATGCATAACAAGATATGTTAATGTGATAAGAAAGAATCTGTGCTGCTTTAGATTAGTGGTTGATTGCTACCAGTAGTGTAAAAATGTGTATAAAAGCTTTTCCTCTAAGATGAGTCACTGTAGCCAAAAATAGCATTGGGAATGATGTACGCATTACAGCTGTAGTTCTTAATTAAAGGAATGTGCAATTTTGCATGCCACATCGAGTGTTGGAACCTTAAAGGAAAATTCTTTAATCCAGATTCATCCAAGATTTGCCAATCAGTCACATAAATATACCCGTAATTTATATGATCACTAAAATAACATACTTGGTGTTTTATCTAATCTTGTGACATGCTACTAAGCTCTAGCAAAATCCAGATGTCTGTGCATTTTCGCACACCAAATGTGAAGGATATCCTGCAGAGATTTACAGGTTATACGGCTCAAATCACTGGGGATGTAGGAAAAACTCATATAACATCTTAAAGGACAACTCCAAACTCATTTTCCAGGATTATCATAATCATATTTTATGTCGCAGTAATGGGATTATCATGAAGAGCTGAGATTTTATGTAAACAGTTTAAGCAGATTTAGTACT
>JAPZEB010000024.1:18201721-18223598 GCA_029783705.1 Chaetodon striatus | reverse complement strand
AAAATCACTGATGCCGGCAAAGTCAATGGCTATCTTGTGAATTCCCTTTCTCGTAAAAAATAACTCCCTTTTGTTGCTGTGTGTGTGAAGAGGCAACTCATCATAGTTGTGAAGCTGCTTTCTACAGGCTGGCTGTGTAGGTGGTAGCCGCTATGACTTTTACTGTGCTGAAAATAAACCTGCTCATTCAGAGTAGCAATTACAGTGTCATTATCTTGGCGTTGCAATTATGCCCCTTTTCTCTCTGCGTTCACCATCACAAAATATTTTCTTGTGGCATCCGCCTTATGCAAAGGTGCATTCAGTTTGATTTGGCATCTTCCTAAGATGGAGCAATAAATAGTTAACATATAAAATGGAAAGATGGTGAATAATTCATAAGAAATATACTTTAGACTGCTTTTTCCTTTCTATATGAAACATAAAAAGGCACTCTTGCAGACACAGTCCATTGTGGTGTTAGTGGTACACCAATATCTTAAAAGTTAGTCTTAGTTGCACGTTGCAGTTCGAAATTAAGTGTAAGAATGATTTTCAATCAAATCTATCTTTTTAGGCAGCATGCTTGTGATTCATTTCTCCATTGCTCTTTCATGCCTAAACGACCGAATAGGTCGATTTCCACTGACTTCCAAAATGACTTTATGACCAGCCTCAAAACAACATATATTACTATCTGTGGCAATTTCAAACATAACCTTTATGTTATGAAACACTCGCAGTTCCTCTCCAGAACTACCTGTTTAGGTTTATGCTGCGTTCAGATGGAAACGGGCAGATGGTTGATGGCAAACAGGATATTATTTTAACTGACGAAAAACATTAAGGTAAAATTAGGTGAGGCCAGGACAGAATACCAGCGACAGTAACAGTGGATGGCACTGCCATCAAATGTTAAAATATTTCAACTTTTTGCCATTCTCTAGGGTTGAATTTACAACTCACTGGTACGTAGCTCCCTAACACAAGAAAAAAACATGGATGACCTAGACAATTACTGGACATTACTAGAATGTTCATTTCATTCATTCATTTTTCGTAACCTGTTTGGGGTCCTAGCTGACAGTGGGCGAGAGGCAGGGTACACCCTGGACAAGTCGCCAGACTATCACAGGGCTGACACATAGAGACAAACAACCATTCATACTCATATGAATCACATTCACACCTATCAATAATTTAGTCACTAATTAACCTAGCCTGCATGTCTTTGGACTGTGGGAGGAAGCTGGAGTACCCAGAGAAAACCCACACAGAGAGGCTCCCCCATCCTGGGGTTTAAACCCCCCACCCTGGATTCAAACCGGGAACTCTTTTGCTGTGAGGCGACAATGCCAACCACTGCACCTGTGTGTTGCTATTTAATTACATAAAATAATCGACACAAAATAATTTTATTTAATATGTACTATTCCATTCTTAAATGATAAACAATACAACATCACCATTGCAACATATTGTCATTTGTGTTTCATTTTGCTGTCCTGCCATTGTGTTGGATTGTTTGTTTTTCCCCTGCCGTTCAGAAGCTGTTTTCCAGCTATCTTCAGCTGGATTCAATGTGAAAGCAGCATTAGGCAACAAAAATATGTGGTTAGATTTAGAAAAAAACATCATGGTTTGGCATTAAATGGGCACTTTTATCAATAATGGAACATATGTCATGTAACATATGTCACATATGACCAAACTGCGACCAAAATACGTCACTAGTGTAGCATGCTACACATACTAGCATACTACGCTATGTAAATGTTGACTTAGAGACATGAACAATGGTCTCCTGAGTGAAAGTCCTGTGTTTGTTTGACCCATGCACGACACCACCCGCCCACCCTACAGGTGCTTCTTTGATATTTATAGAATATGATGCCAACTTTGGCTCTTATTATGTGTCATGTCACTTCCTCCTCTGCTCTGTTAGTAATTATTCTGGCCATAAGAGGGTACTGTATTAAAATAAACATAAGTACGGGTCGTTATAAGCTGCTCACACAGTTGATCTATGTGGTCGTTATTTTTAGTGAGACCGGGATGCATTTCTCTATAGAACAAAAGATCAGAAAAAAGAAGAAGACACAGCAGTTTGTTATGTCAGGAAGCTGAACTTCCTGACTTGACTTACAAAAACGCACAACAGGGAGCACTCAGTCATTTATTTGATTGACATACGCAATAACCTGTATCACTGCAAATGGCATTCAGAGTACAAATTTCAGCACTGACGAGGGACTTTTTACTGTGGAGATGCTGTCAGAGGTGGAAAAAAATTAAATATTGGAGACCATCCAGGAGGCCTCAAGACGAGTCACGTTGACAGAAAGGAGGGAGGACATAAAGGGCTAAATAAAAGGCACTGATGCGTCCTCCACAAAGACAAAAGCCCTCGGGGCACAAATTCCATGCATCGATGTTATTGATACAGTAAGACATAAAGGTTATAGCAGTGGTGATTCCAGCCATTACCTACTCAAATCAAGCCATAAGGGTAAGAATGGGAGAGCATCCGCCCACTGGAAGGAGAGGAGGGGGAGGTTGGTAACAAGCCTCCATCGACCTCATTAGGTTGCAGGGAAGCTCCGACCTAACAACCGGTCTTGTCTCTTGTGAGGCTGCATACTTCATACACACACACACGCACCTGGCTGCTTTTCCATTACAAGCCAAGAAACACACAGACCCACTTGGAGGAATGGATGCAGGTGTATGCACACACAAACATCCACACACAACAACCAGATACACATTGCCTGCTCAACAGAGGCTTGTAAGCCCCAGGTAAATCAAGTGCTATCGTAGGCTCCACTGTACCCGTCTGCAACAACTGCTGTTCATAAAAAATGGTGACGTAGGTAAAACTGGGTTTTCTCTGTCTGATCCATGTCTGAGCTTGCTGCACAGTCATATCAGGGGGTTTACAATCCTGTGTATTCCCACACTGACCTGGATGGTGCCATTGGCTGTGGTGTGACCAGAGATGCAATGAAGCAGGCAGATTATTTGCACTCATGATTAACAGATCATTACCAAAAGTATGGAAACTGTGATACCTGTGTTTTACTATAATTAAATTCTCCCTTTTTTGTGTTTGTCACAGAGAAACAGTCTGTTTTAACTTATTTGCTGCTAAATTGTGATCACACCACAGTATTATTATCACAAACTGTCAAAGACGACACAGTCGTTAGGTGAAATTGTTGCGCAATTTGGTTGCTTTTCTTGTCCTTTAATAAAGCTGTTGCCAGCTGAAGCAAAGCCGCCTGCTTTAATTAATTGTGGCCACACAAGGCTACAGTCAAAGGGAGAGAAAGGGGCATATGACCCCAACAAATTTCAGTGATGAGTGAGCTATTATTAGTGGCAGCCTGCAATAAAGCCTAAATTGTTCTGGTAATTCACTTTAAATTGTTTAAAAATCTCCTCCCTTGCATGAAAGTACAAAAGTTCTCATCAGTATCTGCATCGGTGTCACCACTTTACATGTGCAAAGGAGGGGGCCTGTTAGCAGGCTACATGCTAAAAAGACTTGATGAGATATACAGTATCAGTCCCTTTCTATGTGAAAATGCAATTTGGAGGAGAATGCTTGTATGTGTCAGATTTCCTGCCTACAGTGTCACCCAACTTGGTAAAATCAGATTTTGAGCAGCTGCTTCCACCAGCTCTGCACCCAGAAATCCAACCGACCACAGTTGATGCAACAAGTGAGTCTGCAAAAAGGTCATATGGCCAGATGGATTAGTAGTGACAACAGAAACTGCAATGTTGTTTCCTGGTTGTCACTTTTATCAGTGATTTGAGAGAGATGAGTTTTTTTCCCGTTGCCTTTAGGCTGTTCTGTTGTCACTGAAAAGTGTGCAAGAGAGGAAAACCTATCAAAAGTACCAAAAAGACAGAATTCAATTGCTGAATTTTTAGGGGTTGATACAATATAAAGGAAATCAATCACTGGAAAAATAGCTGGATAGTTTTCAAAAGTGGTCATTTTGCAGGGTCTATTATGTGGGAGCTTTCTCTAAAATGCTCAAGGTGTTAAATTGATTAATGTGACTGGCCCTACTGTGGCTCACAGGTAGAGCGGGTCGCCCATCGGAAGATCAGCAATTCGATCCCCAGCTCCGCCAGTCCACATGTCGAAGTATCCTTGGGCAAGACACTGAACCCCAAATTGCTCCTGATGGCTGTTCCCTCAGCGTGTGAGAGTGTGTGAATGGTTACTGAGTAGCAGGTGGCACCATGTATGTTAGCCTCGGCCACCAGTGTGTGAATGTGACATGTAGTGTAAAAGCACTTTGAGTGGTCAGAAAACTAGAAAGACGTTATACAAGAGCAGTCCATTTACCATTTAAAACTATAATTAGAGGGTTCCTAATACTGCCAGTATACCTCTTCAGAAAACAAGATTTTCTTTACTTGTATAAAAATATCCCCTTATCATTATCAAACAATTTCCTGCTGCAGTCATAGAGCAAAGTGAGCATCACTTTAGAGTCATGTTTCTGTCCACCTTAAATAGACAGTTCACCCCAAAATCAATAACACATATTTTTTCCTCTTACCTGTAGTGGTATTTATCAATCTATAGATTGTTTTGGTTTGAGTTGCCAAGTGTTGGAGATATGGACTGCAGAGACTAGATGGCACTCGGCTTGTGGTGCTCAACATGCCAAGAATATATACTTGAAAAACTCAACAGTAATGTCTCTTTGCAGAAATCATGACCCGATTACTCGAGATAATCTACCAATCTTCTTGCAAGCAGTTTCATATGGGAACTATTTTCTGTCTACCGAACTACACCCACCAACTGAATCACCGTGCAGAAGGAGGCATGTATCTACTGCTAGCTTACCCACTGAGCTAGCTAACACTACAGCTCAGCCGAGGAGGACACCTTTAATACTGACATCTTGAGCTGTTACAAGCACAAGCCTCTCATCCAGGGGTAGATGCAAGCCTGTGCGGTGATAGGCTTGGCAGGTGTAGTTTGGTAGAAAGAAAATAGTTCCTATACAAAATTACTAACAGTGTGATGCTTAATGACCTCCTTTACGACCCACTACTTTCCCTATTTTCTCTGCTGTTTCATTTCATCCTCAACAGGTAGCGTTCACGTATGTTATATAGGGACATGGCCAGCAACCTCAGTCCATACCAGAAAGCCAATACAATGAGCTTAAAGTGGCTGCAAGCATAGTGGAACCACAGGGTTGGTTATTAACTCTGCAGGAAAGGGACCATTTACATGACCATAATTCATTTCAAATGTAAAAATAGGTATTAATTAATGGGGCTTTAAATTTCTTTCTTTGGAATTTCAAACTCGAGTGCTTTCTTCCGACCTCTAGAGGGTTTATTTGCACACTTGGTAAAATCACCAATAATTTTGTGCACACTATTGCACTGTACTTCATGGCATGCTAACATTGTGAGCACAGCATTACAATAAAAGTCAAAATATTATAAAAACAGCCATGACTAATCACCCTGTTAAGTATCACTCACTAGTTTCTTGTGTTCAAAACCCCACTGTGATTATTTCAAGGCTGTGGTTTCTGTAGGCTTTGCTATTTTCAGATATTAGCAGTTGAGCATTTGATTGGACAATCATTTATCAAACCTGAGACCAAAAGGTCATACAGACAAGAGGATCTATGCTTTGCTCACCAAACAGAAGTCTCCCAGACCCTTGAGGAAAATGTCAAGGAAGCTACCACTGAAAGGCTGTTTAGAACAACCCCACCTTTCAGTTGGCACTTGACACAAGAGGTTAGAAAAAAACAAATTGCTCAAGGTGACGCATGAGTCGTGTCATGGCCAGCTTCAATCTGACACATCACCCAACTTCATTACACTTTTACCTTTTAATGTATGGCCTTTTAAAGGCTGAGATTCAGAGCTACAGGGAGAGCTTGAAAGAGAGCGGGGTACAAAATTTTTCTTTCCACACCTTGAGGGTACGTGTGTGTCAGGCACCATCTGCTGGAGTTGGAATGATCTGGAACTAGTGCTACTAATTTAAAGTCTGCGGGGAGACACTCTTGAACGGACCCAACATTCTTGTTTCAGCATACCAAACACATTACACATCAAGATAATTGGGAAGAAATTTCATTTCTCCGGGGAAATCCTGTTCTTTCTTTCTACTTTTGCTATTAATCCTTATTGCTCCCCCTCTCTATTCTAATAGTCACCCTGTCAATCTCTGCACATTGTCTGTCATCCCATTGGTCCAGATTGTTCGCCGGAACATTCAAAAGATCTCCCCGTGGGCCTGAAGTAGTTTTTAAACCATTTAGCTCTGATACTTTATCAAGCTCTACAGGAGTCACAACCAATTACGACATCCCCTGTCCAATTACATTCATCATGTGTCCGTATGCAATGCACGTGCAGTCATGCACACATATGTGGCCGTAGGAGAGGGTGCCTGATACCCTCTGATAATGCAGCGTAACTGTAGTTGAAGCACCTTCACACCTCTCAGGGGATATATTGTATGTGTGTGACTGGCTCCGCAGCGGATCACTGAGATAGAGAGTCATGGAAAGGTTCGCTGCTCTTCCTACACACTGAGTTTTGACTGCCTGTTGCTCATGCCTCAAAAGACCAATGGGCTGCTTTTTTTCTTTTTTAATTAAAAATGTGTGATGGTGCGGCATCAAGCAGAGCGTTAGGTGTGTACAAGTTATTTCAGTCTGCTTTTTAACAACGAAGTCTTTTTAGTGACTTTGTGTATTCCCATGTGAAGATGGATTTGTGAGGTTGTTAGTGATTCTCAAATGTAACTGCACTGTAAAGGCAAAGAATTCAGCGATGTGTGTGTATACAAATGTAGGCACTCAAAAATAAAAAAATAAGTGTGACAGCAAATATCATTAGTGTTAAAAATGAAGATTTGGTGACACAATGAACACAGCCTACTCACTGCAACAAAATACTACCCCCACATGCTCATTTAGGGTTATTACTCCAACGTAATGCACCACCCTGTTTATATACACCATTTAGATCTATATATATATCATGGACACACCATTAATGGACAGACCGACCAACCTGCCAACATAACTTTCTCAGCACACAACTGTAACATGGAGCATAACCATTTCCTGATGGATCTCCTATTGGCTTTAGGACCCTAATTGGCTCCTCTATCCTTTCAGTGATGGTGCTTGTCCCTAGAGTGTTGATGTATTTGACATGCTAGGGAATGGGTTTCAGGATAGGGAGAATGTAGGCCAGTCGGATACATTCACAGAGATCCAATACAATTAAATGATTTACTTGTCAAAACACAATGGGGCTGCTGAACCACGTGACCACCGTACAGATACTGTAAGACACACAGGAGGAGCTGCAAATGCTCCAAAGCCACATGTGCCTTATGGAATATTACTGAAGTATACAACGACTCCACTGCTTGAGAATCTATGTTATGTGTATATTTTGCCCAAAGATATATTGATAAACTCCAGACTGTGCAGCACTTAGCCAGGATGTTAATCATAACCAAGAGACATGATCACATCACTCCTGTTTTAGCCTCTTAAAAAACTCACAGTGAGTTTTAGAATGGATTTTAAGATTTTCCCTGCTACTGTATATCTCTGACCTCTTAGAAATATATACGCCAGTATGTATTTTGAGATTATTTTCTGTTCCAGAGGCTCGACTGAAAACTAAAGGGGACAGAGCGTTTGCAGTCATGGCCCCGAGGCTTTGGAACAATCTGCCTGAGGAAATAAGGTCGACTGAGTCAGTGATCTCCATTAAGTCCCTCCTTCAAACATACTTTTATCAGAGCGCCTTTCCTGACTTTACTGGAGTATTAATTTCCTTTGAACTGTCTTTTGTAGTCTTTAAAAAATTGTTTTCTTTTACCCTTCTTGCCCTTTCCTACACCGTATTGGGTTTTCGGCCCAGTTGCCAGATAAAAATGTTAACATTATACGAATCTGCAGACCATGAATAGACCAACAAGCAACAAAATTAGTTGTGTTTTAGCCTGCATTGCTGGGTTCCCAGTGGCTTTAATGCTCTAAACATAGGAGTTTTGTAGTGTTGCGTCAGCGACAATAGTGCCAAGAAAAGCTGTTGTTTTTTTTTTTTTTTACTGAGACATCGCTGCTTTTCCTGCCAGGATCTTACCCCCAAACTGGGTGTTTCAAGATAAAACATTGTTTCCTAACCATGACCAAGTAGTTTTTGTGCCTCAAAAACTATGTTAGCCACAATGTTGTTGAAACGTAAAAGATTTATTGTATCATTCAATTCTACATAACAGCATGCAGATGTAATGTATCCATGGTTTGCAGAAGCATTGGATACAAACATTTTTTTCTGAAATGTGGGTTTTGGGGTTCAAACAGCAATTTGTTTTTGTAAATCTGTTTTCTTGATGATTTCATGACTTGTCTCTTTCATTTTGTTGCCACATGAGGTACTGTATAATGAGGATTTTGAAAAGCACTCCATGAATACAGATGATGGTGATGATCATGATAATCATGATGATGATTATGATGGTGATTATTATTATCATTTGTAAACTGTGTATGTGTAAACTGTCTGTAATGTGGAGGCCTGAGCTTCCGGTATGGGCTTCACATTCTGCTGAAAAGGTAAACTATTTATATTTCACCTTAGTTCACTTATGTTTCAGACAGAACCACACGCAAAGGTCACTGAATCTCTTGTGTCTATTTCTTTGCCTTTTTGTTTGTTTGTTTATTCATATCCATTGCTTCTTCACATTCTGGGTCTCCTGGTCTGCTGTAAGAGCCGTGTTATCCATGCATCATGATCAGAAGGTGTTTTTGGACCTTGACATTTATATGGTTTAACATTTCTCAAAGCATCACAAACACTGAAGCGTTCAAGACAACAATCTACAATCAATAACTTGCATTAAGGCATATAGGGCTATTATCAAATATATACCTTACTTCAGGAGTTTGCTCCACTGCTGCCTTCACAGAGAACAAAACTAAGGATAAAAAACAGTTGTGACATCACTAATAGCTTCTATATTGTGTAACTTTTTGTAGCATCTTATAAAACTGGACACAATGCTTCAGTTTTAATTGATTTGGTATTTTATTCTGATGGTTTCTCCCCAGTCTAGCACATTTGAGATTTCTCTGGAGAACAGCTTTATCCTGGAGAGTGTCTGTTTAATAAATGAGGTTGTAATTTCACAGACTGAATCAAATTTGGTGCCAGAACCCTGTAAACAAATATCGTTGTTTGGGTTTGTAATTGAATTTATTAAGCTCAGGCTGTGGCACCGTGTTGTTGTGTTTTTTTAATACATGTCATCTCTCTTGGGAGCAGTGTGCTGACTTTAAATGTCACTATTGACTGACCTGCTGCATCAAATGATTTGGCTTTACACCCCTGAACTACTGTGCTGATAATATGCCTTATCCATGTAAAGGCTTTGTAACTCTCTGATGTAAATATTCTTATGTAAACCAGTCTCACAATATAAAGCAATAACAGAATCCTCATTGTTAGTGTTATCTTCTCCATAAATTCACGCTGAGACAAATATCTGGCTTTAAATGGACAGTTGTCTGAAGAATCAAGGAGATGTTATTCAATGAAGCTGTCTGCGTCAAACAGCTGGACTTGACAAGCGCTGCATCAGGCAGCTCCGGCGATGCTGTTTTCCTTGCAGCGAGGTGTGACAGATCAGAGACAGGAAGATGTAGAATCCATATGGATGAACAATGTGAGTGTCTCGAGACTGTCACTGGATAGACAGCAAATGTACACAACATCCTGTCTCGGCAGATATTTTGGTCCTCAGCTAAAGATGCTCTCACTTGGGATTAGATGTTCGCTTTCATCGATTAAGAGAGCATTGAGATCGTTAATTCAGAACAAGTGGAGTTGACATAACCAACTTTCATGTCAAATAAAACCTGGCAGTGTCCCTTTTTAGCGACCACACCGATTTGGCAACTGGGTGTTATGACCGGGGTTGAGCTATCCAGAGATCCATACCTGCTGACCTACAGCACAGCTGCTGTTCATATGTCAAAGCAGCTTTTAGATCTTTTTAGTTATCGGTTATCATGGAGGTTTTGGTGATATTTTTGCAGTAGCCAATCACATTTTTTTTCTTCTTTTTCTTTTTTTGTTTTCAGTTATTACTAACTCATTAAAAAGTGATTATAGCAGGATACAAATGTAAGCATAATCATGACCTCTGCCATATGTAATTTGGAAAATGGCAACCTAAGCATAATGTTACATAACAATCCTAAAGGGAAAAAAAACACTAAGATCTACTGTAAATTTGCAGTTGGAGGGATATATGCATATATTCATATATCATAAACAGTGCAGAGATATAAGGCTATAAATACAGGCGATTTAAATAGATAAATCTTAGAAATGCCACTATAAACTCAGTGACAGCATCACAGACACGCTGTTAGCCCACACAGGTTAATCAGGAGAGCTGCATATAAACTACATCGTTCTTTCACCTCATTTATACCGCCTGCTGTTGTTAACTTGTTAAAGCTGCTCAGCGAGGGTTGATAGGATACAGGACGGGATGTGCAGCCAGAACAGCCGTCACCTGCCCTGCGAAGCGCTGTGTCGAGGACGCGCTGCCTCTGGAGAACCCAGCACTAATTACAAACTGGAAGGCACAAACAGATCTGAAATCAGCGCTCTGTGGGTTGGAAAAGGGACATCTTGACACAGGCACACTGCCACATCTCAAGAATTAAAACTGCAGCTCACTTAGAGCACTTTTCCTGGGTTAAATTAAGGCAGAGAGCAAATGTTTGCTTCCAGTTGTTCTACACCAAAGGCCACCCCGGATCAATACTGTCAACAGCCGACCTGATATACAAATAAATCATCCCTGTAATGTATAGCTGTGTGTGTGACACATGCACTGTTGGTGCGCTTACGCGCTCACACTCGCTCATTCACAGAAACGGACTCAAAGTGTTCGTTTGGTGATGGAGAAATAATGTGCGTCAGGGTAAAGCGAGAAAGAGTCTGGCAACCGAAAATTCACCTTGAAAGTTAATATCTCAGGGATCACACCCAATAAATCACTTTGTATCACCAAATCTCTCATTAATTAGGCTGAACTGGACCACGGATCCCTGCTGGATAGAAATGCGTCCACATATATGGCATTGGACAATATTTAGTGCTATAGATTGATCGAGGCAATATGTTTTCTTGTTTTTTGTTTTGCTTTGTTTTTTGCCAAGTTTGGCACATCGCATAGAAAAAATAAATGTCTTACCTTCACGCCATAAGTTTGACTGAATCTTTGTTTTTACAGGCACCGGCTGTTAAATCCAAGAGCATCCACAGTTAGCTCCTACGGTATCCTTCATTTGCTGTGCACATTGTTTACTCTTTAAATTTTAACCGAGTCGGTGTGCGGCTCGGGTGTGTGACATTAGTACAGGCTGTTAGGGGGGAAAACTGCACTGATGAGAGCCAAAAATACATACAAATAAAAACCAAACAAAACTGCTGTAAATCATTAACTGTTTTTCCGTTTGTTTAGCGGAAACCTCAAGAAAAGATTTTCTCCCGTTTCGGTCTTCAGAGAAGTGAAGCAGAGACTGAAACTGTACGGTGTCCGTCTGGTGTCCAGGAGCTTTACGCACGGAGTTACCTTCGCTACTGAGGGAGGCAGGAGACGCGGCGACTGTAAAGAAGTGTGGAAAATCTAGGCGGGGTTACATTTGTTTAAACCCTGGCAGGGACCTATATTTCCTTTACTGTCACTGGCATTAGGGAGACCTTACATCACTTTATATTTGCCTCACATGTTCCGTACCGCACTCTACACTTTGCGCTATGATCTGCGCTTTTTAGTCAGTGATGAAAAAAAAAAAAAAAAAACTACAAACGTGGATGTCAAATATTTCATCCTCTGACGATAGAATGGACGAGATTTGAAGGAGAAATGGTTCCCCACTAAGTGAGCACACATTTATTCTGGGGCATGTGATTGACTTAGTGCATTAGTGCCAGACGTGGAAAATGGTAATGGGGTGGGAAATTAAAGAAATAGGTGAACTGTGGCGATCATTTGGACCTATATTAACACGTCTCTTCCTCGCTCTCTTAGAAAAACAATATTATTTTAATGCTTTTGATAACTGTTTTTCTATTAACATCTCAATAAACACGTGCTTATTTAATGCATTAACACCCCTACCCCTTTTATTATTCAAGACATCTCAGTCCTCAGAGCTCTGCTTGCTTCCAGTCTTGCCATGTAATAAGGAGCCAGTTCATACACGGGAAGCTTTGTGAATGCCAACTAGCTTGACAGATATATATATATATAAAAAAGTAGCATTCTGTGCCCTGAGGACAATCATTGGGAAGCTGTACCACAAAGTCCTCATCACATCTTTGAAATTCATTTCAACCTGTAGATCTAAGACACATCGAACATAAATTTACATTCAGGTCACCTGCATCAGTCTGTGCGTATAACGACAGGTACAAACCAGAAGAGGAGTAGTGTGATTATGAACTTAATAGCCTTGCATCAGGACACTCTCTTGACCTTGCTCCCTTAAAATAGGTAGTCTGCGTGTCGGTGTGATTGCTCTCGAGTACACCCCAGGTGTTCGCGAATGGATAAAAGAACATATGACACAGATTTTTTTTCTGTATGAAGAATGTCAGAAATAGCAATAGCATTTTCAAGTGCCACACAATTTTCTCACACATTGTAGATGTGTCTGCTGCATCCTCCTGGAACGTGGTGTGGTACCAGTGACTCGTGTATGGTTTGATGATATAAATTCTTGCCATTGTGATCAGCATTTGTCAGACTGTCCAGTGATTTTACTTCACCTTGCTGTTGTCCTTCACACAGGTGAAAGGTAAAGGTGCTCTGTGTGACATTCAGAACATGGAAAATGCAGCAAACCTCTATTTGCTATGTAAAGTTAAAGTGGAGTAATGGCATCCTGAGCAGAGAATGAGGTTACCCTCCATGTGTGTGTGTTGTAATCTGAGCTTCTCTGTTCTTTGTGGTAGACGGTTTGACTGCACTTGCATGTTAGTGCATGTGAGACTTGGTGTCTATATAGGTATCCCACTGGCTAGCTACTGCACTGCACTCATATGGCGGTTCCCACTGATAACGGCAATGGTATGGTCACAGAAACATAGAGCCCACCCTCTGATTCCCCCCAGGTTAACACCATTAGCTCTGTCAGCACTGTTGCAGTTGGTGGGACTGTTCACACTGTTGGTACCGTTAGCTGCTAGCTGCCAGCTCAGTCCCCTCCGTGTTGAGAACCATACACAGGCAGTCCCAACTTAGACCCTGAATTATAGATGTGCTCTGAATGTCATATGCAGCTTTATTGATAAAGGTTTTTAATGTTGAGGATTTAGTGGCATCTACTGAAGCAGTGAGGATTGCAAATAGCAGCCAGCTGAAACTTCTTTCTTGTGCCAAGCATGACCTCCCGCTCAAGTCCGTGTTCATCAATCTGAGGTTTTTAGCGGGAGCCGAATCATCCGCAGAGGTCTTTTCCTCTCTAACACAAACAGACCAGATGATTTAATCCATTAATAACACTGAATACAGCAGTTTCATGTTAAAAATGTATGTTTTCTGACACCGTTTAGCTTGTTGTGGAGGGATGCAAACCACAGTGGCTGATGTGAAAGCACATCTGGCCCTGGCTAGAGCCAATTTTTGGTTTGTCTATTCTGGGCTACTGTAAAATCATTGTGGGAAAACACAATGGACTTTATGGACAAAGACCCACTCCCTATGTCAATATAAAAAGCTCATTTTAAGGTAACAAAAACACAATCCTTATTTTCAGGTAATTATACGCTAAAGAAAACATGCTTATCATATTGTCTCATTTCTGCTAAATCCGACACTCTGGACCTTTAAAGCACAACCTGGCTAATATATGGTAACACAATACAGTATAATCAATAAAGCACCTTGTTCTCATTACCAGAAGACCAAAAAAGGGCAGTCACTGAACAGTTGTGTATTGTCAGAGCCTCTAAGTGTGATAGGTCAACCTGTCTACCTTTAAACTGTGTCCATTTGACACTGAACATGATAGTAATCAAAGACTGTAGGCACAGAATTATATCAAAGTATTCCAGAGTCCAGGTTACAAACAAAGGGTGATCGAGCCTTTGCATTGCTGGCGCCTTGGCTCTGTAATAGCCTTCTTATGAGAATCAGATCAGCTGACTCTGATGCTGCTTTTAAATCTCATCTCAAAACTTACTTCAACAGAAAGGCTTTCCTACAGCAGCTGACGGACTATACCACTGTGCTTATGGCTTGAAAAGTGCTCAATAAACACGAACATGTTATTGTTATTTTTATTATTGGAAAAACATTGCATAAGATTTTAATGTATCTAAGATTACTGGTAGTATAAAGTAAGTACACTGTGTCAATTACAGTACTTAAAATTGTACTTTGAGTATTTTGCATTGGGCATTTCCATGTTATTCTTCTTCTCCACAATTCACTAAGGGGTAAAATGCAGGTTATACTCCGCTGTGTTTTCTAATGGCTGTAATTACTGATCCCTTTGTAGATTAAAAAAATGACATTCAATATAAAATTCAAAAGATGGCAGTGTAATACAGTTCTATACTTAGTGTCCTTGAGTACCTCCAGCATTTAAACACTGTTTATACAAATATTTCTGAAAATTAACTTTTACATGGGGAGATTTTAATGCCTTGCTTTTACATTTAAATTTTAAATGCAGAGCTGTAACTTGAAGTGGAGGATTAACATTGTGATATTGCTTACTGGGTCAGTTTTTTAGTGTGTGTGTTTTGGCCATTCCTGGTACTAATTAGCAAAACATCATGTAAGAGCCACAGTGTGTAAATAGATAAGTTAATTTAAATATAATGCAAAATTCGTTTACAGACATTCTACAAAACTAGGATATGTGGAATTTGATGATGACACTCCCTTTAATTTTTAATTCATATCATATGCAGTTTAGTTGAGCAGAGAGCTGCTTTTGGCACAGGGGCACATAATTTTTCTACTTCGTGACTGAGTGTAATTTCAGCTTTTCAGCAAACATTTTAAACTGTATTACATCTCTTGTCATTTGTGTCAGACTTTAGTTACTGTGCCTGCAGCTCATTAGTGGCTTTTTTGATATTCAGAGGAAATGCCACCACCTACGACATAATGTATAGATATTTCTGGTGCACTAGGAATGGAAGTTTCGTAGGAGATTTATCTTGAACAAATGTTTAATGACAAGCTTTAAGCTTTTGCATTCATATTCAGTTATTAATCAGGGAGATATTCACTCGAGCAGAGGAATATTAGATACATCTCTGAACACTAAATCATAATGCCACACAACTGCCAAATATTTTCTGTGTTACGAGTATTGGATTATTTATACTGCAAACTCTCTTAAACCACTAATGTTACCTTATTTTATTGCTGTACTTGAATCTATATAAAATCTAGCTCAATGCAACAAGTCTGGGGTGTTCTTTGAGGCTACCAAAAGGCATTCTGGGAAATGTAGGACAGAAGGAATTGAAGCACAAGTAAGCTACACAGGCTGTGCTAACACTAGACAAAAAGCTAAATCAAAACACCCCAAATTCTCACAATGGATAAAATATTTCACAGATTAGTGAAACAACCTGAATGTGGAATTTTCTTCTGTAGAAAGCTGCCATCGCAAGAAATGGCTTTTCTCACTTTTACACTCTTGTGGGGACATCTGTTCTTAAGCAGATCGCCAAGTCACAAGTTCAGACTTTCTCACTGATTCACACATAAACATTTCACACACTCAGATGCATACGCCCAAACAGTACACACACAAGCATGCGCAGTCCCCAGGCTTGCTGTGGGAGGCACAAATCTAACTGCTGACTGCCATAAGGCAACATTGCAGTCTGGTGCTGCCTGATATGGTCCCTATTAACTTGGGTTGATGAGTGTATGTTGGCAGAATGCTGAATAAATCACAGCAACTTAGATGATGGTGCATAGTTCATACTATTTTATACACCGCCTTTACCCTTGTGTCATGCTAATGAAACTTTTCATAATCCGCCAAGAATTTCTTTCAGCTGAGAGATCCACAGCATTGCATATAATCTTGATGTCAGAGAGTAAGTTCATTTCAGGAATTGGAATTCATTTTTAGCCTCGTGTTGAACAGGACTTGGAAAGACAGATTGTAGATTCTAGACACATACGCTCCTCTCTCAGCCTGGCCAAGGCACACAGCCACCATCAGTGAGCGGATGCCGACTTGAGGTGAGCCAGGGAAAGGCACAGACCTGGCAAGAAGGAGGATACTACTGTGACATGAAGGGCTCTCACTCCCTCTTTCACTGACATGAACACATACAACACGCACGCATACTCCAACCATTGACTACGGTCCTGAAACTGAATAATATTTTATGCACCAGCAGTCATCACTTTAAAGTTCACCTCCTCATATAAAACATTTATGATGTTACCACTGGTTAGCACCAAATAAGCATGTGTGACATCCTCTGCTTGACACTGAAGCTCGTTCCCTGGCTGGCACTCACTCCATAACCTGACACATTGTGTTGAATGGGACAAAGGGACAAACTGGCATGGCTGCCAGTTTGGAAGATGATGTTGACAGCAGAAGCTCCAGAGAGAGGAGTTAAGGAGGGATAAGGAAGAGAGAGAGAGAGAGTGGGAGAGAGAAAGAGAGAGAGAGAGAGATGAAGACTAGGAGGATATATCCGGACACGAGAGGTGGACTAGCAGCTGCCTTTCCTCCAGGGAGAGTGGGGTACTTTAAGGATAAGCCTAGCGATCTCCTATGCTTTTGTTATTGTAAGCACATCCCCATTAAAAAGCCCAAACCAACAATGAACTCACCCTCAGAGCAAGTATTGTGAAGACAAAGCCTGATATAGCTTATTCCTTTGTGCCATTGACCTCTAGCGTTGTCGAAAAACTACTAAAAACACATCAGTGAGCTGCGTAACACATTCCTTTATCAGCATGGACGTGGACACTGTAGTTGATTCTAAGTCTGTTTTACTGGCTAGTGCACAGATTGTGTGGGCTATTAATCTGCAATTTAAAAATGTCCCCAATAAAAGCACAGCAAAAACATGTGCCATGTGTTTCAGTAGCTGCCTTTTTTAGCCATGGCAATGACATGGCTGTAGGGATGACAATGTCAGCTGGTACCCCAGTTGGTTGGTCCACAACTTTGGGCCAGACTCAAAAGCTCAACAACTGAAGCTTAGCAGAAGTTCAGTCAGGAAGACTCTCTTTTCACCCTTAATAAATCCAACCAGACTTTGCCACAATCCTCCAAACCAATCACATCATTACTGTCAAAGTTTAAAATTGTTCTACTCTCTGCTGCTGTAAGTTGTCTTTAATGAACGAACAGAACAGACCCTCTTCCGCCCCATTCACCTCCAGTCGTCCACTTCCCAGTCCCGCTCCTCATTCCATCATCCTAATCCTTTAACCATCCCTCTCCTGACCTCCACCATCACTGTCTAGACTTCATTGAGGGGGATTTCACCCAAGTAACCATGGCATCTCTACCCTCTAAACATACTCATCACAATGGGGTCTAATTGCCAAATAGCTTTTCACCATTCATCCTATTGTGCATTTTGTTCACTCTAAAATAAGTCTCTCCTGAGTGAACTATTGGATGACTTGTCAATTAAATTTTGTGCAGACATCCGTGGTTCCCAGACGATGATTCATGGTGAGTTTGGTGGTCCCCTAACTTTTCATTAAATGCCACAAACAGGTAAAACTTTGTGCTTATCTGGTGTATCTTGGCATCCACAAAATGGATTGGTGCAAAATTTGCTACAGACATTTAGTTCCCAGATAATGACTCACACAATATCAAAACATCACTGTGCCTAAATGCAGCCTCACTGAACCGTTGGCATGGCTGTATACTCTCAGCTTTGTTTGAAAATGAAACTATACATTTTACACATACTTAATTTTTAGAGATTTATGTCCTTAGTAGGAATGAATGTGCTTTGAATTGACTGCCACAGAAAGAGAAGGAACATTGTAAAGTACTGAGAAGCAGACTAACATATTGGTGGTTTTGGTCTTGTCATGGAAATTTGTTGACCACAAGAAAAATATAGAATAACACCAGCCTTATCATTTAATAAGGCCATAGTGTGAAACTGCTCTAAAAAAACATGTAAACTGCTGCCTTCTCTCATGTAATCCATTTAGTATACTGCTGCGGTAGAGCTGAATAACTTAACACCATCTTCCTCCCATGGTAGAAGCTGCTTGGCCTGCAGAAACATAAAACACACTATACATGTATGTGTGTGGCCTGTGTGGTTTTAAAAGAGAATCACTAAGATGGAGGGAAGAGAGGCTGCCAGAAAATTAAATTAAACTAAACCGTAAAATGATGATGGTCCTTTAAGGGAATCTAAGTTGTAAAATATATATGTACATTGATTGCAAAGCTGCTTAAGAACATAAAACCAAGAAATACAGTGTGCACCATGCTTTGAAAAAAAAAAATGGGTAAAAGGAGAAAAGGAGGAAAAATAGACCCAACTGCAAATGATGATGGTAAAGTGAGTCTAGATTAAAAAAATCTAAATTAATTAGATGAAAAGCCACTGCCTGCCCTCAAGATAGACTGGAGAGCAGCTTAACTTTTTCTTCCTGTAATAGATAGTAATTTAGCTTGTATGCTCAGGGAAAGTAATTATGCATTTCACAGGACATTGTGGAGGAGAAGATGTAGCCAGTGTCAACACAGGGAAGTAGCTGCTGTCTGCGAGCAGGATTTATGTTTATTTTATAGGCTTGTTTAATTGTACTATTTCCGGTGCGACGTGTGATTGAACTTTGCTCATTACAGTCGAGTGGAGCTCTTCAGCATTCGTGGCAACTTTCCATCTAGTTTTCATTGTTACATTCTTCCAGATGCTACAGTGTGGCAGGTAGGGGGAAGTAGGAGGAAGTGAGAGACAGAGATGTTCTGCATGAAATGTAAGTGTAGGAGGAGGAGGAGGAGGAGGAGCTGTACGGTAAATAATTGATGCTGAAAATTTAAAAATCTTATCGGTTCCAGTTTTATTGTTTTATGATGGCCAGGCACGGAGTCTTTGTCCAAGAGGAGAGTCTGATGCAAATTCTGGTTTTGTCAGAGCAGGGAGACAGAGGAGAGTTAAAGAGGAGAGAACAGAAAGGCGCCTCGTAATTGTGAGGCTCAAGGTCACTCGTTGCTGGAGCTGCCAAGCTGAGCAGCATGTGGACAGTGTGATGGGGCACCGCGGAGTTGCCTTTGCATCCTCAAACAAGCTTGTTAGCCTTATGGCCGCTCATGACAGACCACAAAGGGTGTTTGTCTGCAATGAATTTGTAAAGATGCTTTCATGTATCCTGTTCCCTTTGTTGATTGCAGGCTGATTTAAAATGAGAAGTTTTCCCTGGGTGAGTTTGGAGTGATTACACACAACACAGAGGCCAAACGTATAAGTTGCTGTTTACAGTTTAATTTAATCCTAAATCAATTCATCTTTTTGCCTTTGTTTGCACTTCCCTGTTGCTGGATTTTAATGTTATTTTCGTTCACATACAGCATTGCATATGTAACGTTTTGTTTTCCATGTTGCTGTTTTCTAAATGATAGGACACAGATACATCTCCCAGGTAGACAAATATACCTTTTATTATCCAAACAACAAAGAGAGGCTGCCATATACAATACATATTGTATATTGCCTTCCTGGCTGATGCAAAGGAAGGTATCATCATAGTCAAGACAGAGCATACAGCCTATTACAGTTAAACAGCAGATGAAAAGAAAACCATAAAGCAGAACATAAACAACTCAACCTCATGCACCATATTGAAGTCAATGGCAGCAGCACTATGGCATGTGACTGACTTTATTGGCTATATCGTGCTGCAGATTGGAGCATCTCTTCCCTTCAGAGGCTTCGCTGGTGGTTTAATCAGCTCCATGTGGGCACAATTCCACAGGGGTGCTCACGTCATGTTATATCACAGGACTGTTAGTTATTATTCCTGTCTCGCTGAGGAGATGATCCTTGGTTGGTTATTGTGGATTCTTTCACATGCTGAAGAAAAATAAACATATGCATTATATCGATACCTATGCCTGCTACAACTATCAAAGGTAGAAAAAAATACCACAGTGCCATGTTTTATTTATAAGCTAAATATTCACAGGGCAATTTTATCTGTGTGTATGCCTTTTAAAGGAATAGTTTGACATGTTAGGAAACATTTGCTATCTAATGAGGAAGAGCGATACCACACTCATGTGTCTGCACAACATGGTGCTGCAGCCAGCAGCTGGTTAGCCAAGCTCAGAGGGCTGGAAACAGTGGTAAACAGCTCGCCTGGTTCTGCCCAAAACTAACAAAATCTGCCGTCCAATATCTGTGAATCTCACTAATTAAAACAATACATCTCGTTTGATTCATCCATACAAAAGCCAAAGTGAAAAAATATGTGAGATTACAGCTGTTATGTCTTCCCAGAGACCTGCTGTTTGCCTTGCGACAAGACATTATTAATTGCACAATTAAACAACAGAATATGATGTGCATATAAGATATTAGGGGTATTGCTAGGCACTCAGCTCTGCGACCAACGCCCTTTAGCTGTTCTAAAATCACTGTAGACCACGGCCTCTTGTGGCTTATTACCTTTATAATGGTTACTACATACAGAATACCTGGCAGTGTTTCATAAAGTAAACATACAGCAACAAAATAATGCCAAAATTTATTGATAACTCATTCTTCTGCCAAGCAATGCAGATCTTTAGTGACATTCATTCAATGGTTGCCAAGCAACACATAGACACAGAGGAAAGTGTTGCTTTACAAGTCTGTGGCAACATGGAGCCAAGGAAGTTTACCTCCACTGGCCCTGTGCACCTAAAGTTACATCGTTAACTTACCATAGATCATTAGTTTAGTTTGAATTGGGATATAAGGACAGTGGTTTGGGCAGCAACAACGACAGGTATTTATCCAATGACGTGACAGGACACAGTGGGTTCCCTGCTGCTCAAACACAAACCCCCACAGGCTCTCTTTGTTTCTCTCGCTGACATCTTCATGGGTTTTTTTGTTCATTGAATGACAGCATGGGCATTTCTGACCGCTGCTGCCGTAGCAGATGATTCAGGCTTCAGTTGGCAGTTGCCCTCTTTAGTTTTGCATTTCGTATCCAGACTTTGTTAACCAGACCCCCAGGTGTGTTTAATGTATCCTTGTCCGTATGGTATCATACATACTTGTATAACACCGTACACAAATGCACACACAATAGTATGATATATATCATATGAGATCCAACAAATTAGCAGCCTACGAAGGATGTTACGTCCCTCACGTAAAGTTACATAATTAACGTAGAGTTATGGAGGTTAGGTTTATTCAAGCATAGTTTATTGTGGTTCGGTTTGAGAAAACAAAAATGAAACATGAAGAAAGTTCACACAGTTCCAAACACCAATCTCCAATCAAAGCACTGTGTTTGTGACTCATCCACTGCCCCAGTCTGTCTCCTAACTAGACAACTTCCATCTTTTCTCCTATCAGCAAATAAATGTAAGAACTCTTTCAACAACCTATCCTCGCTTTGTCCACCCCTTAAATCAAACTTGACAACAAAATCTGACATTTTGAAACAACAGTTAATTGGCACAGTGATACTGTTGTTAGAGTGTTACAGCTGTCAGTGCATGTAGTATGTGTATGTGTATGTATTTTAAAATGGCTTTGAATGTGGCTCAACCAGTTATGACCAAGGACTGGATTGATCCATTTTATGATGAGC
>JAPZEB010000024.1:18155631-18166240 GCA_029783705.1 Chaetodon striatus | reverse complement strand
GTTACCGGGAGGTGTAGTTCCAGGCCATTAATCTTTTAAACTGCAAGGAGAGTGTGTTTTTCAGAGAAAAATGGAACTTCGAAGCAATGAGCGTTTTGTTTTCTGGATACTATTCTCTGTCTGAATAGGTTTTTGTTGTGTGGAGTGGACGAATGCACTATTTAGGAGGAAACTTTCTTTTTTTCTTGACGATAATTTGCACCAGACCCTGTGTGCATAATTGCCCCGGAAAATCCACATTCTCTGTATTTCTGCACCACATTTTCACATCGCACTGGTGATGTCCTAATGGAATCTACATTGATCTATTAACACAACAACTGAAACACTTATTATATGATTATTGTGTATCTAGGAGAAGCACAACATTCAGAATAGCTTCAGTGCTTATTGGCATACTGCCATTAAAGTCATGAACTGTTTGTATTGAGTTAATGGTCCATTCTTCTGTAACAAAAGCTCTTTAGTTTATGGAAGTGAAAATCGACTTCACTCTTTTTCTTTGCAGGACTTCTGATAATAGTTTAATGATGTTTAGGCCTTGTGAATGGGGAGGAATAGAAAAGCGTCTGACTTCAATCTAAAATCACAATTAAATGTGTTTATTAGTTTATATATATGTAATATTGGAACTTCATGGGTTTCACTAGATAGCCTGCTGTTATGGATCAGTGGCTCCATGGCAGAAAATTGTATTCTGAAAGCATTAAACCCATCATCAACACATAAGAAAAAAAGACTGCAAGACTGCTATTTAGACCATTAGTTTGTGCTCCATGGTATTTTATTTGGTATACTGACTGTGAATGCTATGAATATCATGCTTTTTTTTTTTCGAAATCAAGTGATTTAGCAATTATCCAGCCTCTAAGTGGTGATCATTTAATTTTTCAATCACCTTTTGTTTTTTGTTGATGCATGTCTGTTGCTATTTCCATATTAAGATATTTATTTTGCAGTGTCAGATGCATAGCGTCAAATCAAAGGACTGGGGTTGGGTCGATTGTCTTACCTTTGTCTGCATCCTCAGCTGAACTCTGTTTGAGGTTTGTGATGAGCTGTTCTAACTTGAAATATTTGTATTTCTTAAGCCTAAATTGGAAGACAGGAAAAAAAGTATCATTGTTGAAAGGGCATATTATAAACTCTGCTGAAATTCTTCTTTTTCTCACCAACCTGCTTGCTAATAGCTGCTCAGAAAACTGTGCCTCAGTGGGAACCGTTATGTTGAGAAATTCCTCAACCAATGCCCCATGCTGTCCATCTGAAGCGTTGAATTTTGACTGTGAAAAGAAAGCATAAAACAGTGATCTGCAGCCTCTCCATGCAGTATGACAGATGATGTGTGAGGCCTAAATAGCACTTACTCACCTCTGCTGTGTTCCATTTGAAAGAGGAGTTGAACAGCTGAAGGCTTAAAGCTGAAATGGCCTCGTGGAGAGCTTGCATAAAGCTCTGGGGTTTGGATCCTGGATAAAAAAAGAAAAACAAATATCATATTGTTTCCAAAGAAGATTACATACTTTGTGCTTTTAAAGATGATTGCCAAAGCTAGTGTACTGTATTACATGACTTGTTGCCAAACAGTGACACAAGACTGGGTCTTGGGACTCTCTTCTATACTATCTGTCTGATTACCTGATGCTATGTAGGCCATGGACTGCAGAATCGTAGCGATGAAATGTCCCACGTGCTGAAGCTTTGCCTCTGATAGATAAAGGATTTGATTGGATGCATCGAAATAAAAGTCCCTTGTGCAATGCGCCAGCATATCCTTGTTAGAGGAAGATGAAGAAATAGGGATTGACTTGGCCAGCAGCAGCAGCACGGAGGGGAACAGGGGGCAGTTTGCAAGCGACTGCATCACCTGGCAGCCAAACAGGAAAACGGCAGAGTGCTGAGGTGAGAGGTTGTCCAAAGCAGTTGGAATAATTTGCCCATCATGGTTTTCCTGGACAGAATGCTCTGCAGCTGCTAAAATGGAGGGGAAATGCTATATTTTAGTTTTCATATTTACCATAATTTGATGTCACATTAATTATGAGTTTAATATTTCTTTCCTAGGCCTTTTTTTATCATGCTTCTGTACCATGGTGGAGACGCTGATTAGACTCAGTTGTGGTAAGGCTCTGTAAAGACTGCTGGATCTCCTGCAGCGTCTTGAATAGAGGAGATACGCTGACCAGCTTGGACAGGTCGTGATCGCTTAGACAAGGAGCTGTGCTCTGTGAATGGACTGCCAAAGACAGGATCATCTCACTGGGGTGACATAACATCCTGATGCTCTTGAAAATTCAATAAACCTTTGTCTA
Source organism: Chaetodon striatus (assembly GCA_029783705.1). Lineage (NCBI taxonomy): Eukaryota > Metazoa > Chordata > Actinopteri > Chaetodontiformes > Chaetodontidae > Chaetodon > Chaetodon striatus. The sequence continues at coordinate 18,163,928 of JAPZEB010000024.1, read as the reverse complement.
GATTGTTCCTTACCTGGCTCTGCTTTGGTCATATTCATTGATGAAAACTGTGTACATAATTTAAAAGACAAAATTATTACCTACTTAATTATTCCAAGATATGCTACAAACCACTGATAAAGATGGACGACATGACAGCTCCCCAAAAGTGAAGCCAAAACATCTTGATTTCCCCCTGGTGGCTGGCTGCAGTACAGGTCATAAAGCTCGCCCTCTCAATGTTAGTTGATGGGGCATGGGCCAAACTAAAAACTCAAAGTACACATCAAATAATTTTTACCAAAGATGTTTTCTGTCATTTAAGGTAGTTTTTATCACACCCCTGTATGTTCAAGTGTTCGTTTTTCTGATAAGTTTGGTTTCAATTAGTTATTAAATGCTATAAAACAGGGATTTTACCACATGACTGACAACTGTGTGAGCCTATTGGTGGGCTTTCATTCAGTGGCGCTGCTTGCGACTGGTCGGACAGGTGTATGAGTGGGAAACATGAATCCGCGGAGATCGCTACTGCACAGACTCTGGCTCTGAATGACATCACCAGAGCAAGATGGCAGCGGCTATATCCAGGATACTTTAGCTTCACTTCTGTCAACTGGGGTTAAGTAGAGAAGTGTCATCTGTCTGTATATTCAGTCTATGCTACAAGCACAATGAATGCCACTACAGTACCTGTGTATAGCACATGTTGGTGTCACCAGGCTGTGTGTATCCTGCTTGCGGCTCACATTCCCTGGCATCATGAGGACCACTGAGACAGTACAGGGGACCAGACAAATCCTGGTTCTGCCAAGCTTCTCCTGTCAGCCTGCATAAGAGAGCTTCCACCGACCTGAGAACAGCTCCCAGTAATGCTACAGAGGCCTCAGCTGGGGTGATGGGGATGTGCGGTAGCATGCAAGACAGAGTTTAAAGAAAAACATTTAATTAAGGATGGGAAAGTTTTCGGTCTCTCAAAGAACAACAATGGACGATTTAAAGAGTAAAATAGGTAAAGATGAGTCTTTGAACCATAAAATGCAGAAGACGTACTTGAGCACTTGTGTGTTATTTTACATTAAATCACAAAATGTGATAATACTGTTATTGGAATAGTTAATTAAGAAAAGCCTGCTAGCTTAGCATAAAGACTTGAAACAGGGGGAAACTTCAAGCCTGGTTTTGTCTGAGGGTAACATGTTATATCTTATTTGGTTAAAGCTCAGGTTTCTCGCAGTTCTCCGCTCTATTAACAGATGTTTTTCTCCATCTTTAAAATACTTCACCAATACTAACAAGAGTTATAATGCATTTATTATCAGACTGTCTTTTTGATAAGTCAGTCTTCCTTTTTTTGGGTTGCTTTAGAGTGGAGGCAGTAGTTGCCAGTGCTGGAATAGCATCTTTTTTTGCCATATTTCCTGCCACTGAGCCAGTGGCATATACTTGTAGAATAGCCACTGGATCACCCTCTTTCTGAAATGACCCGTAATTGGCCAAAGTCTCCAGTCACTGGCTTAATTTTCTAAGGCATAAAAACAGAGCCAATGGGAGGTGCAGAAGTCTAGTTTTCTCTCAGACCACTTGAATTATAATATGCTAAAAGGTAATTATGGATTTTTATTGCCCAGTGATGCCAAAAACCCACAAAAAAACAATACAAAACAAAACTGCTTTCCCCAGCTTTAATCAGCACATAACCCACCGTGAAACCACTTTTTTTTTTCTTCACTATTTCATTATTTTTGTGCTTTGGTTCTTTGTGCTACGCTAAGCTTAACAGTAGCTTTATATTTTTAATAGACAGAGAAAGAGGTATAAATCCTCTCATCTAACTCTCAACAACAAAGTGAACACTACTTTCCAAAATAACAAACTATTCCTTTTATGGTCTTGGTATAATGATTAGACATGGTTTTCTTGTTTCTTCAAAAGAAGATTTTTTTGTTTTTGCCCATTGACTATTACTTTGAAAAGTTTCTCTAATGGAATCCAACATCATTCACATCATTCAGTTTTACCTTGTGTATCTCTGCCTCCTGCACTGCAGTTAGATGGTTTATCCCTCATTGCATTATGGACGAGCAGCTCCTTAAGAAGACTCAGTTTTTTATGATCCATATTGTCAAAGACATTCTGAAATAAAATATATCATTTTACATTGTTTTCTTGTGGCACTTGAGAAGACCAAAGGTCTTTATTACATATTTTAATAGTCAGTTCTTTCTTGAAATAATGATTTTATGCCCTAACTTCACTATCACAAAACTCACCTTGAGTGTTTCAGTCTGCTGACAAATGTTTCTATAAAACTCCTGTGTGTCTTTGCGGTGTCGGGCCAGTTGTGAGGCTATGTGCAGGTTCTGATCCTCTAGTTTGTCGTACAGAGTCTTCACATTTAACTCCTCCAAATCACAGCGCCCTGACACACTTCCTAAATGGGAGCAGTAAATGTCAATAATAAATATCCTGAAAGGAAGGGAAATATGTCTCATCACGCCATCCTAAAAAACTGCAGTGATACTCTCCTGATGGATGGCTGCACCTTGAAATCAAAAGCTTCCTTAACTGGGCACCATAACAATTCAGTGGAGCCTCTCTAGCTTTTTAGACAGCCAGATGGAGCATGCAATGGATGATAAGTAGGTGAATTAAAATTGCAGAGGCTAAACTAGAGAGCCACAGATAACAGCAGTCATTTAAGTGTGATATTGGCCATTATTTTCTTTATCATCAATCAAATGGGAAAAGGGCTGTTAACTGCTACCTGGTCGTGCGTGATGGTTTCATAATGACTAGGCCATTGGACGTTTAAACGCCCTATCAAGTTGCATGAATAATGCAATAAGCACTAAGTGAGAAACATTAAAGCTAGCTCTATATTTAAGTTATTTCAAACATTACCACAAAGTAGATAAAAAACAATGGCATATATACTGAAGACTAGGCAAAAGGCATTGTGAAGACCTTTCTGGAAACATTTGCAATGATTGATTTATGACTAGGTTATTAAATAGAAGCAGAAAAACATAAAAATGGATGAGTTCATCTCATATTCTGTATATTCTTCTAGCCCTGTTAGCAGCATGGCTCTGAAGCATAGATGCTTGATACAGCCTGGGAGGCTGTTTATTCTTTTGAAAGTTACTCAGTGGCATAAAAAGCCAATAAAGTTCAACTGCTGCATATAAAGTTACCTTGATTATCAGCACTGCTTCTGCACTCTGTTAGCGCATAGAGCAGGCACACTGCAGACTTCCGCTTGCCAAGCACTTAGCACTCTTCTAACTTAAATTGGGATAAAATGATTCATTATTGCAGCTCTCCTAGACTTTCCAAATGTTATCAGACTGAATGGATACAATTCTGACAATGAAATGAATCATTTTGTGGGGGCTGTGACACTCAAAACAATTTATCCGCTGATGCACAGACATCTCTTTGGCCATTTAAGTCAATGGGAAAAAGTCTTTTTGGGCCAAATGGCAACACGTGACAGATGTAATTAGGCTTCAAAGCCCGGCACATTTCCTAAGGGGGCTGATGTATAGATGGCAACGTCGGGATGTCAGGGGTTTGGTATGTCTGTTACCTTGATCAAGACTGAAATAGATAGGGATTTGTCCAGCACTTTGCTTTGTGACTGAACACCAGTGATGTCAATGACATTCCCATCAGTCTCAGCCATTCTTTGTGTTTAGTGCTACCTGGCAAACATTAGCATACTGTCAAACTAAACTAAAATGGTGAACATGGTAAACATTATATGCACTTAACCTTAGCATGTTAACATTCTCATTGTGAGCATATTAGCATGCTAACACTAGAGTTTAGCTCAAACTGCTATGTTTAAGTACAGCCTCACAGAGCTGCTTGCTTGTGTTGTGATAGACTATTTGTATCCTCAAAAGAAAGATCCCATTGTGGTAATTTCAGCATACAACACAATATAATTCACAAAAAAATTAGGATTCAACTGGCAAGCTCACTGTGCACTCCAGCACATCCACTGGTAACACCATGATGTCCTGACATTACTACTACTTCTGAATTTTTAAAGGGGTTTGATCTAAAGCACAGAATAATAAACAGTGAGCTTACCTCCTTTTGAAATAGCAGGCTCCTCGGCTTCTGCTCCCTCTCCCACTCCCCTACTCCCTAGGAAGCCACCTGGGCTTGGGACAGCTATGCTAAAACACAAATACAAAGCCACACATTTATATTTTTGTATTTTACATTGTGTATATAGATATATAGAGAGGTTAACCCGATAAATGAGACAGAGAGGAGGGTGACTTTCAGCATATAGCATTAATGGTAGATACACTACATAGCAGTCTATGTGGAGACCAAACATCAGTGTCCTGGATAAAACACACACACTTCTGGTATCACACCAACAGACCTGTCTCCACTGCAAGCACAATCCGCTAGACAGAAGGGCTTCCCAAGGCTGCGCCACTTTGGCTTAGTCCTCCACTGGGAGACAAGTTTTGCTTTTCCGGGTCGCAGAACTAGCACTGTGGTGGTCAAAACCACAACTACAACCAGCAGCAGACTCAGGATCCCTACACACAGTTAGTGTCATGATAAAATAACAAGCAAGCTCATTACAGCCATGCACCTGCATGATGGACTATTGAGTAGACATTAATAGTGAACAGTACAGAGACACACCTGCTATCACTCCCCAGTCAGGTAGAAGGTTGAGCCTGTGCTGCTTGACAATGCCGTACTTGACCAGCTGTGCCGGGGTCATGGGCTGGAAGACAGATGCCCGAGGGTTACACTCTGTCCCCTCCTCACTGACCACAACCACAATACTCCACTCTGGGACAGCGCTGTCAACAAACACATACTTCCCTGTTTCTAAAAACACATGGGCAAACCTGAGAAAAGGAGAGGAACAGAGAAAAGTTTGTTGTATAGAGAAGATGTAGTCATCAAATAATGAACCCTTGAGGCTCCGCCGACAGACTCAACACTACCTGGTAGAGTTGAAGTTTGTCTGCTTCATGAGTATCTGCAGACGTCTGAAGGCACCAAAGTCCCAGCTGGGGTTACTGTTGAACAGGTGGTCCTTCTGGTACACTGGAAAGTGGCTGAGACGGCGGTCTTTGGGGTATAAATAAGGTGCGTTTAAAGCAAAAGGAAATCACACTATCATGATGTAAAAAAACAGCATGAAAGTTAATAAAATTAGTTTTACCAGTGTGGTTGATGGTGAGATGGAAAATGAGCATGTCGCCAGAGGACAGACAGGTGATGGGGTTGGGGATACGAGGAAGGACAGCTAATTTGGCATCATCATCATCTTCTATGTCTCTCTTCTTTCTGGGTCTTGTATTTAGGAGTTCTGTTGGTCCTGAATAAAGGTAAATCTGTGCTCAGGGTTTAGACAATCACTCTGTGTTTAGTGTTTGTGTCAATTAAGACAAAGTTAAATTTTTAACCATTTTCCTTTAAACGATGCTGAATACAGAAATTAAATGGGTTGATTAAAATTATTACAAAACATGGCACCTGTCAGAAGCTGATTGATGAGCTCTGTCTGTGTGGGAATCCAACCAAACACCCCTTCAGGTTCGAACTGGACCAAATGGATTTTGCCAATGCTCGTTGCATGGATATCTGGTCCTAAAACATTCATTACAGCCTGAAAGTAAACAGACACAAGCTCAATAAGAACTGCTACTGCAGCACTGCACAGCATACTACATAAATTCAAGAAATAAGATGACAAGATATCGATATCTGATTTTGAGATGTCTCCTCTCATTAAACTGACGAGGCATCCATTTGCATTTCATTGGAAAATCAATAAGAATATTTATGTCATATTGTGTTCGTTCAATATGTGTGTTAATATCTATTTTAAATAGTTGTTTCCATGGCTAAACATGTAGATTATGGTAAAAATAATGGTTGAATTTAACCCTGCTTTATGATAAAGTAATGGACAGGTGCCAGACTGTAAGCAGATGCATCCAAGAGACACAGCACCTAAAAAATGCAAATACAGCATGGCAACTGACAAAGGAGAGTGAATCTGGGGTTGGCTTTTACTTTCACTTTTGCTAGTGAGCATCTCTACAAACAGAAACCAACAATCCTGTATAATATACCTTTGAAGTGTAGATACAGCTGTCTACAAATTATAAAATTCATGGCTGCCAAATATCTCTATAAAGGACTTAACCCAGTGCACGCAAAACACTCACATTCACAGGCAATGAAACTAAATTATGAGACCAAGTAGCTACTTTGTTTGCTAAATCCATTTCCCTGCATGGACAAAGGAGTTCTTTATCACTTTCCCTTGGCTGTAATGCAATGATATCACCAAATGTGCAGCTGCAACACTTTTCCAGGTGTCCTGCTGAGGCTCAGCCTGGCCGGGACCGTGATAAATCCTTCGCCAAGCTTTCCACCAACTAACCCATCTAGCTACCCTACAGACTGAAAAGTTTTTTGGCTGCATCAGTACACAGTAATATAAGATTTGTGCTTATTCTTATCTCTTGGCAGCAGCTTCCAAAATTCCTTCCTCTCATTCAACCACACATTTAGTGTAATACATGAGTAAAAAGGTAAATAAGAAATCCATTATCTTGTAAGGTATAGCCAATCATCAGTTTGTTAACAGCCCTGTCGCCGCTCTCTTACTCTGGCCCACACCATCTTGTCTCTTTTTTTGAGGCTGAGCAGCAGGTGTCCATCTGGTGAGATTTGGGCAGAGAGCTGAGGTAGTCTGGAAAGGCAGGAAGTGTTGCAAAGCTCTTCAGCAGACACATATTGCTCACACTCGCAGCTGGGGCATCCGGAAGAGGCAGATAAGACAAGCGATAGAAAGACACAGAGCATATCAGACTATTTACCAATGCGAGGTAATACTTTCTTTATTACATCTACCTTTAGTAATTTCTACAGGGTGATTTTTAGGAGTAGTGATTGATTTTGTAAGGTATTTTAAAGGACCAAATTGAATTGAAAAGTATAAAAAATATTCACATGCCCATCTCCACATCCAGAGTTCCTCCATGTTGTCCACAGGTGATATTACAGGAGTGGATGGAAGGTGACACACACTCTCTGGATGCTGCCAGACGTACCTGTCCTGTGGCACACCGTCTGTTTGCCTGAAACACACACAAATGTGCAGACATCTAAAAAGACTTCAAACACATAGACCTTGCTGGTCATTACATCATTCATGACTGAAAACCAGTACAGGAGTATTTCCTGCATCTCACAGTGTTATACTGATTTACAAATCTTCTGAAAAAAACTATTACAGGGCAAAATCATTGCTCAACATCGAGGCAGTGATCTCCACAGGTTGATAATTTATTTGTGGTAGTCAGCACCAAGAGCTGTAAAGGTTGGGAGAGACTTCAACAGAAAACACTTGACAGCAGGGTGCTAACAGCTCTCCTTTCACAATTTGTCTTTGAAGCTAAGGAATTTTTCCGGTCAATACAACTGCACAAGGGCAGATCTGTCTGGCAGACTTTCAATCAATCCAAACATTTAACTGCATTGCCCTAAAAAATGTTGAAAGAAAGAGCTGACAAATTCAAACACTGAAAAAAAGCATTTTGGATGGAAGTGAATAGAATTGGATGAACTGTCCAAAGATGTGAAACACTGGAAATCTGATACAGGAATTGATTATGCTACTGACCTCAGGCTGGCAGTCCAGTTCACTGTCAGAGGTAGAGCTTTTGAAATCCAGTTCATTGTAGAAGATAAAACCAGTTCTGCACAAACATGAACCATCTGAGTGCTGGAATGCACGGTTCTTACCAATACAGGTACAAGATGAAGAACCTGAGGAAAAAAAACACACATCGGGGACACACAAGGGACACCGATAGATAACAGACATATTTTCCTGTACAGACGAACTTCACTTTTTAAATTGTACATTAATTTAAAGGATAACTTTGGACTTTTTCAGCCAGGGCACTATTTTCCCATGCTTTCATGTCAAAGTGACTAATGGAGAGAACAGTTTTTTAAATTGGTCCATTACTGAGCAATAGTGCTGCAGTCGGCAGAGGCAAAACAGGGTGCAATGTAACTACATGGGGCATTTGTGCACCATCAATTTACATCCACAAAAAGTGCTTATTTTTACCACAAATAGGCTCAAATTGTTTTTTTAAGTGCCTGACAACATTATGAAAGGATCCCTATAGAGATAAACCTTTTTGTTAAAAAGTAAGATCTTTTTTGTTTACCCAGAAACAGCCCCAAAATCTCCATCACCAAACCAGCCAGACTCCATTTAAAAAAACAGTGATTTTAAAGTGTAT
>JAPZEB010000024.1:18124067-18152750 GCA_029783705.1 Chaetodon striatus | reverse complement strand
TTACTGATCATTCGAGGAATCTAGTTCAATACTTTATTGATCACTCTTAAGGCTCATCAAGCGCTCGCCCCTTGCTACATTTCAAACCTGTTTTCCCTTCATTATCCCATGCCTTAGTTGTATTTCTAAGACAGGGCTCTTTCCAATTCAATGTCTGTGGTTTTAACTGTAATCCAAAGATCCTTGTGACATCCAATTATACTCAGTTTACACATGAGACACACAATGGCTGCAATTAACTACCATGTAGGACCGCAAGCAAACAGTATGCTGCCTCCCAAGCATCAGGATTGAAAACCGCTCATTTAGACCAAAGACAGAAATGACCAGTGTTTCATTATTGTCAGAGCTCTCAAATTTCTGCTGCTTTGATTGCCTGAATCAATGTCTCAAACTCTGCCATTCCTTTTCATCACTTCTCAAAACCAATTTGTCAGAAACAACCTCTTCATAATTAAAACTCTATCCTGCAATTTTAATCTGAAAAAAACTGATTACAGTAGCTACAAAAACACTCAAACATAAAGAGCAGCTTATACCGGGTTTACACCAATACTGAGGTGGGCAAGGTAAACAGTCCTGTAGGCTGGCAGCTCCTGGGGAGCTTCTGATGGTGTTTACAGGACACAACTCAGCCTCCTCTGTGCCCTCAGGACAGTAGAAACCTGGAATAAAAAATACAGGCATAAGCAATTTATTCTAAATATTATAAGAATAAAATGATTCAATTTCTAAGTTAAAATGTTGGAGAATCAATCTTAAATGTCAAATAATGTTAAAATAAGTATGACGCCGACAAAAAGCATCATATTGAAAGTTTTGTTCTTTTGTTTGTTTAATAATTGATGTATTGTACCTGGCGGACATGGTCCAGCACATTGCATGCCCCACTGACATTGGGTCAGATTAGACATTGGTCCCTGAGGGGTGAAATCGGCACTCCCAGAAACACAAAGATAACCTGCCGCACATAAACCTTGGATCTTACCAGCCCTGAAGAAAATATACACAGGGTTGGTTAAAGCCACACAGAAACACATGTACACACAAGAACATTTCGAAAACACTACAGTGTATGCTTCATTAGATACACAGAGCGGTAATTACATTGTTTCTAACATTTTCACCTGCCATATCTACATTCATTATATTCATGCATATTAAGGTGTTAATTTGACTGTTCAGTGAACCGTGACTCCTGAACATGATATACTCCTGCATCGTGCTAATTGTGAGTATAATCAGGGCAGAGATGAATGTTTGCCTCAAGCATGTGTCTGCACGGGATTTGCGTGTGCCCAATTGTGTGTTTCTTTGTGCACTTGTGTTTGTGGATGTTTGTGAATGTGACACAAGTGCACATTTGAGAGCTTATTCATGCACACGCAGTGGCTGTGATGTATCCAGTGTACCTGCAGAACTTCCCTGGAGGGCAGGGTAAACACTCTCTCTCATCTTGTAGCCCTCCTTGGTTTGAATGAGTGTATGTCCCATTAGGACAAGGCTGAGGCACCATTGTGCCTGGGAAAAAAAAGATGCACTAGAGCAGAAACTGACAGTGTGATTTATTGCATGGTGTTTATTACAAAGGAATATGTTTTTACACTAGTACACAAGAATGAGAGGCATTTTTGGTGTTCTTGATGTGTTGGTGTTTTTTAAGGTTATACATAAATTAAATTTACCCCCTGTAGTCAAAATAGTCCTTTTAGAGTACCTGCAGGGCAGAATGAGTGTGGTGGGCACGGCCATGGCTCTCCCACTATGGCCTCCTCACAGTAGAACCCAGGTCGGCAGGGGATGCAGCTATCTGAGCCTGGGTTCGGCTGGTACTCTCCTGTGGGACAAGGCAAGGCCAGGGCAGAGCCTTGTGGACAGAAGTGGCCCTTGGTGACAATAAAAATGACAAAGAGGATGTGACTCAATGCAGCAGAACATTAATAATAATCAACATGGCACAAGCTTCTCTTGGAGAGATACTGTTAAGAAAACAATCATTTGAATGGAAAAGGGAAGGGCAGGGGAGGGAATTCAGTGGAAGAGAGATAATACAGAGAAAGAAAAGTAATTAAATTGTATAAGGAAAACCCATACCTTGGGACAAAGGAAGGCATATGGAGTGGTTGAGGAGAAATCAAAAGGACAGTAGAAACCAGCAGCACAGGGGCCACTGGGGTTCGCCAGACCCTCAGTGGAGCAGTAGTGACCGGCAGGACAAGCAGAGCAGCTCTCCATGGACACCCCTCCTATGACAACAGATAACAGCGAGCAGATCAGACAAGCCGATGACAAAAGATCCCATTAGGACCTCTTTCAAATGCAAATGCTAGCTCCTAATTAAAAAGATGATATGGATATCAAATTATTCAATCCATCACACAATGGTGGGACTCTAACAGAAAACAAGTGTGAATCTGCAGTAGCTGCTACCATATATGGGCATGCATCGACACATTTTTGCCAACTGAACAGTTAATCAGTTGTCCAATCTTTCCACACTACCATTGCCCCCTCCTTTTAGCCAGTTGGCATGAACACAAACACACATCTTTATACACATAAAAACTTGACCTCCGCGGATGCCAAAGGGTGGGGAAATGTTTCTTAACCAACCAATTTTAGAGCTGCAGGTTGCAGCTTATGCCATAATGAGTGTACAGTAGGTGTACCGATAGTGTTGCGAATACTGCCAAGAGGGCATGGAATTGGGGAGAGGCACCCTGCTGGACAGTAGTGGCCCACGGGGCAAGGGCCACTCCTGAAGGAGTTGTCGGAGCTCTGTGGTGTTGGCTCAATGGCTCCACCTTGGCAGAAATAACCCTGCAAACAAGAACCTGGACATAAACACAGAGACACAGTCAATCTATGTCTTTGCATCTAAATAGTTTAACTAGTGTAATAAGGGTGTGTACATTTTACAAAAAAAGGCTTAAATAATGTTTCGCCAAATATCTTTGGCCCTTTTACACCTGGTATTGTCATGAGTTTTGGGTGATCAAATCACAAGTGGACAGCTTCAAGTACAGGTGCAAATGCACCCAATGCATCCTAAATGTGTTTTGAGATCTGATCACTCAGACCACATGATGGTTGGCCTGAGCAGCCGTGACTTCACCCATTGGTTTGCAGACTCCCAAGCTTTGAGTTTGGCATTTCAGCTGTCGCCATATTGTATTTTTAGAGCCATAAGTGTCCATATTTGAGAGAGAGGATAGAGCTGTGGAGGAGTAAGGGGTGGATCTCAGTCTAGCCGTTCAAGGAACTGCATTTCTGCATTAGCTCCATATTTCACCCCCAGAGGCTACTGCTTGCTACTGCCAGTCAAAAACAACAACATATTTGGTTTTTGCAAAGAGAAATGATGTACATGTTTATGTGTATATAGAGTGGGGAATTGAGATCAGATCACAATTGGTCTCTCAAGGTGTGAACAGAACTGATAGCTGGCCACTTATGATCAGATCACCTGAGACACATGTTCATACCAAGCTTACACAGGGCCTTTACCTTGTGGTGCTGAGGCTCCGTATGCGCCACAGTACAGTCCAGAGGGACAGGGTGTGCACACAGAGGGAGAAAACGCTCCTGTCTGGTTGCTGAAAGTCCCTAAGGGGCAGAGCTCAGGCAGGGCTGTCCCAGCAGGACAAAAATGACCTAGCAAGAGAGCACTTATCAAATATAGGTTCATCATTACTGCAGAATTTGTCCACTGGACAGTATTGCTGCAGTTTGCAAAAGGGTAAGTGATCTGATTTATACTGTAGATTTAAAGTTTATTTTCACCATCCTCACCAGCTGGGCAGATAGAGGGCTCTCGAGTAGCTGTGGAGGAACACATGGTCCCTCTGGGGCATGTTATACAGTGGGCTGCTCCGGGGGCAGGATTGTAAGTGCCTGGCTCACAGGGCACCTCACTTGCTGAGCCAACAGGACAGCTATGGCCAGGGGGGCAGATGTAGCCATGGGAACCATCAGACGGGGTGGGACTGGAGCTGCCACCCAAGCACACATACCTGTAGGCATAAACAGTGAAAACAATCTTTATATCACAAGTTTTGCCACAAGCTGCCATTAGCAATGTTGAAAAATATGTCAGTGAGGAAATATAATATCCAAACTTGGGAGAAGTTGTCATTTTTGCAGTGGTATTTAATGTGTATTTAATGTAACGTGGTAGAGCACAGCCCTCAGGATGTGCCCCAAACTTTACTTAACTTACTTTACTTAACGCAGTTACCATTACTGTAATATAAGTATACTTATTAAGTTCTAATGACTCAGAAATAAGCATCATCAGCTGCTAGTTATGGCATGTTTAGAGAAAAAAATAAATATGCTTTTATAACTGGCAGTAAGTAGTGTCAAATACAATAATACCTATGTTTTGTGGGCACAATTTCTTTCAACTGCTCTGAACTTTAATTCTGCTTCCCCCAATTCAAATTCCTCTCAGACTGTCTTATTTACCGCTGATAAACAGAGTAGAAATAAACAGCAGCAGACACAGTGAAGTGCTACAGGTGCTTTAAAGTGGGTTTTTATCTCTGAGTATTCATTGCAGGGCACATTTGCAACCCATTGCAACAGATAGCAAAATGTTTCAAGTGTGGATCTTATTCTGCTGAAGACACCTGCTCCCTCTCCTGCTGAGGCTCAACAGACTCTCATGTAAAAGCCATCTGCTGCCCTCAATTATCTGTCTGATTTTGTTGTTTATGTTTATGCTGGCTCGCGATTGATTTTAGAACACCGGATATCTTGCTGGGATATTGGTCTGGTCCCGTTAATCCCTGTATAAATCCTAGGCATAAATCCAAATATACTTTCAAGGGACGAGGTGAGACCACTTTGCAGTCAACATTAGGGTGGGAGTGAAGCAGGAGAAAAAGACTGGGAAAGATACATTTCCTTTTTCTAGAAAATAAAAATAGAGCTACCACTGCTAACCAGTCAAGTTGCAGTTAGAGTTTTCATTCATGTCTATCCAGACTCATATGTAACCATGATAGCTGACAATGTTTCAAATATGGATGTTGCTACAAAGAAGCTACAAATTCATAAACATGCTTCATACACATCTTCAACCCGGCAGCACATCACATATATACAACCAGCACAAGGTGGACCCTCATGATCAGTGTCACAGATTCAGTATCCAACCGAGTGACTCCCCTTGTGTCCCTTAGATATGAAGTTGGATAATGGCCAGAAAAGTGTGTTTGCAGAACATTATGATGTCACACTGACGTTGACCTTTGACCTTTTAGTTACAAAATGTCATCACTTTATCATTTATATTCTATTAGACATTTGTGTGACATTTGGTCATAATTAACAGATAAATTCTTGAATTAAGACCAAAATCATTTTTTGTGAGGTCAAAATGACCTCGACCTTTGACCATTTTTGACCACCTTTGTGCCAAATTTGAAGAAATTCTCTCAAGGCATTTATGAGATCGCACATTCACAAGAACGAGAAGGACGAGGTCACAGTGACCTTGACATTGGACCCTGACCACCAAAATCTAACCAGTTCATCCATAAGTCCAAGTGGACGTTTGTGCCAAATCTGAAAAAAATTCCCTCAAGGCTTTCTTGAGATATCATGTCACGACAATGGGACAGACAGACAACCCGAAAACATAATGTGCCCAGCCATGGCTGTTGAAAAGAAAAGAAGCATAACAGTTTCCTTTACCACTTTCTTTTCAGGTCAGAGGAAAGTAAACAATAAGAATAATACCTAATATGAAAAACAGAAAACAAAGAGCGGGAAGTGTTTACCCAGCATTACATGGGAGAATATCTGAGAGCTCTGCAATGGCAGGCCTATCACAAAACAGTCCAGGGGGGCAGGGCGCACATTCGTCCACACCCTTCAGTCCTTGGGAGATGGAAAGAGAGCCAGTGGGGCAAGGGAGTGGATAACCTGTTCCAGATGGGCAGTAGTGGCCAGAGGGGCAAAGGTTACTTCTTGTAGAATTCCCCTTAAAAGGAAAAAATTAAAAATTAAAAATAAAACATTACAACGCTAATAACATTTGTACTCTTGATGGTTATAATTGCCTAAGAACATATAACATATTACTGTAAAGTATGCACTGCCTGCATGCATCCTAATGTCTTCTCAATGCCCTGAGTCATGCCCACTCTAGAGGCTGAAATGTTTACTACATTCCACAATGCAAAAGTGCTTAAATGAACACAAAGCACGACAATCTTAGAGCCTTAGAAGGAGTGAAAGAGTCATGTGATCATTACATCAAAACAAGGAATCCCATTAAAGTATAAATGTGCTCAGCAAAATGGCAATGCTTGATTATGCAATACGTTATGTATGCCATTTTTACCCATGAAGATGTCGAGAATGTTTCCAGTGAAATTATTGGTAAGCTCTCTGTTAGATGTAAATATTTCTTGTGTGCCAGTGAAAATTTAGGCATGATGGTAGCGCTGGAGGCAAAGTGATTCATCATCAAGCAACCATCAATAAGCGTAGCTAATTAAATGCAAATGGGGCCATTTTTTATAGCTTGTGTACAAAGTTGACATTTCAGCTAATGGTGCTGTTAGAGGAGAGATAATGACAGAAAAATGGGTAAAACAGGGAAACAGGGAGGATTAATGTGCTCCGTCAAACTACTGATCAGCTTTTGATTTTATTCCTTGTGGACATGGAAACTTTGACATTAAGTTTCGTTAGATGAAAGTCATGAGGTCACCTGAATCATTATGAATCATTTTCTGGGAACAAGGACCTATTGACCAACGTTACCAGGTAACAGAGGCAACAGAGACCAAGAACAACACCTGATATTCAGTAGAGTTAGGGCTGGTTGATCCAGCAGGACAGTAGTATCCTGCCTCACAGAGTCCTGTAGGCTGGGACAGACCAGGCTGAGAGCAGAACATGCCTGCAGGAAACACCACCAAAATGAAAGAATCATCATAAAGAATTGAAACAGAGTGACTTGACTTAAAATTAGATTTAATTAATGAGCAGTTAGGTTATGATATAGAATAAAACACTAATCCTTTCCACACCAGCAGGACAGAGCAGGCAGGCATCAGGACTGGAGGCTCCTAGCTGGCTCTGCACAGTGCCAGGTGGACAAGGGAACTCCAGTCCCAGAGTCAGTCCTGGAGGACAGTAGTATCCAACGGGACACAATGCAGGCTGTACAGTACCTTCAGCTGGGCAACACCAAGAAGAATTAATAAACACAGATAATGAGACCAATTATATGTGCAGCGTTTCAAAGTGTTGGAATATCTAACATCGTTGATGTTGAGGATACAGCTGCACGATAAAAGAAACAGACTCTGACGCTGAAAATCAGTCATCAGTTACAGAGATTAGATTAGATAAATTAAGGTGTAACTTCCATTAGCTGTCCCTATTTCACCTCAAGATGTATTAGCTTTGCTTCAAAAAGTAAAACTACTTAATGTGCTTCCCAGAGTGACTGTGGACAATCCCATTGGAACTGGTTTTAATTTGTTGCTTTCATTAACAAGTGAACATATGGGCTCATTCAGCAGCTAGCTAGCCAATGATTTGTGTCCTTTAAACATGTCTCTGATCATAGCTGTGTCCCTTCTTAAAACATGGCTGCACTGCATGCTGATCCATAGTGACTACTGCTGGAAAATGAATCACAATCTCTAACCCCCAGTGTGTGGATTAGTGTCTGTATGAATATTAAATGCAGAAAAACGCTCCTCTAAGACAATCCATGTTTCCCACCTTGACAGTAGTACCCAGGCGTACATGTGGTGCAGTTGTCTTGATGTGTGTTGCCTGTTTCAGAGCTATACGTCCCTGCAGGGCAAGGCACAGGGACTGGTGTGCCTCTGGGGCAGAAGAAACCAGCTGAGCACAGAGCACTGTCTGCTCTGCTTGAGCCCCAGTCACAGTAAGACCCTGCCCAGCATTCACCTAGGGCACAAAAGTTGAAACAACAAATTCAAATGGAGGATATTGTCATTAAAATTCCAATAATCAGGAGAAATTGCATTAAATATAAAAACCTTCAGATAAATGTGAACTATTACATTATGTGTCTTTATTCCACCTACCTGCTTTAAGCCCCTGTTGGCAGAACATCCCAGGTGGACAGGGAGATCCAGTTCTGTTGTCAGCTGGGTTCGGCACAGTGGCACCCGTCAGACAAAGAAACCCAGCAGCACACGATCCTGAAGGCCTAACCAAACCTTCAGACCCACAAAACTGACCCGCTGGACACACTAGGCACTCACCTGCCAATACAGATTGACAGCTTTCACTTCAGTCCAAACAGCAAAACAAGCTACCTGCTAGGTGTGTCTCTGAGATCGCTGCTAGAGGTGTTGAAGTCTATTAAATCCACGATGATCATTTCAAGAAATAAAGAAATTGTTTTGCAAGACTTGAAACTGTTTCATTTCATCTGAGAAAGGTGACTTTTTGCATCAGGTGTCTGCACCGAAATCATTGACAAAACAGCAGCTGACTGGTCAAATTACCTTGCCTGATTTTTTTTCTCTGTCTAGAAAAAAATCTAATTTGACTGAAGCCCTCAAGAATTACACCCCACATCTGCCTCGATAAGTCATTTGCTTTCCCAATCAGTGTTCAAATGATTTTTGAAAAAAGCCAGTTAATAGCACATGATAATTTCACTTGTTCTTCTCTTTTACAAAGGTTGTGGGTTTTTACCTGTGGTGGTGAGACCATTGCTAGGGCTGTAGGTGCCTTTTGGGCACGGAAGAGGCTGACTGTCTGGACTCTCCCTGGGACAGATGTAGCCAGCTGGGCATGGCAGAGGGCTGGAGACTCCACTGGAGCTTCCCCTAGAGGAGCTAGGACTCAGGGACTGGCAGTGGAACCCAGGAGGACAGAGATTACACTCTTTCTGGCCTGATAAATCCTGGAACCAGCCTGGCGAAGACATTCAAATAATGAGGACATCCTCAGAGAGAGCAAAGGGATTTGTACAGTACAAATAACATTCAGTTTTGCAGAGGTATGCTCAAACAGTATAACTCCTTGTTTACCAAGAGGGCATGTTTTGCAGTAATCTTTGCCTTTTCCTCCAGTCTCATTTTGGTAAGAGCCCGCTGGGCATGGTGAGGGCACACTGCTGCCCTCGGCACAGTAGTGGCCTGCTGGGCAAACACCTCCAGACACACTTGACATTGGAGTAGCAGTCTGGGATCCCTCCTGACAGTAGAAACCTTGGGAGAAACACTTCAATAAAATGCTACACTTTTATATCAAGTAGGAAATTGCATCACAGTAACATTCACCGTGTTATTTCTGACCTGGCAGGCAGGGTCCAGAGACTGCAGAGAGGCCGGTCTCTGAACAGTAGAAGCCAGGACTGCAGCTACGACACTGAGACTCATCCACAAGCCCACTCTGCTCACTATCAGAGGATGCATACTAATTATAAACCACAGCAGCAGTCAAGCGATTTCATGTAATTGGGTAAAAATTGCTCAGTATCACATCAGATAGAGCACAGCACTCCACGCCAGCACCTTCAACAATTTCCAAGGCTAATACTTCAGATTACATTTCATGTTTCTTCACACTTTTATGTCTTATACAGACAAAGCATTAAGTTGAACATGGATCATCTTCTGTGTCAGTGAATTTGACTACATCTTCAAAATTGCACATATTACGACTAGATACAACCCTGCTTTGGTTGCTACAAACATACTAGAAAATGTCCCGAACTTTTGTCAAAAAATACCTGCTGTTGCCACTACAACTAGGGCTTGATATGTCCAAAACTGTGATAGAATGTACCCTCTTCGGTCACTACAAACACACCTGAAAATGTGCCGAATTTTTGTTATAAAATATACAATGTTGTCACTATAATCACTGCTGGACATGTCCCAAAATGTTGTTAAAGAAGACTCACTTTTAACACTACAAACATGCCTGGAAATGCCCCGAATTCTCGGCAAAAAATATCTGCTCTTGTTGCCACAAACACAGCTGGACACGACCTAAGCTGTCATCAAAATAGACCTGCTTTTGTTGGTCATGAAAAGTGTTCTGCTGGTCTCTGCTGCTTGGCAGCTGTCTTATGTGTGTGTCATGCCATGCCATCCACCATCCACCATCCCCTTCCCGTCCTGATGAGAAACTTAGCTCATACACATGCAATCTGTGCTTCGTAATGTAACATACAAATTTAACATATTCTTGGTTTGCAGAAACATACAATGCCAACATTTTATTCTCATCATTTTATCATTCAATTCGAGTTGGCTACTCAGTGCATACAGAGGAATGTTTAGTCACCATGTACTGTAGTGCAGCCTGTAGTATTAGCCTGGTTTTAGAGTTCATAATCCTCTTAAATTTTAAAAATATAATCATAGATATCATAGATATCTTCCCCATGGGTAGATTATTAAGTACACAGACATATTGCACCTGAATGTTCCTTTTGGGCATGGTTTTGGTACTGAAGTCCCCACATAGCAGAAGAAGCCAGGAGGGCATGGAAATCCAGTCAGACTGTCTAGTGGTGAAGGTTCAGATGCTCCGCCAACACAAACAAAGCCTGCAGCACATGGCCCACTGGGGAACGTCCTTCCTTTATATAAATATCATTCAGGCAAGGATTTTATCACCCTAATATCAGAGCAGCCATTTACCTCTAATTGTTTTGAAAAGCATCACTAAATCTACACTGCAGCTGTCTGCAGGATACAAACAAACAAAGGATACGAGAAGTGAATGCAGTGTACCTGTTCCTTTGCAGTACATCCCAGGGTCACAAAGTGAGCACTGCTGTTCCTCAACTAGCCCTGATGTGTTTCCGTAGGTTCCTGCTGGACAGGGATGTTGATCTGCTGATCCGCTGAGACAATAAAACCCTCTCTCACATGGAAGTGGAAGAGTCATTCCTAAAGTACAGCAAAATGACAAAGAAAGCTCTGGTTAAATCTAAATGTTAATTACAGTTAAGTTCCCAGCTGCTAAGTGCTTATATCATCCAACAATTTGTCGACCCTTCAACTTCACCTTGATGTCGACAATAGAAACCAGCAGGGCATGTCTCACAGCTGCCCTGGCCTTGTCTGTGCTGGTAGCTGCCTGGGAGGCAGGCAGTCTGTCTGGCACTACCCTGGAGCAGCCATTAAATTGATTTTATTAGAATTTATATCTGGGGAATAACATACATCATCAGGCATAATTATAGTGCAACAATAACAGTGAAGACTGAGACAGACACAACACAGGAAGAGGAGTGAGACAGCCAGGAAAAACAGAGAGGAAACATCAATTGACTTTAAATATGCAGTAATTCACTTGTCAAGTTAGAATAAAAACCACAGCTGAGGGAGAAGACTCATGCAGAGACATCACATGCAACATTCAGCGATGATGACAGACAATAGCTTGAAGGCTAATACTGGATGGATGACCTTCTCACAATAATGTCCCACAGAGCAGACATGTTGTTGTGGTCTCTCAGAGCTCTGTCCCTCAGGACAGTAGTAGCCTTCTGCACAGCGGCCACTTGGCTCAGATATTCCTCTGTGGTGGCAGTAGTGACCTGGAGGACACTGCTGGCAAGCCTCGATTGTTGACCCACCAAGGGACCCTGATGGATATTACACAACGTACATATCATTTATAAATTAATATACTTTTAAAGAAGTCTTGAATTGTTTGGTGTTTTATATATGCATTCATATTTACGTGCACACAAAAGTGACATAATGAAAGCATTAAAATAGGTAACACTATTAATTTGATGCAAAGTACAGTACCTATTCCCTCTACAGTTTCTAATTCATAACCGTACAAAGGAGTTACAGCACATTTTAATAGGATTCTAGTTGTCCGCCGCGAGACAAGAATACAATTACACGATTAAGCCACTTTGACTGAAATTATTCATAGGCACCCAAGGGGGAGAAAAAAGGCTTCAGAAGTTTTCATATTCCTCTGCACCACTGAACTGCAAAGATAGACACCGGTTCATATAAGGACATTAGCGAGAAAAACTGACGTGTGCAACAAAGAGGATTAGGTGTTGTATTTCTCGGTTTAGTATTCTGTCTCATTACTCATTCATCATTAATTCATGACCAAAAAAAGGGCAGGGGGTAACTGACTTGTCATGAATTGTCTCTATTTTCATAGAAAGAGAAAATACATCTGGTAAACAATTTTCTCTTGATAATTCAATTGATGAATCTAACAATTAAAGCTATATCACAAAAAAAGCAAAAGCTCACTTTTCATGGTTCCAACAGGGCAAGGCAGAGGAAGAGGAGTTCCAGAGGGGCAGTAGTGTCCTTTGGGGCAAGAGGTGGCATGGGGGGTTAAAGAGCCTTTGGGGCAGTAATATCCTGTAGCACAGGGTCCTGCAGGGGCATCTAGACCAGTCTGGTTACAGTAAGAGCCAGCCTCACAGGGCTGGGGGTAGGCAGAGCCCAAAGGACAATAAAAACCTGAAAAATAGCCACAAAAAGTATTACTGATATAAATCAACTTCAGCAAGACCAAAAGTCCAATCAGGAGGATTACTGCTCTTATGCACACACTCCCTCTGGAGAATGAGGATTTTCTCAAATTCCATCATTTCTGCTTCTCCTATTTACAGTTGACCCAACAAATTTTTAATATTTCGGAGGCAGTAATTACTTTGCTCCAAGAATTCTAATATGTTCTTTGCTGGTCTGACATTAGCTGTTATTTCAGTGCAGCTGTTTTTTGCAAACCAGCACTGAACCACCTGCAGCTCCTAAGGACGAAAGTCAAACTCCACCATTTCATCATATCACTGTAAAATCTGACAAGTCAATCTCACTTGAAAAAAATCTGGGACGCGGTTTGCCTTGAAAAGGGTTCGTAAATATGATTATTAGTCTTACCTTATGTTTATTTTCTATTAAACATTTGAGCAGCAGGAGCTCAGTCCATAAGGACTTGGCTTGGCCGCTTCAAGTCCCCATATGGACCAAGTATGGAGCATAGACTGGTAGATGAAGAGGTGCCAGTTTGCCTCCTGGACACTGTTGAGGTGCTCTGAACAGTAGGGAACCAGACCTTCTAACCCCCTATTCTTCGCTCAGGTCCCTAAGGTCAGCTGAACTGGGGCTCCTGGCTGTCTACCGCTCCAGACTTAAGCTCAGGGGTGATTGTGCCTTTGCTGTGTCTGCCCCCAGACTGATGAACAGAACCCTCTCTCTTTTAAGTTCAGACTAGAAACCTACTTTTATTCATTAGCCTTTGAGTCCCCCTGTTGTGGTCCTCTCTGACGCGTGCCTGTGTGTGTTGTGTCTCCTATTGTGTGAGCTGTGCTCCTGACAATTATGTTGCCTCTTATGTATGTGTTTTTAGCATTTTATTCCTTTTGTACAACACTTTGGTAAACATAAGTTGTTTTTAAATGTGCTTCATAAGTAAATTGAATTGAGTTGAGTTTAACTCCTTGGGGCGCCTGTCCAAGGCAGCCCCCTCACCCCGCATTCTGGCATCTCTACATTTAGTACAGTACAGGTACTGTTTGTGCATGTGTGTGTATTTTGGGCATGTGTGTATATGACAACAGAGTGACAAAAAATAATTTCCCCTCGGGAATTAATAAAGTCTATCTTCTTCTTCTTAGAACTTTAAAGTACACTTTAAATTTAGTTGTATTTACTCAATTTAGTGAAATTGGTGCAACTTAAAAATGATAGGTGAAATTAATTTGCTCTTTTTAAGTGTTGGCAACTTAAGTAGACCAAATTAGTCTGATGTCACTGAAAAGTTGTGTTTACTCAGTAGAATTTAGTAAACTGATTGCCTTAGATAAAGTAAGCGCAAAAAAAAATCAAAATGCCATTCTGAGAATTTTAAGACGTGGCCAGAGTTTGTGAAAACAAAAAAAATTGTACAAGAAAAAAAAATCCACTTTTGAATAATATTTAATTTTTTAGAAACATGCAGACTAAATTTCTCCCTGACTTTACTTAAGATTTCATCAGGTCTCCATGGCACAGTGTTTTCACAAATACCCAAACTCAATCAAGCTTCAGCCAGTTTCCAAGCTATATGAAACATTTCATCAAACTATGCATATCATTAGTATTCTTTGAACTGTAATTAAAGCAGCACTGTAGGTGTTAACATTGTGTATTTAATCTGCTGATTGTAAACTAATCAATCTAATTTGTATGTTCTAAAACATGTTAACAAAACACTCATGCATAACTGTCTTTGTCATGATCAAGTTAAGTCAGACTAACATGGTTTACTTACGTTGCTAACAATTAGAAAGACCAAGTTAATTCTACTGTCATTTTTACGTTGCAGCACATTAACAAATTAACTACCGTAAAGCTTCAGTTACTAGCCTGGGCTAGCAGGGCCTGGGATATTGTATAAAAATCAGGCTTTGAATAACATTTCAATTACAGATCATTCATTTGATCTAGCTCCAACAGACAGGGCATCACAGAGAGAGAGAGCGATATGACACTCGAGGATTACAGCACCTGGCACACTGACACAACAACACTTTGTCCTGTTAAAACAATATTCACAGCTTGGATTAATTTGCATGAAAACCCCTTTTGATTTCTTTTCATCTGAGGACCCTTACTGACTAAAGGAATATGAATAATTTACAGGGTAATGGAGAAATGGACACATATTCTGACTTTATGACAGCTTCTGAGGAAGGGAGTCACCATTAGTTTTTTCATCATGCCAGTAGTCTTCTCTAGTGCTCATGATTTCAGTAAAATTGACTGAATGATGGAATTGTGGAGAATCTAGCTGAGCTAACAATGTGTAGCATCTTCATATTGACAAAAGTTTAAACATGTATATTTATATGCATGATCTAAACAGCTAACCAAGGATAGCTTAAGTGGGTATAGCCAACAATCTGTTTTATACATCTTTAAAAAATGAACTGCTTGGCAACCACACTAGGCGTCTATTTGAGACAGGCCTTTATTTGTCAAAATACACAGCCACACTGGCCTAGTAAAAGGGACTGGGCATTTATTTGGGACTAGGCTTTTAATTTAAGTTTCACGGTAACTGCAACTAAATTCAAAGTAACTTAACAATTAGATATACATTAAACATAACTTAAGACTAATAATTATATTTACTTACCTCTTTCCCATTTTTTTTAAATGGAAGATCAACTTGTCAGATTTTATATTGATAGGGGAATTTAAATGTTACAGAGTGAGGTTTGTTTGCAGGAGGTACTGTAGTGAGATGCTGTACTGCAAAGACAATTTTATAATTGGGCGTAACTGACAAAGCCTTTCCCTAATTCTTGGCTTTTTCAATGTAACTAACCATGACAAAAAAAGTGGACATTCATCCTTCAAACCACCTTGTCGTGATTTAACATTTCAGAGTTTTCAAAGAAAGTCAAGATAAAATGGTATTAAAGATGGAATATGCCAAACACACAGGACAGATCAGATGACATCAGTCATATGTCACAGCAATTTTAGTCAATGGGACTCCATGTCATGAGCGAGTAAGATAACGTGTGTGCCTGAGGGAATGAACAAAGCATCACATCCAGCTCACGCAAGTTCACTGTCAGGATTTACCCACCCTTAGGGCATATATCTCCTCTGTAGGTAGAGCAGGCAAAATGTGGCCTCTTGAGATGTGGCGGTGAGTGAGTCACAATATGGTCGGAATCTGCCTGTGGCGGCGTTACCACTTCGATCCAGCTAGAGTCCCTCCCTGTAATAGAGCATGGCAGAGAAAGCATGAAAGATGTCCAAGTTAATATCTTTGTCTCGCACAGAGCAAACCAAAGAGGAGCCACTCTTTCTAAATGCTGATTTAACAGTTTAGACTGCCAAGAGAGAACAACATCTTTTCACAATGTAACACTGTAAGGCAATGATTAATTGTAGAATACTTGAGGGGAAGGTCAAGCTGAAAAGCTGCTGCCTTGCGGGACATTTATCACAACACATAAGGCTTTGCACTCTTGTTGAATAGTTTAAAGAAATTGATGTAATGCCCTTTCAAAGGCAGCATTTATTGTGTTATTACAAACTGAAGAAACCCATATTTTACCAGAATTACTGGAGTTATTGAAGCAGGACAGATTGTGAATCCAGGGGGCTGCGTCTGTCTTTGTGGTATAAACCTCCAGTATTTCACAAAGACAGCTGAACAAAGAGGAGTTAGCTTGAGGTGTGGGGCTTTCTGCACCTCCAGCACAGAAGAAACCTGCAAAGCACAGGCCTAACACAAGGAGATATTAGAAAACAACCATGGAATGACTATCTATCCTATTACATGTGATCTTAGCTGGTAACCACAATTGTCATTTAATTTCGCTTAATTATTTATTAATGTAAATATGTTGATGTGGGCAGTGATTTAGGGGTCTTGACTTATTGGAAACATGGCGAAATCCCTCACCAGTAGGCTGTGAGCCTCCAGGACTGAGGCAGTATTTTCCTGCGGGGCAACGGCGGCAGTGAGAGAGGGAGGAGGCTCCAGGCTCTGGGAGGAAGCTGCCAACAGGACAGGGTTTGGGTGAACCACTACCCTGAGGACAGAAGTGTCCCATGGGACAAACATCTCCATAAGGCTGGGAGACAGGGGAAGGCTCATTGGACCCCAGGGAGCAAAAATGTCCTGTGGTAGACAATGCGTTTAGACACCTCACTGAGAACACTGCAGCATTCGGGGGAAACTGTGGCTTGATACAGTGCAGAAATACAGGAGAGGAAAAGACACTCAATTCTCTGACACCATTTCCCATGGTGATGCTGGACTGTCAGACCTGGGCTGCAGGGTCCAGACGGCTCTGTCAGAGCACTGCTGTTACAGAAGAAGCCAGAGGGGCAGAGGGAGCAGTCAGTAAGGGACACCCTGCCAGCTGACGGGCTGACACTGCCCACTGGACATGGAGATGGCACAGATGAACCCTCCAAACAGTAGAAACCTGGCCAAGGTAGTGCATATCATTGTTAGCTTTGGTTCTCTGTGTACAGTTTTTCCATTTGACTGCATGTGTAAGTTTTTTTTAATTACCTGGTGGGCAGGTGTTACAAGTGGACTGTCCAGATGAAGACTGAAAAGTGCCAGGGCTGCAGATGGCCGGCTCAGCACTACCACGTGGGCACATACGGCCAGGCGGGCACTGATATTCTGTGACACAACCAGATAAAGAAAAGTTCAGACTGGCATCTGGTCCCTCCTGTTTACAATGAAAACAAGAGTAATGTGAATAAAGAATACTACTACTAATAATAATATGAATAATAATATGATACCTAATTTAAATTGACAGATCACCCAAAAATCAAAAATACATATTTATCCTCTTACCTGTAGTGCTATTAATCAGTCTAGATTGTTCTGGTGTAAGTTGAGTGCTGGAGGTATCAGCCGTAGAGATGTCATGATGTAATTGGATGGCATTTAGCTTGTGGTGCTAATGTGCTCATGGCGCCAAAAAAAAGAAAAAAGACTATACATGAAAGTGCTCACAACAAAGCTTATGGATTAACTTGAGTAACATAAAAATAAAAATTGAAAAGTGCAACAGCAATTCCTCTTTCCAAAAACCATGATTCAGTTACTTCATGTACTTCCATTATATCGAAGTTGAGGCAGACACCTCTACAGCTG
Organism: Chaetodon striatus; assembly: GCA_029783705.1. Taxonomy (NCBI): domain Eukaryota; kingdom Metazoa; phylum Chordata; class Actinopteri; order Chaetodontiformes; family Chaetodontidae; genus Chaetodon; species Chaetodon striatus. The sequence continues at coordinate 18,135,113 of JAPZEB010000024.1, read as the reverse complement.
ATATCTGCAGCACTCTGCAACTCACACCAAAACAATCTAGACTGATAAACAGCACAACAGGTAAGGTAAGGCAATGCTAAACTCACACTACACGACGATTTCTGTCAGTTTCAACAGCCACTATGTCAGATTGGACAATTGTGGGGTTTTAAAATTGTGCCGTGATTTGGCTGACGGACATGACAGACTGCACGTTGGTCCACGACCAATCATCCCTGGTCGTCTTTCACGACGTGTGTGATTTCGTCGGGTTATTCTTGCCCTATTTTGATTATTATTACTATTATTTCTGTCACTGTGTCTGTTCATGTGCCAGCGAAATGTTACTGTAGTTATGTAAAAAGTGCCACCAGATGGCAGAAGCTACATTTAAAGTACCACATGCAAACTATGCAAGTCACTGAATTCTCCACAACAAGTTCCTGGAAATGTTTCACAATAAAAGCCTGTTTAGAAAATGAAGGGAATCTCTGTCACTATTTCTTAATTTTATCACTTTTTTATCCTTCTCCATTGTAAAGAAAAAAACATTCTTTGCTAGCCTGATGCTAATGGCGGTACTGACCGGGTTGCTAAAGTACTTCTGCTATTTTGTGCCATCATTTTTCCTTTTTTACTTGGTCGTTGTAACGTCCCTAGAGGAAATATCATTCACGGTCTGAGCCGACACCGTATGAGGCTGCGTCGGGCTGTAATCGGGCTGATATTGCATAGTGGGAACCTGGCATAAGAAAAAATATGCATTTTGGATTTTGGGTGAACTGTCCCTTTAAAATATATTTATGTTGTAATTGTCCAAAAAAACATTGTTACTGTATTTCACCATGCTCAGAGTGGTACCATGGAAACAAAGTAATGAAGAACAGAGTGACTCTGAGCAGTGTTCGTCCTGTATGAAAATCCTTTGGGAAGCAAAGAGAAGAGAAAGCAGGCTTAGCAGCAGGTGCCCTGACTCTGACAGCAACGAGCTGGAGACTCTTTATAGGTTCTGGGTCATTTCATGCTCAAATTTGCGAAACATCTTCTCAATGAAAGGAAAAAGGGGGTCAAGGAAGCCTCTCAAAGAATCTCTAGGCGTACGAGTAACATACGAGGAGAAGGAAAGCACACCTGAGGCATAAAATCACCTCCATGGTACATGCAGAGTGTATTGTGTAAGGTAATTGATGGGTTCTGCTACATATCAACAGAATCAGCTACTACACGCGCTACAAATGGCTATGTTTAGAGAGCAGACATAAACAATGCAAATGCCTCATGGAGGACATTTTAAAGAAACATATTACAGTTACAGTAATATGTCAAAGACAACTTTCTTATAAGTTATGATCAAACTAACTGCATCAACAAAAAGGAAAAGTAGTGACAATTTGACACTGACCAAAAGAGATAGGACATAGGGCTCTTCTCATTTCTCTATTTTGTGCCTGCTTGTCTCCTCATAGCTCTGTCCTCCTGCCTGTGACCTGGAAATCAATCTCACTGTGCCACCTTGAAGGATGTCTAAAATCCTAACATGCACCTTGAAGAAAGGGGAGCGAAGGGAGGGGAGGCTTGCTGGAGGGGCTATGAGCGAGGATACACAGGTGTATCCTTTGCGTAAGTCTTTTTGGCACCCGTGACGTATCAGAGAGGCGTGACAAACAGCTGCCATGTCATGAACTGAATTAAAAGTAAACATTTAAGTTGTCATGATCACTGTTATGCTCATCTGACAGAGATAAGGAAATACAGCTATAACAAAACAATGGGCAGATGATGCAGCTGTGCCACACATCTTATTCAGTTGATGTTGCTTTAAAATGACAGCTCTAAAGACGGGATGTATCATTTTGTTAAATGCCTGTTGCCTAAATTCCTCTCTCCTTTTGTCTCTTCCCTGCCTCCTCCCCTTGCATCTTAAGTGAGAGGTACTAAGATTCGAGGAAAGGCGACAAGGAAAGAAATCAAGCAGGTATAAAACAGACAAATGAGAAGAGAGGATAGTTGCTATACAACAAAGCAAAACCATGCATCTCCAATGTTTGTCTTTTCTTTTTTTTCAGCTGTCCAACTCCTTAGGTTTCATAAACGACTAATGGATTTTCAGAAAATGCTTTGTCACAAGCCTGACAGAGGTGTTTTTCTAGGCAGATATTTCTGAGATAGATGGATTTCACAGGATAAAATGTAGCCTGATATTACGTTTGCGACGTTTGATTCATGTTACTTCAAAGTACAATCATAATATTTTGTCCATCCACTTTAAGTGAAAATGTACAATATCATTCATATGTGACACTACTTTTTACAGTGAGTAAAGTCAGTAAATCTTGGTCTTCTGAGCCAACCTCATCATGTGAGCATAACTATTTGGAAACCAGACTTACTGTACATGATCAGGCTTTGAAAGCAGAAGAAAACTACAAGGTGGAAAGACTACCGTGTTTAAACCTGAGCTGACCCCTGATGATGTGCACTGTACCTGGCTGATGTCCAGACACTGATCCTGTTGGACAGTACCACCCTGGGGGACAGAGGAGGTCAGCAGAGGTCTGAGCCCACGAGGGGCAGTAAAAACCAGGGTAACAAGCTTCACAGTCAGCCTCCGACTCTGCCGCAGACCTCCCCAAGAAAGTGCCTACATGGAGGAGACAAATTATCATGTGGGTAAAAATAACTTGTACTCTACTTCTTTTTTTTTCTCTCTAACACACACACGTGCACACACATACATAGAGAGAAAAGGAAATAGCATGGCATAATAGTGTCATTTATGCATTCTATAGATGGCTCCATTTTTTACTTGGTTAAGTAGCTAGCTGACCAATATGACAGTTTTATTGGGCTCCCATTAGGTTTTACAACCTCCTCTAAAGTTCTGGATACATTGAGCCATTATACTGTACCTCTGGGGGCTTAGTGGCACTGTGCACTACCTTTGGAGGCAGTGGTATAAAAAGAAAGAGGTTTAACACATGGCTCCCTTAGGGAAATGATAGAAGACATACATATTTCTGTGTTTATCAACATGTTCATGATACAAAATTAACAAAGCTCTGTCTGGATGTGTTGGTTTTCTACCTGGAGGACAGGGCTTTGGCTTTGCACTCCCTTTGGGACAATAGTGGCCTGCAGGACACACACCACCATGAAATTGACCCAGGGTTGAATCGGCAGGAAGTGGGGATGGTGATGTGGTATCTCCTGTAACTAAGACAATAGACCTTTATTGGATGTCATTACTCATTAGGTTAGTGAGTGAACCAAAAGGCCAGGGCCATTTTCCTCAATCCCAGGAAGGAGGAATAGTACTGAGAGGAAGCAGTGGGGATTGGTAAATGTTCTGTGGAGACCTCTGCAGCACCGTGTCAAAGGTCATGGAAATGTTAAATAAAAATGGAAGTGCACTGAGAGAAAATGCTGCACGGCACAGTATTTCTCAAGTTCACTGACGATGACCCTTTTTATATTACAAGTACTATTTCTAGAATAACCAGTCGTGCATGCTGCCCTTCATTTATTTGACACTACATGAAGCGTGAAAAGAATCATCCTGTCACCTGTGGTATTACCCAAAGGTGTGGCCATCCTGGATCCCTCTCGGCAGTAGAAGCCTGGGTTGCAGAGCCCGGATGGGGAGGAGATGCCAACCTCAGCACAGTAATGCCCGGGCAAACAGGACTGACATACTTCTACAGAAACTGCCCCTGTAATGACAATAATACATTTTATATTACAATAAATAGGGTGAAGTAATTGTTTTCTGATGAAGGAGGGTCAGAAATTCTTTCATTGATTACAAATTTTCACACTACAATTGCCAATAATTTCAGTTAAGGAAGTCCATTATGTTCAAATGTCACCACTTGTGTATCTGAGTAATTATTGAGTGTTATCTGTCACCGTCTATGGAGCTGAAAGTGCCTGCAGGGCAGGGAACCATATAGCTGGTACCCTCAGGGCAATAGGACCCTGCAGAGCAGCGACCTCCTGTTGGGCCCTCCTCTGGCTGGGCAGAAACAGAACCTTGGATACAGAGGTAACTAGGGGCAGCAAGATGATGAAGACAGAGTTGATGAGGAGGGGGTTATGGGATGTAGGGAGTGATAGATGAGAAAGACAGAGGGGGACGGAGCATAAGGGAGGTTTAATTATAGACTAGAGAGACAGATTTAAACAGAAACAGGATGTCATGTATTTCATAGTCTATCTGTGAACATGATGAAGTATGTGTTCAGTTTGTTCAAGTTTACCCAGGAGAGCAGGCCCCAGTGGGAGCAGCCAGTCCAGAGGAACTGCAATATCTCCCTGGAGGGCAGAGCTCACAGCCCGACTTATTGGACAACCCCATCTGCCTGCTGAAGGCGCCAGCTGGGCATGGGAATGCTACACCAGACTGCGTTCCTGTAGATAAATAGCGTATAATATCTACAGATGGTCCTGGACTAAACATCACAGAACAGTTTGTGAAGGCCGTCCTTATCTTGATTATGCTCTATAATGGCCATTTGCATAATTGGAAAGCCATTTACTGTTACAGCCACTTAATCAGGAGTACACACAAAACAAGAGCAATATTCAACAATGTTTTGCATGTAATACAGCACATTTTTAGCCAATTAATCAACCTCACTGAGCCTGCAGCATCACTCGTGTCCCATATATCTGATAACACAATCTGATAACATTTTGCATTCGTCATGAATGTGTTAGAAAAGCTGCACTATCGTATCCTACCTGGTGGGCAGTAGTGTCCTTTAGGACACAGCGTGGGAGTGTGAGTACCAGACACATGCCCTGTGTCAGCATCCACCCAGCCAGCACAATAAAATCCTGCTGGACATTTAACACACTCTGCCTGTGGAGGGGTACATTACGCACATCATTTTTTTTTGCACAGTACAAATACAAAATTATGAGTACAGATGTTCATGAATATCAACAGACATTTCAATCCTTGTGTTGGAGATGATAAAGGCTTAACTATAAACAGTATTCAGGACACACAGATGTTGAACTGTCAACAGCTCTTTTAGATACAGTTTTATAGTAAAACATATTTTGCAGTCTAGTTACTGCAGGTTTTTTAAATTGCATTTGTTTTGCACTGTGAGACTGTAGGAACCAGAATATTATCATCCCAATTACCTGTCCAGGTAAATCCTGGTAGGTCCCTGGCATGCAGGGCACCCTTCTATCAGACCCAGGTGGGCACATGTTACCAGGCAAGCAGGGTATAGAGGCCTGAATGCTGCCGTTTTCTCTGCCTGGGCAGTAAGAGCCTGCTGGACAGATATGAGAAGGGAAAGAGAGCCCTCTGGTGACACACAGGAAACCTACAAAACAAAAGGAACACTGCTGAGCAGCTGTACACACTGTGTGAAGGGATTATCCCCCAATAAATCAAGTTATGCAATGAAAGCTTTATCTTCTGGCAGATAAAAGACACAATTAAACTCTAATGCGCGCAACATAAATTAGTTCCAACCTGGAGGACAAGGCAGGCAGTCAGAGAGATAACTGTTTCTGGTTTTGTTGCTGTAGTGTCCTACGGGACAGGGAAGGGGTGCTAAGGAGCCCTCGGGACAGTAATGACCTTCAGGACATCTGTCACCTGTCGTTCCTCCATCTTCTGGTGTGGGTGACCAGGCCCCAGAGAGGCAGTAGTACCCTGCAACACACTGGCCTGATGCAACACCCTTCCCAGGGGACGCACAGAAGGAGCCTGGTTTGATGGGAGTAAAGAGTGAAACTGAGTGGAATGGTAAATTACCCTGCAAAACAGAAAATGTAGAACAAGCACCGCATACTATATTAATCCCAGCTGTGATGTTGCATTTGTTTGATGATTTTGCTGCTTGTGATTACAGTTATTTTTAACGACAGCTGCTTTTTGAAGTTCACTTAGTTTGTTAATGTAGTGTTTAATTACCATTTACCATCAAGGTCACTCTTAACTCCGAGTCAACTACTTGACTTTAAGGAAACTCAGGATTATTTGCAGTAAATGTGGTGTGACCTGGAGGGCAGGGCATGCAGTCCTTGGGTTGTGCCATGCGAGTGTGGGGGTTGATAGATCCAGCTGGACACGGGTACTGATGTTTGGACCAGGTCCCAGACGGGCAGTAATGACCCACTGGACACTCATAAGTCCTCGACAGGGAGCCATTACGTCTGCCAGGACAATAAAAACTATCCAGACAAAACAAGGATGGAATAATTTAGTGCTTGGCTGCTAATGGTGGCAATGAGGCATCAATATATTCATGTCTGTGTGTGTATATACTTTATGTATGCAAAGCCAGGGGGGAAAACACAACATGTGCTGCATGTATGTTACAGTACTTTGCTTATATATGAGAATGTCTTCACGTTTACAATGTAAAGTGACTGTGCGCGGTTGATAAGCGAGTTTACCCCTGGGGACAGGTGCTGCAGCTGGCTCTGCCGTCCTCTGTACTGATGGTTCCCGCGGGGCACTGCTGAGGAGCCACAGAGCCCTCAGAACAGTAATAACCTGGTTGTGTGAAGGCAAGAGTCATGGAAGAGACGCACACTCAAATGCACACAGAGACATCCACAGGGAACAGAGTTCGATTTCCAGTGTCAACAGAGCAGCTACTTATGTTTAGCCTTATTAAATAGAAAGAAGGTTTTGTTTACCTTTCCACCAAGCTAGCTCTGGGCTTATGTGAATATTCAATTAAATTGTACGCTTCACATTTCACATTTGCTTTTGTATTCCATATAATGCTTTGGAAACTAAAGCTTTTTGCTGCCATTTTCTGTATAAAAAGTAGCAACATGATTACATTATCCCCGTGTTTTTTTCTATTGGCTGTCTTCATGCATCTTCTATTGATGGTTTATAAATGAGACAGAGATTCTGAGAGATCACCTTTTGGGCACGGTCCTCCCTGGCTGTCTCTCAAAGGAGGGTCAGGGCGAGCTGCACCACCAAGACAGAAGAAACCCTCCCAGCATTGTCCTGAAGGTGCTGAGAGCCCCACAGCACCACAGTAGTAACCAGGGAGACATGGCTGGCAATCCTCCTAAGAGAGGAAATGAGAGAGACAAAAAGAGAAGGAGGAAGAGGGAGAGGGAGAGAGGAGGGGGAGGGGGGGAGGGGGGGGAGAAAATGAAAAAAGAGAGAGTGCCCCATTGTAACATTGATTTGGGATTAGATATCGATTGGCTGTCAAACTGAAGGACAGAGAAAGCATTGTAAGTTACTGTATATACTGCAAAGGGATGGTGTACTGTAGCAGGACTGTGAATCATTTTATTTCATGAAGTTGCTTTTCATTAAATCTTGGTCGGTCAATCAAGACAAACAGGGCCAAGCCAGTTATATTAGCAGCTGTTGCTAGGATCTGAATGAATATATACCACATGTTGTCTGTATTTATATTTATGAGTATATAATTTGTGTTTTATGAATCAAAAACATCTTAAATTATGCAGGAAATAAGAATATGTAGTGGTTGGATATTACTGAACAAAATCTGACATTTCCAAGCAAAATGACATCCTGCTGTAACTTTGAAGAGAAAGACTCTTTCAATCATTAGTCAAGGAGACATGTGAGTGTGATACTGAGTCAAAGCGACCTGGGAGACTAATTTGGTGAGATTAGAGAATGTTCCACGTGGACAGGGCAGAGGATGGACGGTGGCCTGGGGGCAGTAATGACCAGCAGGACATGGCCCTCCCTCTTCTGGTGAGAGACACAGAGAACAGCACTGCCATTTGTTAACCATCTCAAAATAGAAATACCGATAGAGAACCACTTGCTCAGATAATTACAAGGCTGAAAACTTAATTTTCTCAAATATTGGTGAGAAAAATGAGGCATTATCAAACTATACTGTGCTGTATTTTCTGAACATGGGAACATACAGCACATGATAAAGATATTTGTGCACCTGCAGCTTCTGAGAAAGGTTGTGGAGAGGTGTTCCCATATGAGCAGTAATATCCTTCCTGACATGGTCCAGTGACAGCTGTGCCATTTCTGGAAGAGCAGTAATGACCGCCGTCACACTGCTTGCACTGAGAGACAGACCAGTAGCCAGGATCAGGACCGTAAGTTCCCTCTGGACAGCCTCTCAAGTCGAATCCAGTCCCTTCGGGGCAGTAAAAGCCTGCAGGCCGCAGAGCAAACACAAGGAAATGCATAAATATAAAAGATACAAATAAATAAATACAGTTTCAGTTTTTTTGCAAATATTTTTGTTTGATAATTCATATTTAATTCATTAGCATAAAACTGAAAAAATATTTTTAAATGGTTTTAAGGGCATACAAAACAGCAAACCACACACCTGCAGGACACAAGTAAAGCGAGCCAGACACACAGTACCAGCCTGGCACACATGGCTCACACTGGGTAGCATGTGTGACAGCAACATATGTCCCCGGATCACAGGGCACAGGTTGAACAGCTCCCTCTGGGCAGTAGTAACCCTCAGGACAAGGTCCCCCTGTAATTCCATCAGTAGGGGTGGATGTGATGGCTCCATCCACACAGTAATATCTGCATAGAAAATATAAAACTGGATGAAAACCCCTTTTTGTGTAAATTTTAAATAAAAACAAGGACAATATTTATTTCTTAAGGTCATCGGAGTCTGGTGTACCCCTCACTGCAGGGTCCACTAGGTTTAGTGAGGCTGGCAGAGTCACAATAAAATCCCCCCAGACAGGGTTTGCAGTCCTCCTGGTTACGCAGGCCTGAGCTGTTTGACCAGCTTCCTTCAGGGCATGCCACGGGGGCTGTGGTGCCTGTAAAGACGTCACAAACACCAACTCACATTTCAAATCTAGTCAACAGAGGAGTATGCAACAAAACCAACTAAAAATAGCAAGAACAATGCAGTTTTGGGGTTTATCGATGCAATATACTGTGACCATTTTTTGCACACTGTAAGCAGAAGTTAAGGGCTACTAAATAAGTGAGACAATTCAGCTCCTATTGCTGCGTGCAGCACTGAGCTACCCAGAAAAAGGCAGGGTTTACCCTACAGTAGCAATTTTAAAGCATGGGTCAGTGCCCCAAGTCAGAAAGAACAAGTGTACAAATTAATTTGAAGAAAATTGTATCAAAAGTTACGAGATAAATGTTGTCAGCACTCCCTGTAGGCCACCAAATGGTAATTAGCATGAATAAAACATTGTAGCCCTGGAATATAATGGGGTAGAATGTTAATAGCCTCACACAGTATAAATTTGGTTACATTAGCCTATAAAACAAGCTGTATCAGCGTTGGATTACGAAAACCATTATTTGTGGAAAATGTGGACCGCCTGCAACTTGATAAATTTCAGGCATTAAAACAAAGTAGCACTGAAGCAGCTGCTGGCTGATTGCTTATTAAAGGAAGACAAGCCAGTAACCTGAGGGGCAGTATTGACCAGGTGGACACAGGGAGCCTGAGAGTTCATCCAGTGGGCTGGGAGAGGATGCTCCCTCTCTGCACCAATAACCAGCACGACATGGTCCTATGGAAAGACAAATATCACAATATGTAGTTATCATACAGTAATGCAGATACAGCTACAGTTAAACAGAGCTAAAGAGTACAATTTCTGGTTTTAACAACAGGATTACTGGAATTAGTTTTTGAGATATTGGTCTCTGAGATACATATCTCAAAATTTTGGCAAATACAGTAAATCCAAACCTATCAGTTCCAGTGTTAAATTAGAAAAAATCTTTTTTTTTTGCAATTTGAGTAAACTGTTCACGTAAATATTTAAAAGTGACACAGAGGAAGCCCAAATAAATAGCTTATAATAACATATAATTAATATAATAATTAGTTGGAAATACAATAAAATGTTTCAAGTAAAGTTTGGACACGTGTGGAATATTTTGAATATTAATTTCAACATCAAACACATTCATTCATTAAGTCATTCTCTGTAACCACTTATCCTCTTGAGGGTTGTCGTGGGGCTGGAGCCTGTCCCAGCTGACATTGGGTCAGAGGCGGGGTACACCCTGGTCAGGTCGCCAGACTATCACAGGGCTGACACATAGAGACAGACAACCATTCACACTGACATTTACACCTATGGGCAATTTAGAGTCACTAATTAACCTGCATGTCTGGGATGGGGGGGGGGTTGGGGGCTACAAAGGGCTATGGTTGACCCTTAAATGGGTAGGAATTTACTTACTTAAATCACTGACGATACAAGTTATGTGTATTGTGAAAATCATGCGGTTGAAACCTACACTATTTTCATAACAGCGAGGGTCAGATGTGCAGAACACACATGCCGCTAATGCAAACATGTAAAGCTAACTACAGCCTTACTAGCTATGACAAAACTATAATCACAAAGCAAAGATACAGACAGAAACAGAAAATTGAAGGAATAGTGAGGCAATGGACAAATTGGTCATGATTCTGGGTTTTTGTTTATATTCCAGTATCTTGTAGACCTCGTTTTGGGGTTTTCTGTTTGTCTTCTTCCTTATTTTGTGTGATTCATTCATGTTTCATCTGTTTTCTGTTTATCTTGTAGATTCTTTCCTCATGTGTTATGTCTGGTTTTACTTTCTGTCTTTGTGTTTTTTTCCACCTCTTTCCTGTCACACCTGTCTTCCACCAGTCTCCTTAGTCCCTCCCTGTTCCCAGTCATCCCTTCACACCTGCTCTGTATTAGGCTTGTTTGCTCCACCTTAGTGTTCCCCACCACACACTTGTTGTTAGCAAATCCCCATTTCCATTCTTTTGCATGTCTCCTCCTACTCCAGCTGTGTCTCGTTTTTGTGATTAGTTTTCTGCATATATATACCTGTGTGTTTCCCTTTGTTACTTGTCACTTCATCTGTGTTCATTCCTGTGTTTGTCCTTGTGTTATTGGTGTCATTTCCTGCTCTGTTTCCTGCCTGGTGTCTTTTGTTCAGTTTTGATTTTGTACTTGAGTTAATCGTATTATCCTGGTTTATTTTCAGTTTCAGTTTCCATTTGGACTTTCAGTTACCTGCCTGTTCTTGATGTTTTTTTATCAGCTTTACTAAAGCTTACTTTTTGTTAAGCCTTAAACCTGCCC
>JAPZEB010000024.1:18105142-18123967 GCA_029783705.1 Chaetodon striatus | reverse complement strand
TGTTTCCTAGAAACTGTGTTTGAGGTACATTTTCTCTCTTGTGCCAGAGGTGTTACCCAATCAGCACCAACATGTGTTGAAGGAGCCTATGGGGCAGTGGTGTTGGTTGGGCAGGGCTGTACCTGCAGGGCAGTAGTGTCCTTTAGGGCAAGGCCTCAGAAAAGAGGCATTGGCTAATGTTGAATCACAGTAGTAACCTTAAAAGAAGAGAAATGCATTGCTTTAAATTAGCACTGCCAGTCTGTGAAAGAACTGAAGACTTGATACCACCTATATTTGCAGAATACTTCTTCTGACATATTTGAATGTGCAGTATAACAAATGGAACAGATGTGAACAAGCTATCAACTTCAATAAATAAAACACTTGCTGGGGAGGTTAAGAGCTGTTTTCATTAAAACCTGTTTAGTAATAAAGAAATGGCACAAGGCTAAACAACAGTGTTCAAACAAGAATGTCAATAAATATGCTATGCTGGAGTAATCAGGAGTCCTACCTGCCTCACAGACAGTGCAAGCTGCCTGTTTCTCTCTGTCCTGGAAGGTTCCTGATGGACATGGGTCTGGAGCTGCACTACCCTGTGTGCAGAAGTGACCTGGAGGACATGGCAGAGCTGTAGGCACAGTCTGACCAGGTGGGCACCAATAGCCTATTAAGGTGACAAGAGACACAAGTACAGTGTGAAAGAATGGAAATTAGACTGGAGCAGAACAAAGAATGTATCAAATATACATATCTTTATGAACAAAAACATACTGAAAGGAGCAGTGTGTAAGATTTAGGGGGAATTAGTGGGATCTAGTGCTGGGGATTACAGATTGCAACCTGCTGAAACTTCTCCAGGGGCGGCAAACTATCTGCAGAGATGTCTTCCTCTCCAAAACAAACAGACCAGATGATTACAAATCAGTGTTTTCCCATCGCTGTTTGGCACATCGCAGGTGGGCTGCTCGCCCAGTATCTGCAAATATGTGCTCACCTTATTTCTGATCCAGATGTTCAGGAGGTTTTTACTAGGAGCTGAGTTATCCGCAGAGGTCTCCTCCTCTCCAAAACAAATGAGAACTGTGATTTAAACCAGTAAAAACACTGAATAAAGCAGCTTCACATTAAAGAATCATTGTTTTTCCTATGCTGCTCATCACAGTGGGGCTGCTAATTACAGTGGCTGATGCAAAAACCCCAATACTCAAATGGGCCAGGAGTAGTAGTAATCTAGAGCCAGTGTTTGGTTTGTCTGTTCTGGGCTACAGTAGAAACATAGCGGTGCAACTTGATGATCTCCGTGGATGAGGACCCGCTTCCTGTGTAGATATAAATGATTCATTCCAAGGTAACAAAAACACAAGTGTTATTTCAAGTGATTATACATTAAAGAAAACATTCTTATTATATTGAGTTTCTGCCGATATATTCCCCTAAATCCTACACACTGAACCTTTAAGTTTTGCATTACACGGTGTATGGACTGACCTTGGCTGCAGGGTCCAGAGGGAGCCTTGAGACCTGCCTCTTTGCAGTAGAAACCTGCAGTACAAGGCTGACAGCCAGATTCACTAGTCAGACCTGGCACTTGGGAGAAAGTACCCGCTGGACACAACTCTGGCTCTCCTGAGCCTTCAACTGTAGAGAGAAAGCAGTCATTCATTCAGCCATTCAGTCATTGCCTTTACATGCCAATACCTATTCTGGGCTGTAGGGCGCAAAAGCTTCTCCCAAGATACATCAGGCAGAAAGTGTAGAGACACCCTACACAGGTCAACAGTTTATCGGCAGGCTAACAAAAATAGACACATGATGACTCACGCTCATACCCATGGCTAATTTAGTGTGTCTACCTGAGTCATAGACACAGCTACTTTAGAGTCTCCAGTCCACCTAATTTGCATGTCTTTGGGCTGTGGGAAGAAATTGGAGAATCATAACAAAACCCCAATGTTAAAGGTTGGAGCCTTCTTGCTATAAAAAACAATTCACATCAAGTCCAAAGAGCTGCCCTTTAAATATAAAATAAGATAAGATAACCCAACAGAATCTTACACCGCATTGTACTAGTCTATGATGCACCATGAAACCAACAGCTAATATGTAATGCATATTATGGACGAGTAAATGTTGTGTATCAAGCTCAGTTATTAATATCAAAATTAAGCATTATGCCAAGCATCTGTGGACACAATGCACTGTCCATTTCACCAAGCACTTTGCTTTATTAATAGGCTTAAAAACTTTGTTGGCAAGTTAGTAATAAGACCGTTCTAATGCAGTAAAGCAGGGCTTACCACAGTACGCCCCAGGTGGACAGATGCTGCCTGTTTCTCCATCTGTTGGTCTGGCCTCAGTGGCTCCTCCCATACAGTAATACCCAGGGAGGCAGGGACCCATCGGCAGAGCTAAACCTTTAGAGCAACACCAGTACATTTGTTATGTGTATTTTATGTACCGAAAATTTGACATCTAAGTTGCCTTTTTACCATCTTTTCTTTAAAAACCTACAAAATCAATCGGTTTTTGTCTTCTTTATGCAGCACTTTGCATCAAGTACTGTGATTGGCTGTTAAACACAACAGGAAACAGTAATGTCACCACTAAAATAAGACAACAAATAACTCCCTCTGTCCCCCATGAGAACAAAGTGCGAACCCCCGGACAGCATACAATCAAACTGCCTCAGAGTTGTCTTATCTACTCTGTCACTCTTCCTTGATTACCATCATTATAGGTTTCTATATGTTTCATAATAACAGATTAGTAAATGTCAAACAGCATCTTTTGTTGGCTGCTTTTTGATTAAAGGTGAACAGAGCTTTTGAACTCAGGGTCCTGATTTTATCTGAGCTGTCTGTGCAGATTACTGCAATTTTTAATTTATTGTTTGTTATCAGGATTTCACCCACCTTGTTTTTTATCATTCACCTTGGTATTTAATCTAACTTTTCTCTTGATGGATGACATTTTATGGCATTTTAGTTTATTTCACTCTGTGTTTTATATACCTGAGATATTGCAGAAGGCTCCAGGTGGACAAGGCACTGGCTCTGAGCTACCTAAGGGACAGTAAAAGCCCACCTGACAGCGCCCCCCTGTGGATGTAGCTGGACAAAGACAGTTGGCATTTGTGTAATTGTCCAGGTCAAAGGGCTGGGAGTTCCACGCTGCTGACACACAGAACCAACCTGAAAGGAACAGACGCAGCAAGAGACAGAGTGGAAGACAGTGAAGATGATGTACTGATGTTTTGACTGCTATCTGTCCCTGTGATACACAAACACTCCTGCTGCTGACATGAAGTAGAATCGGTGAAGACATCACATGATGATTTTCTCAGCACAAGGTGAAAAAAGACAAGAGCAGCACAGAGCAAGGTGAAAGAGATGAGTCATCAATGAGAAAAAAAACAGGCTTAATAAACCAGGGAGCCACTGTTCTAATATCTGCCTGAGAGTTGTGTGCATTAGCTGTTTGGCATATGGAGCAAGGCTGTTTGTATATAAATAAATAATACACAGGGAATTATCTAAAAGCTGCTGCTGCTGCTAGAATGCAAGAGTAAAACTGTAAAGAGAGGAGAGGTAAAAATAATGACTGATGTGGCTGCTGTCGAGTTGTGATGTTTCGTGCTTTATGTGCACTCTTCGTTCCCTACCCTCAAGTCTTACAGACTGCTTTAGACTGGCTCGCCGACCCCTAGAGACAAAAAGGCTGGCACAGAGGACAAAGTCCTGACACTGAGAAACCATGCTGTGTGGCTGTGATTGTGTCTTTGGCAGAAAAAAAACAAAGACGCCTTTACTGACCAGCCTTGCACTTTCCAGACACTTTTGTCAGCCTCTCCTTCTCACAGTAGTGTCCTGGAGGACAAGGCAGGCAGCTGTCCAGACTCTGAGTCATGGGCTCGGGGTTGTAGTATCCACGAGGACAGGGAAACTGGGTGGCATGTCTTGTACCTATGCACATAATGCAACAAGATTACAAACTAGTGCTACATGCAATGTTGGTATTTAAAATACTCTGCATTTTTACTTGTATTGTAAAACAGTCTTTAAGTACAACAAGAAGCTCCTCAATAGTGTTACTACTGACAATAAATTAATGAAAAAATGCAATGTAAACCTGTAAAGACATTTGTGTCAGCAGGGTTATGCAACTTATGTAACAGACCAGTTTTAGTATGATAGAAAGTGTGTACTTTAGCCAGTTATTACAGTAATGCCTGTTGATGCCCAATGCAAATATTTTCCATATGCATCGAATCACAATGTTTGTTTACAAAAACTTCCAGGAAGAAAATAAAACCCCTGCATCATGTATACATATTGTAACAGCACTGAGCAAATCTTGCCTATTGGTTAGTTTTCAGCCACCTAAAAAAAGGTACACCCCCCCAAAAAAATGAAGGGAACTGAAGCTGTTATCTCAAAGCCACCAGACTCCATTGACAAAAACAGTAATTATACTGCACAGAACATGGGAGTTACTGGTCTACTGCTGCTTCAATCAGTAAGTGTGCAAAGTAGAGCAGTGAAAATGTTCCAAATATAGCATACACTTTACCTGACCTACTTTAAGATGGGTCTTCTTGGGTGGCTAAAACATGTTTTGCTGCAGCCCCTGTACATAGCACTGCATTGCTTGGCTTCAGTGTCAGTAGATTTGGCTTAAACAAGTTTGCCAGTATTACATATCTACAATGAATGACTACAATGAAAATAAGTCCTGTGCTTTTTTTGTTATCCTTGATGTTCTTTCAATTGTGCATGTACACTGATGTTGCAACCATGTATCTGTCTTTTTAAAATGAACTGTCAAATAAACAAAAAAAAATAAACAACAACAAAAAAACATGATTGATAGTGTTTTGGGTGAGTCTACCATCAGGACAGTAGAAGCCAGGGGGACAGGGGAACTTGGTGAAGTTGCCAGTCCTTTCTGGACAGTAGTAGCCAGCAGGGCAGCGGAAACATGCTGACTGGCCTGTGAGGTTGGTGTAGGCCCCAGCTGGGCAGGGCACTGGGCTCGCACTACCCTCAGGGCAGTAATGAGCTGGTGGGCAAAGACCTCCTCCTGAGCCTGCAGGGGAAAAACCAATTAGATGTGCTGAATTACTGAGATTATGACTGCTAAGCCCTTAATGTGATGAATCATGTGATAAACCCTGATTAATTCAGTAATTTTAACAAAACACCCTCACACATTCAGATTTCCTGCATTTATCAGCATCTGTCTCTCCTCTGTCTGATGCTTATTCATAAGATTTTTCTCTGCACATTATATATTAGCTCTGCTCTCCACTATTTTATTTCCTGTATGAACAGCACACATAATTAAATATTAATTAATGAACAGAGGAATCATTTTGTTGATGTTTGAAGCTGGTTAAACTAGGTTAATACTGCAGAAAAGATGGAATGATGTCGAAATTATTCAACAAGCACAAACAAAATTAACTTCTCATGAATAAAATAAAACCCCATAATTTCACTACCCTACCTGTAGCTGCTGTGTCTTCCCCTGGACAGTAATATCCTGCCTGACACAGTCCAGATGGACGAGTGAGGCCTGCAGTGCCGCAGAACTGACCCGCTTGACATGGCCTACAGCCAGTGATGTCTGTCAGATAAAGACTGCAACCACACACGTATTATCAAATGCACACACACTCACAGCTACATACCAAAACAAAACTGCTTACAAGTGTGTGACATCTGGGTCCCCTTACCTGTTAGAATAGGTTCCTGGTGTACAGGGTAGTGGGAGACTGGTGCCCTCAGGACAGTACTTTCCCTTTGGACATGCTCCGCCTACTCCGGTGCTAAAGTTACCATCTGGGTTCTGAAAGTTCACACCTTGAGAAGTTGCACATTTAAGACAGATTTAGTGTCCAGTTTTGCCACACACTCTAGCAGTAGCAGGTCTTAGGTTAGGTTACAATGACAAATGGTAATATTGCCTTGATATATAATGCGTGTCGTGTACCTGCTATGCAGTAATAACCAGCTTGACAGGGTCCAGTAGGTTCAAACAGACCCCAGTCCTCACAGTAGAACCCTGTTAACACAGCATGAGGGATTAAAAACACCACTGCAGTAACAATAAAGCATAGAAATCCTCAAAGTGTTGATTGCTAATCCCATTACATCATAAAATAATATTCCTCCTCTAGTTAATTTAACATGCTAAAATATTCTATTATTTCCTTTTATCTGAATCAATTAGTTCCAACACATCTAGCAAATGAAGGAGGTAGTACTTTAAAAGCCAGTTCAGCTCACTGAACATTAAACGACAGACTTTCCAGTGCCTTGCAGAGCAGTGAGGATAACCATGTGACAATACTCTCACCTGCTGGACAAATGAGGCACTGCTCCACTTGGCTGAGGCCAAACTGAGGACTGTATGTGCCAGGAGGGCAGGGCAGGATACCCTCAACACCGCCACCGAGACAGTAGTGTCCTGCTGGACAGAGCTGGACACCTTCTCCAGACAGACAGTAAGTCCCTGACAGGCAGTCATCACACACCTCTGCCCCTTTATCCAAAAAAGAAACAGTAACATAACTAAGTAATGTGTGCATGTTATATTGTAAATTGTGAAACAGTGGAACTTGCACCAGTAAACAGTTTAACATCATTCATGTGTTAAATTTCTGTGGTTACATGGCAAAGTAATGGCTGTTTTGGTTATATATAAGTATAAATGCATGGGGGGTTTGAGCTCACAATAATAGTATCGCTAATAAGCTAACTAGGCCTCTCTGCATTTAGGTCAGAGTCATATTCTCTAATCTGTCATTTACAGTAGATACATCTTAATTTTACATTTATACCCTTGCCAATTCACCTCCCATACAAAGAGATGAACAGATGTAAAGTGGTAGCATATGGAAGATGATTCTGTGACATAATTGGAATTGAGTGGGTGGGCTATATGTGGG
This sequence comes from Chaetodon striatus, assembly GCA_029783705.1. Taxonomy (NCBI): domain Eukaryota; kingdom Metazoa; phylum Chordata; class Actinopteri; order Chaetodontiformes; family Chaetodontidae; genus Chaetodon; species Chaetodon striatus. The sequence continues at coordinate 18,117,033 of JAPZEB010000024.1, read as the reverse complement.
GGTTCATGTGGGATCACATTGTGGGGCATGTCACTGATGTAAGTCTGCACCACAGTCATGCGGTTGGGGGTGAGGGTGCCAGTCTTGTCAGAGCAGATGGCCATGGCATTGCCCATCCAGGTGACATACAAGATTGTTGTTCTCCGTCATTTTCCTGACAGAGTAAGCCAGAGAGATGGTGACAGCGAGAGGTAAACCTTCTGGGACAGCCACCACCAGCACAGTGACTGCAGTGATAAAGAACTTGACCAAGTACTGGATGTAGACTGGAGTACACTCTATCAACCATGTGCAACCTTTAGCAACAAACGTGTTGATGACAAAGTACAACAGTACAGAGTTTGGTAAGCTTGCCCTGCAACAAGCTCTTCTCTTTCTTCAAAATGATGGTTTCTTCTCTCTGTCCTTTACATAACCCCCTTCTGCACCTTTCAGGGGCAACACCTCCATTCTGCTTCTTGGCTTTGCTCTGATTGTTTCCCACAGCTCTGTCAGTTTTATTTCCTTTCTGCTCCTTCCACCACCTTCCATCACCCAGCAGGGTAAAGATGATTCCCATCTGTGGGTTGACATCCACAGCTGTCACCAGCATTCTGCCCGAGCACTCCACCACATGGGTACCTGACAGCAGCATAGGGTCCTTAACCACAGACTTGCGTACGTGGTCAGAATCTCCTGTGAGAGAGTTCTCATCTATCTTGAGATCATTGCCTTGAACCAAGATCCCATCAGCTGTCAGCAGGTCCCTGTATTTGACCTGGGCCATGTCCCCCACCACCATGTCAGCCACAGGGATCTGGATGACATCCTCATTACGCACGACAGCAAACTTCTTTTCTTGTTCGATCCAGCTATGTAGACCCTGGAACTGTTTCTCTTCAGAACAGTCATTTAACGCCATCACCTGACACACACAACAGACAGCAGCATGGTGGCATCTTTGATCCAACCAGTGTCATCCTTGCCTTCATCTTCGGCAGGGACCGCCACATTCCCACATGATCCGATTTCCTTTACGGGAGGTTGGCAGAAAGGCCGAGGAAGATGATGGCCTCCAAGAGTGTGACACCCTGGTGGGCCTCCCACACAAGCTCCAGGAAAGTCTTTGGCTTCTTTGGGGGTGATGAAGTTTTGGCTGAACATTTGGCACCAACACTCCAGGTCTGCCAGATCCCCACTGAGACCATCAGTGGTGTTGGAGAGTAGTCTTTGGCAGAGTCCTTCTGTGTCTTTGTAGCCGTCCTGGATCTTCTGCAGGGCATTGTTCCCTCGGAGCTCCAACAGCTCCCTGAGCTCTGTCACAGTGACCCCTAAGTCTCCCCCTGCACGGCTGCTATCTGCCCTTCTTCCTCCACCTCCTGTCCCTTTGGGACAAAACTCCGCCGCACTGTAATGTGATTTACGTTATACATGTCATGAGGGCATCACCACTTGGTTTAGTTTAATTTGCTTTTGGTATATTTTCTTCATATTTAAAGGTGTGACTCACATGGTTTGTAATAAATACTTTTATTTTTTATTCATTCATTCATTTACTGTAACCACTTATCCTGTTTGGGGTGGCAGGGGGGCTGGAGCCTATTCCATCTGACATTGGGCGACAGGCGGGGTACACCCTAGACAGGTCACCAGACTATCACAGGGCTGGCACAGATACATTCAAACATTCATGTTCACATTCACACCTATGGCCAATTTAGAGTCACCAGTTAACCTAACCTGTATGTCTTTGGACTGTGGGTGGAAGCCAGAGTACCCACCTCGGGTTCGAACCCCCCACCCTTGGTTCGAACCAGGAACCGTCTTGCTGTGAGGAGATAGTGCTAACCATTGCACCACCGTGCCACCCCACTTTTAATTTTATGTCTTTTAATCCTCATGGTTTAATACTTATTTGTGTCGTTTACAATAATCCTCCACCTATAGTAATCGCTTTGATCTGAACAGACATGATCACTATCACTGTACTTGATATGTTGTACAGTTCTGTTTTCTATACCTGTAGTGTTCGAGTACATCCCATCAGGGCAGAGTACAGGAGAAGCTGAGCCCATGGGACAGTAATGTCCAACTGGACAAATGTCTCCTGTCACACCGTCTGAGGGCATTGAAGACACGGCCCCTCCTGAGCAGTAATAACCTATAAATCAGTATATATATAAAAAAATAAAATAAAATATGACCATACAGCTAGAAAAAAGGACAAACATCTTCACCTACCCATAAAATGGTCAGAGGACAAATATATAAAACACTTCATCTCAAATGTTTACATGTTATTCAGCATTGACCTCTGTACTTTTTGTACATGTGACAGTTTAAAAACAATGTTTTGAAATATCAAATTGCTTTTTACACCGCATTGTACCAGATAATTAATTTCCATACCTGTATCACAGATTCCTGATGGCTGGCTGAGTCCAGTGCTGTTGCAGTGGAGTCCAGGAGGGCAAGGCCAGCAGGAGGACAGGTTTTGAGCTCCCACAGTGCTGCTCCAGGTCCCGACAGGGCACGGGTGCTGCTGGGGGTACATGGTCCCTCGTGGACAGACGTAGCCTGCAGGACATACACCACCAGAGGCCACAGCCACCTGTGGGAATATCAGAGTATTCATCAGAATATGATAAAGTTTGATCATTTTTGGCTTCCAGTTATAGTTAGAACTTTAAAAGTTAAAGCTGTGGGCAGTTTGAGTTGGTAGCTGTCACTCATTTCCCACGCACTATCAGCAGCTTATCCAAAAAACACTGCTGAAAAACATTATTTATTTGCCTAATGCAAACTTGAACTTAACATGCCTCTAAATTCATATGCATATCAAATGACAGAAAACACTTTAGCAGTCAAAGTGTGTGGGAAATTAATAGCTGCCATCAAATCAGCTACAAGGCTTTAACTCACAAAGGGAAAAAAATATTCATTTTAAAGACCAGCATATTACCACCTTTTTTATCCAAGCTCTCTCTTGAGCTAAACCACATTATAAGCACAAATAATCAACAAGCACAGAGCAGACAAGATGTCAAACACTCCTTTCATCATATATCACTCAGAGATCAACATGGTAAATATGAAAGGCAACAGAGCTTGGTTTCTGAAGCTGAACAGAAAATTTATTTGGTAAGACAAAACAGAAATCATAGTAGTCAATTCCTTTCCATACCTGTAGAATGAGGTGGTTGTGTTCATTCTATTAATTCTCTCATTCTCTGTGCACAACATGAGATACCTGGGCAGAGACACTCTACATCTAGTAAAGGAGACTGCACTGAGAGTAACTACTTTCCCCTTAAAAACTCACACTTCAAGAGTGTTTAAAACCACTGCTTTAAATGTCTTTATGTTATTATATTTCTCCTCCAATTCCATACTACTACTTTTTATCAAGACAGCAGTTCTTCTTCGGATAGGCTGCTGGAAGCCGAGTTATCAAAGTCATTAACCACCACGTCTTACTGGAGAGGCAGTGGAGGCTCCAGAGGTGCAGTAGTGTCCCGGGTCACAGAGACCCTGAGGCTTAGAGAGACCGGCTCGGCTGCAGAACCAACCAGCTTCGCATGGGCGACAGTGCTGCACAGCGTCGCCACCAGGCTGGTCGGAGTAAGAGCCCTGAATAATCAGACACAATCATTTTACAATACTAATCATGCCAATTTAGAACAGTTAATGCAATTTACAAAGCTTAAAGGAATACCTCACTCACAAAATGACTGTTTGTATATCAGTTACATGTTACCTTGAATTTATGTAGAAAACTGTTGTTCTCGCATGCCTCCATGGAAAACTGCAAACATATTTGTTTATTGGATATCATGTTTAACTAAGCGTAGTTGCGCTGGGCCCCAATACAAGTATTTTCCTTGACATGGATGTAAACTGTAGGACTGGTTTTGTTTTTTAGCTAAAATGCGTGTTTGTGAAGTACTGAGCATACGACTGGATAAATGAGACTGGGATTTTACTACACAAGTTGTGTGAGAATTTGTTAACAGATGGAGTGGTGGATACAGTTTTGCTTTCTTGAACATGGTCCCCAATCAATCAGTAAATCAATATGCATGACTAATTCATATGCAAATGATCATTTTGTGGGTGAAGTATTCCTTTAAGTGCAACAGAAAGAGATGTAGCTAACATGACTGACTAAGAACACAGAGATGAGAAGAAAGATGGATAAGGAGCAAAACAGACGCACCTACATTCACACACAAACACCACACTTAACACATACTAACATACAAATACTGACTGGAGGACAGGGTCGAGCAACAGAGGACCTCGGAGGACAGTAGTGTCCTGTGGGACACAGTGCTGGCTGGGACGAGCGTGTCTGGTTACAAAGTCTGCCTCCCTGACACTCCACACATGACTGTGCACCTCGATGCTGTGGGGCATTTACAGACAAGGGAATACCCTTGAAAATAGTTCAATCTCATTATCCAATTTCAACACGACACTGTCAGTATAATAGTACTCAGAATTCTATATGGATTACTTCCTACCGGCTGGAAAGTGCCAAGAGGACATGGTTGTGGCCTGGCTGCCCCCTCCAAGGTGTAATAACCCTTGTCTGCTTCATTCTGAACAGGTGAAGCTGAGCCACCAGTACAGTAGAAACCAGGAAAGCAAGGACCTGAAGGTGAGGTGTTGTTGAAACCTAAACAATATAAACTGACAAGGAGAGAAACATATTGACACAAAAAAAGAAGTCTCCATTTTACACGGTCCTCTTATATAAGTAAGGTGATATCACATCATCAGACCCAAACAGAATCTGCATATCATATAATCATATAATGAGAAAGTAAAGCAAGTGAATATAGGTGGCGTTACCCTGGTGGACAGCTGACACACTCCTCACGTCTGCTGAGGCTAGTGCTGTTGCTGAAGGTGCCAGGGGGACAAGGGAGGGGAGAGGATGAAGCTGGAGGACAGTAACTTCCTGCTGGACACAAACCTCCTGTTGGCCCATTCGCAGGAGTCTGGACATCATCCCAGTGCACACATGCAAAGAGGCGCAAAGCTATAGTGAAGCCATTTCATTTTTAAAATGCCTATTCTGTGTAATTTAATGTAATACATAAAAACAATAGGTTTAAAAATATGAGTTCATCAGCACAGTGAAAATCAGAAAGTGTAAACTGGCTTAATTTGACACGAGTCACTGACCTTTAATATATAAAGACAAGAATAAAGCATTAAAGACTGACAACTAGTATTTCATAAATGATTTAAAAAGCATTTTCGTACAGCAGACTTGGCTCCCTCTCTACAGTAGAAGCGCTCCTTGCAGCTTCCAGAGGGCTCCGAGAGTCCCACACCAGTGCAATATTGGCCTCCGCCACAAGGGGAGCACTGAGACCCATCACTGAGAGCTGATCGAGAGCTGTAGGTTCCTTCAGGACAAGGCTCAGGAGCAGAAGTGCCCTCCGGACAGTAAAAGCCCTATTAATAGAGTGACAGACAGAGAGACATTGGCACATTGGCACTTCAAGGTGGAGTCAGCGACTCTGGAGAAAGATTGTTGATATCTGAACTCAGCACCCAAACAAATACACCCCTCCCGTCAGTGCTCCTTCAGAAGTTCTGTTTTACCATCCCTCTCATCCCACTGCCTTTCTCTTTATACATCCACGGCCTTTCCCCTGTCCTGTGCACGAGCACAGAATAATAGTGTTGTGTAACTCTGTCCAAGCCACTTTTGTTTGCTGTTTACAGAGCCAGGGCTGTTTATGAAGATCTGATTTTTTTCAGTGCACGCACAGAATAGACAGCGAGGGGACCTTGAGGAGATATTTGCTCAAATTGACAGTGAGTATATTGGATTAGAATCGCAGAGTGCACATTTAGAGCCAAGTTACACTGTCTCACACATGCAACAAAACAGCTTTTCAAAATGCTGGATATTCCTACCTGAGGACAGACTAAAGGCATGTGAGTTCCCGGACTGTTACAGAAATGCCTGGATGGACATGAAACACACGCCTCTCCACTGTGACCAAGTGTGTTGTTCCTGTATTGGCCAGCCTGACAGGGGTAGGTGTAGGGGTAGCCAGTCCCTGCAGGGCAATAGTGCCCATGAGGACACACGCCTGTCTGAAATATTACAGCATACATAAAAATTGTGTCATTTATTGTGGAAGTGCTCACTTAAAATAAAACAATAACACATTAAATTATATTTTTTAGCTCAATATTTCACAATATAATAATGTATTGTAATAATTATAATATAATAACATATGATTATGATGATTATCTCATTCATTTGGTGTCTTACAGGCCTGGTAATAGGCTGCAGCTGAGGCTCCTGGGAGTAACAGTACTTCCCCTCTGGACACTGGACACACTCACCGGCATCACGCAGACCAGGAATTTCACTGTATGTACCATTGGGGCATGGAACAGGGTTGGGATCCTATGAGAGGAAGTTTATTGCACCAGAAGTGATTCAGACATTTGAGAATCAGACATATTAATTAAAAAACAATAAATCCCTTGCTGCACGCATCGGTCTTTCACCCACAATGCCTCCTCCAGGGCAGTAGAAGCCTCGAGGACAGAGGGTGGCTGAGCGCTGGGGGTCGCGGGCCAAACCCTGGGAGCAGAGAAAGCCTGGGGGGCACACCATGATGCTTAACATGGCTTCCTCACTAGTGGTCTCATTACTGCAGTAGTGGCCCTGCAGGCATGGCGAACACTCCACAGAGCCCTCATCCTACACACAAGAGAACGTGAAGAAAGATTCAGAGTTGAAGTTAAAGATATCAACGCGTATGGGGGAGGGACAGAGCAAAATACAGACCGAAAACACAAGGGAGAGTACGATCGAACTCGCAAGATGCTGGAATAGCACACTGATATTTCTTCAATATTGAGAGCAGAAGATGAACTATAATAAAATTTGACTTTAACTACTCCTCTTGCTGACATTTACAGATGTACATACATGGTGAGTAATCTAAGATGATCACTGTGGGCGGAAAATGCTAATCTAAAAATAGGACAATCAGAACAGTTCACGGCAGGACGAGACTAATAGACCAGCTCTGGTTTCCACTGGTTCAGTCAGTTGGCCAGTCACAGTGGACTGCGTTATAGATGGGGCCTTACAGAGTAGCTGCCAGCTCCACACACTCTGGGGTTGACAGTGGCTGAGTGGGGACAAAAATAGCCAGCAGGGCAAGCAGAGCAGTCCTCCAGCCTCCGACCTCCTTTCAGATGGCGAAATGTGGCGCTGGAGAAAGACAGGACAGAGTGGATATACTAAATCATACTTATTACATCAGCTTAATCCTTCATTTTAACCCATATAGTATCCATCCGGAGCACATAGACGGCTTACGGTGTGCAGGGTGAAGGTTTGGAGGTGCCTTTTTGACAGAATGAGCCTTTTGGGCAAATCAGGCAGTCTTCTCTGTATCTGTTGCCTATTTGGATGCTGAAGGTGCCTGCAGGGCAAGGAAACTGGGTGCCATATGCAGTCCCTGGTGATGCAACATCGAAATAGTTATATCCACATGAATGACTCATGATTACAGCTCTAGAGGAGAAATCACATCTTATTTTATGAAATCAATTTAATACAGAAAGCTGTATTTAGTATTTAAACATTTTAAAAACAAAACATAATTCATTCAAAGATCATCTTATGTATTAGATCTTTGAACTACAGCAGTAAACACATGTATTAATTAATTTAGATAATACCTATATTATGTCACGCTCATCTGTACCTTCAGGACAGTAGTGTCCAGAGCTGCATCGACCTGACGGAGCTCCAGATCCAGCCAAACAGTACCAGCCCTGTGGGCATGGCTGACACTCACTTTCAGCTTCCAATCCACTGTGACCACTCCATGTCCCCACGGGACACTTATACTGGGTGGGGAACATAGTGCCAGGGGGACAATAATGCCCTGCAAAGCAGGAGAGAGGAGGTCTCTGGATACCACCTGTTCCTGATAAAGGATAAATGAAAAAGGCGTTAACGTGGGAAAACTTGCAAAGAAATTATCATTGTGGATTCAGTGTTCAATGTAGAGGCACTCATTGTTAATTTAATTTTTCTAAAGTAGTTCAGTAAGCTCATAAATTTGTATATTATATCCTTGATACACACTTTAGGTCTAGGAAACACACATGGAAGCTTTATTAATGCTGACTTCTGACACAGCTCAATTTGGCATAGGCAACTACATTCATTTCCACTGATAATATTAAATATTATATAGTATGTTTGAAGGCTAACTGAACATGCATATGTGTGAAAGATGAATGGCACCTCGAAGACAGGCATATCGTGCAGGGCACTGCTGACACTGTGAGCGGTCAGTGAGGTCAGTGCGATTGCTCAGTGTACCCGGTGGGCAGGCGTTGGTCTGAGCGTTGGGTTTGGAAGAACCAGGTGGACACACAAACCTATTGGGATTCAGGCAAAGGCATCAAAACAAGGGTTAGATTAAAGGCAAGTTTCAACTCCTTCAAATCAGACATGCAGTATTAAAGAACACAAGTACTGTATCACTGAAACATGCCTCACAGGAAACCTTTTCTTAACTCTGAAGAGGTTACTTACCCTTGCATGCAGTCAACATCTGGGGCTCGTAGAGCTACCTGCGTGCACGCCTTTCCTGCATAGCACTCCCTGCAATCAGCCAACTCATCCTGACCCTCTAAGGGGTTAAAGGAGCCTGGTGGACAGGGCACAGGGTCACTTGTCCCCTCAGGACAGTAAAAACCAGCTGGGCATTTGAGACAGTCCTTCACACCTGGAGGGAATAGTTACAAGATTAATTTAGGTTTATGATACACTGCAGGTTGACTTTATTAGGATTTCTGTTAGGTTAATTTAGAGGTAGCAACTGGAGTTTTGCAATCAACCCCCCATTTTATAGGCCCTGTTAATGTAGCACATTGTTGGATTTCCCTTAACAGTCATCCCTTTTTCTTTTTTTTTTTTTACAGGACTCACAGCTTCAGCTTGCCACCAACAGTTGTGTTTTTTCACTGCTATATTAAACGCTTTCTCTCTTTGCCCTCTTGGCATCCATCTGTTGCAATTTCTCATCCGCATATCCTGGTTCATCATGGGAATGAAACAACACCTATATCTTTATATAATTACTGAGTTTTGCTATGATAGGCTGCTTTAACACCATATTAGTTTAATCTGAGCTGCTGAGGGACTGTAGGGCTTTTCTCAGATAATAATTTCACTAAAGCACCCAAGCCAGAGCCTCGTACTCAGTATGCAGGGGAGAAATCAATAACTGTGAGTCTGAAATATTACTTAATAAGTGGTGAGTATAAAACAGTAATAATGTGGCATATAATTTTACTTATTGCTACTTGATGGGGGGTGAAGGTGCCTCGAGGACATATGGCTTCTTCCAAGGTGCCAGCAGGACAGTATCTCCCACGAGCACAGGGCAAACCAGGACCAGATGAGCCTGTCACACACACATATGCGTAACATACAAATTCAACAAATCTTCATTTCATGTTCTTCCTTCAAGTGTAACTGTAGCTACTGTGACACCTATTTTTTAGTATTTCAGTATTCTGTTGCTCCATCGAAGTCAGTGTATTAGTGCTAAGACTTACCTGCAGGACAGAAGCGTCCTTCTCTGCATCTCTTGCAGGCTGCCCTACTTGTCTGACCCAGTTGTTCCCCCGCTGTGCCAGCAGGGCAAGGTGACCCATGAGGGGTAGCGGTGCCCTCTTCACAGTAATAGCCTTGCGGACATAGGAACTGGGAGGTGGGTCTTCGTGAGCTGCCTTCCAGACAGTAAAACCCTAGAGAAATGTATTTATAGACAAGTTCATAAGAATGTGTTTTGTTTTTTTTACAGGATATGTATGGTAAAGTCATGCAAAACAACTAGATGAGTAAAATTGGCCTAAAAACTGTAACTGAGTCACTGAGTGTATGGGTATACATTCTGTTACTGACATGACTGCACATGAGTATAACACATTTTGACGTAGCAGCAAAAGCACAGGTGGATTTTATAATATTAATGATGGCTCCGTTCCATTTAGGTGAGCCAGTTCTGCAACGCTGATATTGTGCTTGCTCACTCATTCGCTGACATGGCTTACTGGAATTGTCAATGTTATTATTTACACCTGTGCTTGTCCTGTCTTGACAAGTCAAAGTTAACACTGTGAAAAAAGTCCATTTAGAAGGTTTGGCACTATCAGTCTTTACCTGCAGGACAGATTGTGCAGTCTCTCAGCCTCTGCAAACCTTCTTTAGGACCAAAAGTCCCTGCAGGACATGGTAGAGCTATACCTCCCACACAGTAATAACCTAGAGCCAAGAAAAATGTACAAATACATTTTAGGCTTCTTCCAGGAGGAAAGGAAACTGTACCATAAATGTCAGTTTGCAGTGATAAACACTAACCTACTGGACAGACAACACATGCTGACTCCTCCCTGGTGTCTTTGTAAGTTCCTGGTCGACAGGTGATTGTTGGACTGGACCTGTGGACTGGCTGGCTCCAGCGCGGGGCCGCAGCCCCCCCACACAGCAAAGACGTATCATTACAGCTACGGCAGTGAGTCTGCCCAGGTGTGGAGGACCAACTGGGAGGACAGGGGAGCGGCTGTGGCATCCCACTATCTGGACAGTAACTTCCTATAACAGGCAGAGGACACATTTTAATTGGTTGTGGGAGCTTTTTAACAGATTTATTTAAAAATCTATATAATATTGAGAGCAGATTCGATCAATATCACTCCACTACCTGCTGGACACTGCACACACTGGATAGTGCACACAGTGGAGTAGAGGCCCGGGGGACAGTCATTACACGCAGTGTGATTTACGTTAGGCTCCTTGCCAGGTCCACACTTTAAGCGCATATAAGAGATGAATGAAGGAGCAGGGAGAAAAAGCAAATGACTTTTAGGGCACACTTTACCAGCCATTTATAATGCAATCTAGAGATTCTTCTCTCTCAGACACAACAGGACAAAGGATTTGAAATGAAATAGTAATAGTTACTTTAACAGGAAATCCAGAGGTGCAGATAGAATCTACAGGGCAGGTCAGACACTGTAGGGCACCCTCAGGAGAATGTTGACCTGGGGGACATAAGGAGAGGGTCCCATTGGCTGGATCACATGAGAAACCTGCTGGACACAGCCTGCAGTCCACTCTGTCCTCTGAACTGATCAGACCTGGAAAACAAGGCTGCAACATATAGAAATAAAGACCAAAGATCATTTAACGATAATGACACCTGTCATACAGCATCAGGGAAAATATCTGAGGTATTTCTGATTTAGACACACATAATGAGCAGAAAAATGTGACGCGAAGCAAAGCTGAATATAGACCATTTACACAGCAAACAGCAGCAATTTCTGCATTGCAATAACTGCTGGAGCAGAGTACACATTGATGTTATAGCTTATAAATAATAATAATATTAATGGCTATGCTCTCCGTTCTCAGAACACATTTTTATTGTCAATACTGAGGGTATGCACAGAGTTTGGCAAGCATCCTCCTTATATGTGGAATCTTCTGCAGAAGGATTTAAAGCTGCACTCTTTGGTTTTCTCTCACTGTTGCAGGATTTTTGTACACAATCTTCTCTATGCCAATGTCACTGCGTATTTTAGTTGGTCTTTGTAATCATGTGTAGTTGCCCTTTTATGTATTTTTATGGTTGACGTCTAGTATACATCAACATACTTTGACATTTCTTTGTAGTCGTTTTATTTTGTGTTTAAATTGCTTTTTTTTTTTTTTTAGAGCTGTACATTTTTATTCTGTATTTTTGTTCTATGTTGTCTGTCTGTAACTTATATCATTGCCTGTCTCAGCCAGGACACTCTTGAAAAAGAGATTTTTAATCTCAAGAGGTTTTTCTGGT
>JAPZEB010000024.1:18089092-18105042 GCA_029783705.1 Chaetodon striatus | reverse complement strand
TAATCTCAAGAGGTTTTTCTGGTTAAATAGATGTTAAATAAATAAATAAAATAATTCCACCTTAGCTTCTCCTGCTATGACAAGTCAAAATGTTTGTTGCAGAAAAGGTCCGCAGATCTATTTTCTTACTACAAGGACTATCAAGTGAAATATACAATTTTTTGGCTTTCAAAAGAGTGCAGAAAAAAAATTTTGATGTATGATAATGGTTTTTAATCCACATCTGTCTCTTACCTTGCAGGCACTGATACTGCTTTTCCCTGTGTAGAGGTTAAATGTTCCCGCTGGACATCTATGAGGTGCAGCTACATTGCCAGGACAACTAGATAACAGAAAAATGTTAATTTATTATATATATTATAGTTAAATCTCTCAGGAGTAGTGACATATTTCATATATTAAATCAGACTCCAGATTCTTACATGTGATTCCTTTAAAGGAGCAAAAATAATGTCTGTTTATATTAAGGTCTTATTGATGTATTTTTGTTGTGTACATAGTACGAGTATACAGGTTCAAAGGTGGTTGATGACTTACAAATGACCAGATGGACACTCCAGACAAAGCTGGTGGGAGAAGTATTTTCCCTCTGGACACTGATCAAAGTCTGTCTCTTCACCAAGAGGGAGGTCTGCACTCCCTTCAGATGATTCTTACACACATAAATTAATGTCAGGAAGGATGTAGAAGTCTCTTATTAGTCAGTATGTTTGACTGTCAACTCAATGTGGTTTTTTTTTCTTCTTAAATTTGCATTTTTTAAATCTACTGTAAAAATAATAGTCATTTTTAATAATCATTGCTCTTACCTGAGGGGAGTCCACACTGTGCCAGCAGCAGAAAAATCCATGAAGCTGAAAAACAGAACATGTTCATCACTTTCCATGAGCACATTATCACTGAATCTCTAATCAAGTCCACACTGTTTCATTTTTTGTGTGTTTTCATTCAAGCCTGTTTGGTCTGAGCCTACAGGAGTGATTGTTTAAAGGCATGAAAGTGAGAGGCCTTCAGTCACTGAAAGTGAAACAAGAGCACGAAATGTGAGTCCCATGTGATTGCTCTAGTTGATAATGGTGTGCGATGGTGTTCTGTAACTGTACCTTCCACTTTTATAATGCATGAGCATGTGCAAAGGCTAACCTAGATATTGTCTCTGTTAGTGGATCACTTCAATTATGTATGTTACCTGTGTAATTCATTTAGAGGTTATAAAGAGAAGAAAATATGGGGTGAATATGAAAAAGCAGATGGATTTCTGGAATCAATTAAATGGATTCGCACGGCAATGTTGAAAGCCTTATCACAAAAGATCCCCTTTGTCTTCAAAGTGTGAGGATTTGAAAATAAATTATTTAATGATGGTAGAATATGAATGTCAGGCACATCCTCTGTTTGAGCAGAGAGTGAGCTGCAATGGTGCATCTGCAGATAGGCTACAGTATGTGCAAACCACATAATTGTGTGTGTGGTTTTTTTTCCTTTCTTTTTCAAGACAGCTGCAAAATGCATTCTGCACATTTAATGCAAAAGTAAAATTTTAATTATTTACATATGTTAGAGCACCAGTTTTGTTTTCTCATATTTAAAAACTGTTTTTTTTTTCCTTTGCAGGAAGTCAGGTGCAATAAATGGAAAATTATGAATTATTTTTACACAGCTCTGGATCCTGTTGTTTACCACTTCCTGTACCCTTACCTCAGGGTTGGAGCATATGTGTTGGTATTTCAGTATTGTTCTGCAGGTGCAAGCATTACTAAACTGCGTAAGCACAAGATATTTGATTGCATGTTTTGAGGCAGCAGGAATCAGAACAACCATGATGATCTCAGTGTACTTTACTCTGCTCTTTGTTTGGGTGACACAGGGTATGTATATATACTTTAGCAATTAAGTGTGTTGAATATATGTGCATGTATTCACTTTTCATCTAAAAAAAAACGTGTTTGGCATTTGATGTGATACAAAGTTTGTTTTTTTTCTGTAAAGTCGATAATATGTCCTCTTTCTTTGCAGATTTTGTGAGCTCCATTTATCTGAAGACACCTATTGATTTCTTGGCTGTAGCATTAGGGGACTCTCTTACATTAAACTGCACCTACAATTGCTCCATCGGATTTGTTCGTGGCTGTTGGAGTAAATCATTGGACAACTCTGGCTGTCATGGGACACTTAGCAGAAGCAACTTTTGCACAGTGTCCCTTCATCTATCAAATGTGTCCACTGAAGATCTCAAGAAGAACTACTCTTGCTACATACAAGATACAGACGACCCTCAAGTTCCACAAAAAACAGAGCGTGTTGTTTTACTGCAGCTTCAAGGTATATGAACATAAATCTTTGGCAATTCTTAAAAAAAAGGGATAATTAAAAAATATTACAAAGCAGAAATAAATTCATTTCAATGTTTTTTTTTTTGTGTGTTTGTTTTGTTTCAGCTCGAACAAGTGCTCCAAACTGGACAGTTACCCCAAAGACTGGAACTAAAAATGGTTAAGACCTTTAATGTTTAAATAGATCAAAATGTCTGATATAAAATATTCTATTACTGTAACTATACATTATTTATTCATACATTGCTTGTATTTATAAATATTTCATTTTACATTTCTCAGCATCTCTTCCTGCTAAGCCAAGAGATTCAAGCGGAGGTAAGATTGCACTTTGAAGCAATGTATTAAATTTATTGATGTAGTTAATGTATGACTGCACTTTATATCATTATGTACATCTATATTTGAAATTGAAGGGTAAAAGTTGCTCTTTCAGTCCAATGCAATCCGAGTTAACACTGTTGCTTCCATGTTAACAGAAGAATTTACTGGAATTAAGGTTTTAGCAACAGTTACCGTTGCTGTGGCCATGGTGCTTGCGGCATTGGCCGTTTACCTGTGTCTAAACCGGAACAGACTGAACTGGAACTGGAATGATAAAGGTGAACATACATTTCCGAAAATGAAAAATACACACATTTTGATCCCTATATTATTGTGTTAATTATATCATACATTTCAGGGGAGCCTGTTGTGTCCAGGTCTGGGTGAGTACAATTTAAGAATGACTATTTGGGTAAATCTGTGTTCAGTTACATTTCAAAATATATGATTGTACAAATTTCTTCATCTTTTACCATTTCAGCTCACCGCTACCTCATCACGCTGTCCTCTCACCAGTGAAGGGTAAGCAGTTTAAAATATCAAAAGTAAAATGCAAGAACTTTAACCTCTAAAAACTGCAGTCCTGCCATTCATACCTGTCATATTCCCCAGGGTCAGCCACACAAAGTGAAAGAGTGACTTTGAGGATTCCTACCCCAGGTAAGATGATCTCTAGATCAGCAGTGCTCTCACAGTTATTTTCCAAGTGACTGTCTATAATACAAAGACTAACATATTGAATAATTTCTTTAACCTAGACAACGAGAGCGACACTGAGGTTCCATATGCCGACATAATGATCACTGTCCGAGGTGTCAGTACACCAGAGCTCACTCAGGTCGGCTATTTGACTCCGGGGGATCAAAAAGAGGTGAGAGAAAGACTTCAGGGTTAAAATGTTTATATGTTTTTATCTTACTGAGTGGTTATTCTTCTCTATTCTATGAGCAATCATAAATCACGTATGTAAATCTATGTAAAGTAGGTAAATGCTGATGTTGTGGTGATCACTTATAGTTTCCTGTAATTGGTGTACAAGGAGACACAGTGAATACCCAGAATATATCAGCTTATATAAATGAGCAGTTACTTTGCTATGCTTTATAGACAGCTCAAGGCTTAAGAAAAGAAAGGAGCTACTGTGCATATCGGGTATTACTTACTATGAGGTTGCCAAACAACAAACTTAAAAATGTAGTGTCTGCTCAATTTTTATCACAAGTATGCTACTTGTTTAAATGTGGAGTTGTATAAATAAACATACAAGTGGCCAGTTTAATAGGCATTTCTGTCAATTTGTATAGCATAAAAGGAATACTTCACCCAAAAAAATCCCATTTGTATATTAGTTAGTCACACTGTGTTAACTTGGCATTCATGAAGAAGACACTGATTTTCTCACATGCCTCCACGGAAAATGCAGACATACTGATTAAATGCTTGGGACCACATTTAACAGCAAAACTATATCTAAATATACATTTATAAACTCTTACACAACTCGTGCAGTATAATCCAAGTCTAATTTATGCAGTTGTATGCCCAGTTCTTTTCAAACACATGCATTTTCCGCCTCAGTAAAAACCTTAGTGTTGAAGTCTGTCTTTGAAGAGAGCACACTTAAGTTTCACTTTCAGTTACAATTTTAATATCAAGGCTTCAGCAATAAATTCACCACTGAGTTACACTTCTGTAGATTGCAAGGTTAAAAAATACACCCAATAAACTGTTTTGGAATAAAACAAGAAGACTAGAGTAGAATAAATGTGTTGCTGTCACCACACAGTAAAACTAGGTGTATCTTAAGTATAAAACTAACTAGGTGAGGGTCCCCAGAAGTCTTAGCCAGACTTGCTATGCCCAACATGCTCCATGAGTTTTTCTCTGCTTCTCCTCCAGTGGTGGGGAGATGAATCAAGGTCTCACCTGCAAGCCTCTCGCTCAGCTGACAGACTGCATGTCCCCCAGCAGGTCAGCCGCAAGATGAGCACCAACTCTGAATATGCAGTCATCACATATGCCTGACTGAGGTCAGCTGCTGCTGGGAGAGCAGAGGAAGAGGATGTATATATGTGTACACACGTCTGGTATTAAATATACATGCTGATACAAGTCATCTTTGTTTAAGTAATGCTATTTTATATGTACTTCTTATGTTGTTTTTTTTACATACTCTGAGTTTTTAATGGACTTGCAATAAAAATCAAATAAAGCCAGTCTTTCTTGTGAGTTTTGTTACGTTTGAGCCCTGTCAGTATCCGTAGTTAGAAGCGTTGCCTAGAAACGGTTATCAACAATACACAGTAGCTGACAGCTAAAACATTCAGAGGAAACGTGAAGGTAGACACGAATTGCAAGACATTTCAAGTAACATGCAGCTTTGTACTAATGTTTGAACATTTTAAAATACGTTAAACATATATTTAAGTAAATTAAGTGGTGTGTGACGACTAGCTAGCTGCCATATTTCGCTAACTACAAACGTTAAGTTAACATTAGCTCATATTCTGTGAAAACTTCCAGTGTAAGCAGCCGGAAGAAAGTAATATACAGAGGAGAACTTCTCCTTCTTCTAGTCAGTTTCCCCCTCACTGTCACAGAAGTTACCCTCACAGTGTATCCTTAAAATGTCGGTGCCTTTCTCCAACACTCACCTGCGGGTCCCTCGAGGATTTGGTACTATCCTGGAGGGGCTGACCAGGGAAATCCTGCGAGACCAGCCTGAAGACATCCCTAAATATGCAGCTCAGTACTTCGAAGCTCTTCTCAAAAAAAGAGAAGGTAACTCCCAACTTTATATGAGAGGCAAAAGCCAGTAACTGCTGTTAGATAACTGATTGTGTGTTTTCTTGTAGAGAGTGGCATGGACCCTGCTGAGTGGGCTGCTAAACTGGAGGATAGATTCTACAACAACCATGCATTTAAAGCTACTGAGGTACTTCATCAAAGCCATCACTCTCACCATACCTATACATCTTATCTCTGCTTATCAGTATCTTTCTATTTATTCACCATTACACACTTGTTTTTTTCCCCAACAGGTCAGTGCGAAAGAAGAGCCTGCAACAGAGAAGACCAGCTCCAAGTGAGTCTCACTTTATGTGCTATCAACAGCCAGGAGGATCAACAAGAGAGGGAGAGGATGGACATGGAGGGAAAGAATAGTAACAGAGACAAGAGAAGAAGAAATAGGAATAAACTACTGTGTTTGTCATTTTTATTACTTTACGTTTTTAAAGTTGCTGTGAGAGGTATTCTTTAGACGTTGTTTTTGTCCTGATTGGGAATACTTGGAAATAGAGTTAGGAATAAAGTGCACAATCTTAATCACATTTCTGCAATAACCATAACACAACTCAACCCACTCAACAGCTACACCTATAATGAGGTCAGGACATACATGCATTTCCCAACCTCAATGAATTTTTTGCTTTGAGATGCTAGAAAATAATCAATTGGATTTATATTTAATTGGATTTTTAAGCAAATTCAGTAGCCTAGACATAATTGCGAGTATAATAGAAATTAAGAAACATAAACATAGAATAGAGAAAACAATCTATAATAAAAGTATTTAAAAATATAATAAATATTATAAAAAAATATAATGAAAGTATAAAATGTATATATAAGCTTTATAATAATACTAATAATAATAATAACAACAATAATAATAATAATAATTACAACAATAATAATAATTACAGTCGCTTATAATAATTACTTTAGAATATGCATGAGATATTCTTATGTCCCGCTTCAGCTTATCAGACATCAGAATCCAGTTTATTGCCAAGTAGGTTTTCACATGCAAGGAAATTGCTTAGGTGTATTCATAAATATAATAAGAGGAAATGAAATAAAAGCAAGTATTGCAGAAATCATGAAACATAAATATAGAATAGAAAAAAATATATATGTAATTTAAGAATAAAAAAGTATTAAAAATATATAATATAATATAATATAATATAATATACGTATGTATAAAACACTAGCTCAATACATTAGTATATCAGTATGTTAGTATTTAGTACATCAGTATTTAATATAAAACACCAGCTCAATATAAGTATATTAGTATATTAGTATTTAATATAAAGCACTAGCTCAATATAAAAAACACTCTTAGGTTTGCAGTGTCAAGGGTGAGGAGAGAACGCAGGACCGAAAGACAAGATACAACCAGTTACAGGAAGACAGTCACAGATGAGGTGATATGACTTTGTAATGTTTTGAAGAAGTATCGCTCATTCCTCTCCTGAAGTCTTTCATTTTGATGAATACTTTTTAGAGAAAAATCTGACGAGTCCCAAACTGACAATGAACACAGTCATTCAGCAGACGCCTCAGACGCTTCCACCACACAACCCAATGTCTCTGAAGACGTTGATTTAAGCGAAAGCACGGATGAAGAGAGAAAACGTGCTGTTAAAGAGGAACAGGTTATGGAAAAGGGGCTTTCAGAAGAGGAATCTGTCAACAGGCTCCAAGCTGCAGATGTGCAGCCGGATGATCTGAGTGGGACGGAGGAGAAAGACCCAACAATAACTGAATTTGATCAAGTTGACAGGGCAGCTAATGGAAAAGATAGCAGCTCTGCTTTAGACCGAGATAAACCTCAGTCTGAGTTAGAGCCCACAGACTTATTATCATCCAGAGGGATTTCAAATGTAGATGTGTGTGCTCAGGAGTTAGGAATGGCACAAGATGAGGAAGGTGATAAAAAAGTTGTAGCTGAGGAGACTGAAGACTCAGAAGGAGAGGAAAATGATGACAATGAAGAACCAGTGGAAGTCCCTCCATATTCTGGGCTGGCTGATGTGGATGTGTGTGCTACAGAGCTTGGAGGAACAGAGGTAACAATGGAGGGAGCTACTGCTGAAGATGATACACGGGTCAATGAAGAGGACACCTCAACAACCCAACCTGAGGAAACAGTTGTACACTCATCACTGGCTCAATCTGAAACCCTTGAGGGCAATCAACATGATGCAGAAGATGAAGCAGAAACAAAGGAGGAGGAAGGAACAGAGACTGAGGCTTCTTCTGGGGGAATACATGAAAGTTTAGCTCATGTAGAGGGGGGTTTAAACAGCAGTGCTATACCAAAGGAAGATTCCTTGGTTGAGATTAGCTTTGAAGACGTTCCAGAGGCTCAGCAGATTAAAGAGATTGAGGAGAAACAGCCAGAGGAAGAGGGCTCAGTAGAGGTTGTACAGTCCACGATATTAGAAATGCAACTGGAGGAAGAGTCTGAAGAGGTAGCAGACCAAAATATATCGAGCACACAAGACCAGAGTGAACCTGAAATGATGGGAGTTGAAAAAGGAGTTAACTCTGAAGGGGAGGAAATGCAGAGTCAGCACGAGGCGTCTGATAAAATGAAGGAGAAGGTGGATTCAAATGATTCTAATGTAAATGATAGTGATGATGATGAGAAGCGTGAAGGTGTTAAAACCATCGGCTCGTCACATCAGCCCACCACCGAGGCAGACGAAGGAAACCAAGAGGATGAAACCGATCATAAAAATGAAGATAATGAGAAGATAAGTGACGACGAATTTCACCAAAGTGAGGATCCTGAGAAAGAGGCAAAGTCAAACGACACTGACTTTAAAGAAGATGAGACAACAGACACGGTGGAAGAAGACAAAAAGGACATCCATATAAAAGGTTATAGTGAAGTAGAGGATCAAGAGATTGATGGTGGTGGTGCGGAAAATCCTTCATCGCAAGTTATCCAGTCAAATATATCAACGGCTGCAACGGAGGAGGAGACTGAAACTTTAGAGGCAAGCGCACAACATCTATCAGGGGAGATCGAGGAGAGTCAGAGAACACCTGTAGAGTCACAGCTGGAGGAGAAAGTGGTAGAAAAAGAGGTCACATCAAAGGAGAGAAGTTCAGAAGCAGAGGAACTTGTTGAAGAAGTAAAGATTGATTCTGACACACAAGAGAAGAGTGATGCAATGTGCGAAGAGGGCAGCATCGGCCATGCTCAAGGTGAAGATCAGCTGGCTGCAGACCAACAAGGAGAAGAAGAGCCAGTTGGGCCTGAAAAGGACTCCACAGAGCCTGAAAGCAAGAGTGGTGACAAGGTAAAGTTTGAAGCTTCTTATCAAAACAGAATTTTCACATTTTTACATGCCTTTACTTTATAGATATAGATGAACATTTTTGCAATGAAAAAATAGCCCTGATATTTTACCGTTTACAGCCATAACATGATTGGAATATAATAGAGGCTGTTGCAACTCACCACATCTCCACTTGCATACACAGGCTGAGAATAAATGTTAGCACAGTTTCAGACAGAGGTGTCTTCAGCGACAGTCTGCTCTGCTCCCATTCCTGTCACAGGTAGCCTATATAAATAAACCCTTCAAGGACGAGCCTGATCAACAGTGGCCCTCATTTTTTTCGCCTCTTGGACTCTCTAGGGGTAGGTGATTGAAAATATCCCCAGAATAGTTTATTTTCTGGATGGTTGTTGCTCTGATAAACTTTGAACTAGAGCAAAGCGCCCTTTGGGCGTTGCAGCTTACATCCTTGAACCTCCCCTGACCCTTGAGAGTTTTGCCCAGGTACCCCAGGCCTCTTCTTTCCTTTCACCCCCAGTATGCCATGACTGCCCTTGACTCTCTGGCCCCGCACTTTGAAAATATCCTGTTCACACTACAGACCTCCAAGCACTGTATAAATGGATTTGGAAGGGATGTGACCAGTGGTGCATGGCACATACCCAAAGATCTATATACACAACTTTCACATCATACAGCATCAATATTTGTATCCTAAGGTCGCCAGTGTACCATCAGAATTCTTAACAGACTTTTCTGGAGAAAGTCTAAGTAAAAAAAAAAAGCACTAAGAGTGGATTTTTTTCCTCTTCTTCTGTTATTTGTCCGGTAGATTTAGGATGACTAGTCCCAAATTTTAAAATGAAGGAGATTTTTTGAGGAAGGATTCAGAGGTAAAGTTCAATATTTACTTTATATTTAGGATTTAGGGGAATATATTGGAAGAAATGGAATTTAATATAATAAATATGTTTTCTTTAGTGTATAATCACCTGAAAATAACAATCATTTTGTTTTCGTTACCTTAGAATGATCCGTTTATGTTTACATTGGGAGCAGGTCCTCATCCACAGAGCTCGCCATGTTGCACCTCCATGTTTCTACAGTAGCCCAGAACAGACAAACCAAACACTGGCTCTAGACAGAGCCATTTGCGTGTTCCTGTTGGCCACCGTAGTTAGCAGCCCCTCTGCGATGGGAGCGCAGGAAAAACAAATTTTAAAAAAGTTTTTTTTTATGTAAAACTGCTTCATTCTGTGTTTTTACCAGTTTAAATCACCAGATTTGTTTGTTTTGGAGAGCAGGAGACGTCTGCCGACTTATTCAGCTCACAGTCAACAACCTCCTGAACGTCTTAATCTAAAGTTATCAGAAAAAAAGTAAGCATACATAAGCAGGTGCTGGACTAGCATCCCATCTCCAACATGCCAAACATCGTCAGAAAAACACTGATTTGTAATGTGAATCTGCATTATTTAGTTGTTTTTACCGGTTTAAATCATGGGGTCCATTTGCTTTGGAGAGGAGGAGACCTCTGCGGATTATTTGGCTTCCGCTAAAAACCTCATAAATGTCTGGATCAGAAAGCAGAGAGCAATGTAGGAGAAACACTGACCTGTTACATGAAATTACTTTACATTTGTTTGGGAGAGGAGGAGACATCTGAGGATAATTCAACTCCTGGTACAAACCTCCTGAACAGTCACCACTGAAGGAAGTCTAACTGGAAGAAGTTTCAGCTGGTTGGAATTTGCAGTCACTACTAGATTCCAATAAATCAGCCTAAATCTGACATGCTGTTCCTTTAACACTGAAAATTAGAAATAAAATGAAATTATTAAATAAATTAAAAAAGACAGCAAATTGCAAAGGACGGCCCCCCTGAACCTTTTTTAGGGCAAGTTGGGAGGGACTGGAGGAACGGTGGGACACACACATAAACAAACAAACAGGCACACCCACACACACACATCCGCTCTCCAATTACAGTAGTAGGATGTCACAGAGAGGGAAATGTGCAGATATTGTACTTTCCCTCAGTAACTTCACCATAATCTGTGTCTTTGTTCATAGACTGGCGTGTGAAGATGCTGTTTGAGGCCTTTGCTGTGCCGCATGCTCATAAAACTGTAATACTGTGGCTTTGTTAGTGCCAGATCCACTCTCCTCTTGGGAGCCACCGCAGCCTCCACAGATTGAAACTTGATTGAGTAATCTATCATCATAAAAGACCGACCGGACAATTTGTCTTGTGAATTAAGGCCTTTAACATTTTTACTGCTGTCACAGTTAGCCCTGTCTGATTTGTCTGGACCAACAGGGCTCCAAACACACAGGGAGGGGAGTGTAGGAAGGGTTACTAAGAATGTTTCCATGGTAACCCCTCACCATCCTGCTCTCTCTTAGTGTCGTCATGGAATTAATAGGAGATGGTGATGCTGATAGTTGCTAGGCACCATCTGTATCAGTAATCTACCTTTAATAGCAGTTGCTGACTGATTAAACATTAAAACAGCACTTTCTGTATTTTTACATACAGTGGAGCTATTCGGTGTGCTCTTGCTTCGTGGCGGAAGTTATTACAGCTGAAACCAAGCTACCACAAAACTGTAGAATATATAGGCCATCTATTCTAACAGTGACCTAGCTGCAGATGCCTTGTCTGGTCTTTTATTTTCATTTCTAAGTCTTTAACTCACTGTTTACAAGTGCCCTAAATGATGTTCCCACACTCTTGTCATCTTAGCAGAATACATACTGTGTTAGATACATTAATGATTTGGCTAATATGAGCAGACTCACTACAATGACCGATTACAGCTAATGTAATTATACAGTGGTGCTCGTTCCTTCAAATTAACAGTGATCTGATTGATAAAGCAAGTCAGATTTGTGAAATCAGGCGTGAGGATAAGTTAACATATTGTTTGACTGGTCGGGAAACCAGCAGGAGAGCGTTAATGTCAGATACATAACTCAGATAAATGGATGTTTTCTGTTTCTCTCCCTCTCCGTCTTGTCTCTGAGGCTGGCAGAGGAGTGTGGGCGGCCATACCAGCTGGGATCAGAGGGATGGAGAGGGTTGTTAGCTCACTCTGCCTCTAATAAATTTATAACACCTCCTAGTGTAAAACAGTCCAAGATGCTTACACGGTTTTATTTCCTCGCTATTAGTGGAATTTGAAAGTCAGCAATTATTATTTTATGACCATCTGTCTTTTACATAGTATTTCTATGTTGGTCATTTGTTTTTATTTGTGGAGTTTATTGTTGTAACACTCAAACTTGTGATTTTTTTATGATGCTCGGCGCACGGTAGTCACTTTGTGGTTTCCTTATTTATACCCAGGCTGTATCAGCTCATCATTTTCGCTTGTGTCAAACTTTGAAGCACTGAAACGGCGTACATTTTTAGGCTGTCTCAGTTACTTTTCTGAAGTCTTTAGGCGATGCTCGGTGAACGTTGAGGTCTGGTTAAGCTCTTTAACAGTAATATGAACACAGTAGGTGAGCAGCCTTAATGGGACTGAAAAGATGGAACACATGCTGTCATGTTTGTAGGAGGTCTCTCTTTCCCTCCCTCCCTCTTTCTCTCTTCCTCTCTCTGTGACTGTATGTCTCTCTCTCTCACTCTGTGCGTGAGCGGGTGTTACTGAACATACAGTGATTGTTAGTAAGAGCCAGTGAGGCATCTGTATTATACCGGAGACTCATTTAAAGAGAGCTTTGCTTGGTTCACATAGAAATCAAGGCATACAAGTCATATTAGGTCAGCTCACCTGAAGACTGAAGGCATCTCTGAGAGTAAGACATGGACTGTCACAATGTAAGTAGAAGCTTCAGATTAACTTTTTTAATACATTCTTCTTGTATTTGTAATCACTAATCAGTTTGGAGAATTTGGTGATACAGTTTGAAAGGTACTGATGATATTTACTAGTGTTTGGTTGCCTTTAAACTGCATACTGCCATGTGTGTGCTTTTGTTTTTGTCTTTTTACTAGAGTAAAATATATTATATTAGCCATTTAAATAATTCTGACTCACATATTGTACATTTTTCACAGAAAATTCCCCACATAAAGTCCTAATTTACCCCAAGTGAAGCTATTTTCATCATAGGTGCTTTATATTACTTCAGGTTTGCGTCAGAATATCTCAAATCAATTTGTGTCAGATCAAGTTTAAGCACACTGATGCAATAAAAACAATAAAATCCCTGAGAAGGTGTGTAGCCAGCAAAATCCAGTGCAGCAGTCCTGCATCTCTGCTGCTGCTGCTGCCGAAAAAAAAAAAAAACTGGATTCTGGCTGCTCAGTGAGCAGTCAGACAGAGAGGCTAATGAATGCTGGCTGAACAGGTGGGTGGTCACACTCCTACACTGGAGGGGTTTCACTGGAGACATGATGCACTGCTTTACCAAGGCAGTGGGATGACAGTGGGCTCGTTCTGTGGGCTGCCTTTGTGTGAAATGTCAATCTGTTTCTATAAGCAAAGCACGGGGTGTAGCTGATATGTGTTCGACACAGAATTTGAATTGGTGTTTACATAACTTGTCGACAGCCTTGGCGCTATTCCACTGACACTTTATGACAAGCCAGAATTTCTCCAACGCCCACCCCATGTTTCCTTTGGGACAGCGGATGCTGTACTTTCAGTCACTGAGTGAGCTCCTGGATTTGACTAAAGCCACCTTTTCGCTGGGTCATCCTTTTTTCGGCCCGGGTTGCAGAGACAGAAGTTATTTTTTGCTTGAAAGAAACCTTTCTTAACCATACCTCCAGTCTGTTTGAAACAAGAAGAATTGGTTACAAATGAATTATCACACATGGAGCAGTCTTTCACACCAATGTTGTTTCTCACCCAAAAAATTGCAGATTGGTTTATTTTGTGTGATAAACGATTAATGATCTTAAAATCATTGACTGTTACTTCATTTGGGAATTCATATGTCTGCCCAGTGTGCAGTTTAATGGCTTTTTGAAAAATCTTTTCCATGGCAAAAGAAAAAAAACAGCAGACAATGATGATTCATTACAAAATAGACTGACTCAGACATCAGTGTATTATATGACAAGAGGAGAAGGGGAGAGAAAAAAGGTGGCAATGTGGGTTAGTGACCTCCTGAGAGCCCCATTGAAGTCATGTAATAAGGGTGAGCCACTTTGCAACAAGCGCACATCCCTCGCTGACTAAAAGATAGTTGTAGCGTATACAGTTAACAAAATATGCTATCGCAATCTGTTGAGGATTAGATTCTTTCACCAATGTTCCAATAAATTAAAAAAAACACCCTCAGAGGATCATGTAATATGCTGCCCCTCTGTGATAGACTACTACTCTCTGGTCCTCTCTGCAGGAGGAGTGCAGCCGACCCCAGGAGGAGGAGGACATCATGGACATCCCCCTGGATGACCCCGAGGCCAACAGGGCTGCTGCCAAGATCCAGGCTGGCTTCCGTGGGCATATGACCCGTAAGAAGATGAAGCCGGAGGACAAAGCAGAAGGGGAGGAGGTGAGCAGCACTGGGGATGTGCTCAACGGCAGCCAGGGGGACACAGGTCAGTAGTGTAGAACCATGGGATAAGAGTAGGTCACATAATGCCGTTAAGAGGGGCATTATGGCTAGTGACTGTAAGGACGGTAACAGCGGCTCCCATCAGGAGCTCTAACTACAGTAGGTGACGGAAGGTAAGTTTAAGTTTAAGTTGCTTACTTGATTATAAACAGTCTTAGAGTTTTATGTAAGCAAAAATAAGTTAGCATCGTCTGATGATCATGTTGTTGGTTGCATCTTGAGATAAGATGTTAGAGGGTCAGTGTATGACCTTTTATTAGAGCCAAACACATAATGCAGGAACACAAACTGATTTAACATTATACACACGGGGGGAAGAAACCATTTAAAAGCTATACATAATTAAATACACCTATTAGAGCCCCTTATGGGTTATCCCAAGTGTGATTAATGCAGTACATAACTGAATGACTCATTTAATTACCCCATAGGGTCTCCAGCAACACATGATTGAATCTTTCAATTACTTATTCCGTTAAA
This sequence comes from Chaetodon striatus, assembly GCA_029783705.1. Classification (NCBI taxonomy): domain Eukaryota; kingdom Metazoa; phylum Chordata; class Actinopteri; order Chaetodontiformes; family Chaetodontidae; genus Chaetodon; species Chaetodon striatus. The sequence goes on along the minus strand of JAPZEB010000024.1, from coordinate 18,090,245 downwards.
GGGGTTAAAAATGAATCTGCTTGTAGCTGCGCTGTGAAATCACTGGAGAGAAGAAGAGATGTTTGTCAGTTAACCTGGAAAATGTCAACTGACATTTTCACAATGGTAAACATGTTTTTGTAGTTTGTATTTATATCCAGTATATTAAGTGTTTTTAGACCAAATATGTTTCACCCTTGTCTTCTCCTGAGGGCGTCCAGTGTTTCAACGCAAGCGAAGGTTGCACTCAGATTTCATTTTACCGTTTATTTTTAGTTCTAAAAGAACAAAAGAAAACAATCATAGCCTGAAACAGTATGAAATGTAACATAGAAGTCCACATATTTACATCAGATATCCACTGTCTTAACCATTACGTCAAAGCTTTAGATTCCCAGAGCTCAAGTTTTTACCTTTCCTATAAGACAAAGCAGCGTTTTCTTTGGGGATGTGGCTGACACAAGGGATGTTCGTCAATGATTCTCCCTAACCCAGTTGCTGGTTGCCTTGCATCCTTATGTAGGAGATGTATTTATAGCTCCAGGTGCTTCAGGTACAGTATATGCTTCAGAGGGCCAAGCAGAATTAATGGACCTGTCGGACTGGAACCATGCATTCCCTCCCATTGGGGGAGACCCCCTTTTCACAGCAGAATTGGGTTTATGAGCTTAACGTTAATGTCAGTCAGGTGCTTAGCGTTGCTAAGTACTTAAAAACTTAAAAATTAATTCTACAAACAAATAATTGCATAAAATAAAGTTTCATCTCCTTTGAAAATGAATTCCACTCAAGTAGTTTGTTTCAAGTGTGTTTATAATAGATCCACCCACAAGTAACCTTACACTTTGCGACTATGCTTTAGAGCCTTTAACCTTGACGACAAGCGCGTGTGCAGAAACTAGTTTTTTTTTTTCCAGGCTCTGCAGTGTTTAACTACGCCTTGCCTGTTTCTGTTTTTAGAGACAGGAGGATCGGGGGCAGTAGAGAGAGACGACACATCTGTGCCAGAGCAGTGACGCCCCTGTCCTGACCTGGATGAAGAGAAAGAGGGGAAGCAAGGTAGCGAGAGATGGCTGGCATAAGCTGGCTGGGCTGGCTTTCAGGCACACCTTTTTACCCCAGGAGTCATTTTCTTTTTTCAACACAAATTAGCAGTAGAAAATGAACCGACAGT